>VWZP01006945.1:1117384-1625630 GCA_013396995.1 Dicaeum eximium
CGCCCCATCCCCATGCCAGGGGAGGAAGAGGATTATTACTACAAATGGACATGTACATATTGCTATTACTCCTCCAAGAGTTTGAGAAATATCCACCACTCTGTATTTTCATTTACAGATTTGCTATAAGTCTTCACATTTAAGGGCAAAACTCCTGACAGTTTGCAATGTTTTGAACATTTCATTCATTGTCTTTAATGTATAAATTCTCCAGGCTAGTTGACTGCTCAATATTATNCTAAAAGGACATCTGAAATTCAGTCACATGTATTTTGCCTGAAGACAGGTATTCATAGCACAGGAAAAGCTGCTGGTACACAAAGTTCTGTATCTGCCTAACTAGGAATGCCAGCATTAATGTCTTCTAGAACTCGTGATGCATCTGGCATTCAGCAATACCTGAGGAAGGATTCCCTCATGACTGTACAACTGAGAGGACAAAACTTTAATATAAAGCAACTTGCCGGTATATCATCACTGGTGGAGACATAAATCTGAGGGATTTCTGTCTTAATCCTGCCAACTCTTGAACACTGGAAATTGAAGGCTCTTGTCATTTTTATTTTCTGTACGACTGATGAAATGGTACCTCCCTGGCTTGTATAATCAGTTCGACTGATTACAACAGTTAATGGACTGACTCTGTTTACACGAGCAGAGAGGCTGTGTTTCCTTTCTTTTTTTATGTATGTTTAAGTCTCCTCGGCTTTGGTGGTAAACAAAGCTATTTACCACAGTAACAGTTTATGACCAGTTTTCTGTAGATTAGTTACAGGCTGCATTGGGAGACTATGTTCTTTTACATGTTTCCTTATTATGAACTAGGTACATAAACGTGCCATGTGCCACATCCATTCTGTCCTTCATTGAACAAATGTTCATGCACTCTTTCTCTAAAAGTCATCAATCTGCTCAGTGGAGGTGCTGAGATTCTAGGATGCACTGCAGTCAGTAACTCAGGACATAAACAGCACTTGGCATGATTGACCTCTACAAGTTCATTTGGTTTATTCTCTAGGCAGGTTTCTCTTCTGCATCCCTCTGAGGTTGGATAACTGAAATTTTCTAGGAATGTTTTTTATATAATCATGTTACAATGTCTTCTGTCATCCATTTTTTTTATTACAGCTTATTTTCTGGGTTTGACCACTGCAGCACACTGCAGACATCTTCATTAAGCTGTCCACGCTGATGCCTCAGTCTTTTTGTTGAAAGGTTACAATTAATTCAGAACCCATCTGTGTATATGACTAGTTTAAATCATGCCTTCCAAGGTGCATCACTGTGCACTCATCTACACTGCATTCCCTTTGCTGATGCATTACTCAGTTACTTAGTGTTGTCAAGGCTTACCAAGGTGCCTCACCAGCCTTGTCTTGCCCACTGCTCTTACGGATCCAGCTTTTCTAGTAGGACCTCCATAAGTACATTAAACAATGCCACTCTTTGTATTGATCCTAGAGGCACCCCACCACTTAAGTGCTGTGAAGGGAACCAAGCAATTATTTCTGCTCTGCCCCTCTGTGCTATCCCCTAACTGGATTTGCATCCATGACTGGCAGGGTGTTACCCACTCTTCTCCTCCTGACAACTGGCTTTCCTTAGTAGCCTTTTGTGAACACTCTTTATTCAAAGTCTTTGCACTGTTTAAGTAACATCCCCTGGTTCCCCATTACCGCTTCACAAAATTGCTCAAAATCCAAAGAACTGACATCAAAGCCTTCTTTCTTTTCACAAACTTTTGTTTGTTGACCCAGAAGATTTTGTTGCTATGAGTATTGTTTTTTCGGTGTTCTGTACAGGTGACTTTCAGGTCTTTACTACTGCAGTGCTGCTGTGAAGGGAACTACTTTATAAACGAAATCTATTTTCAGCAGGCTGTTGTGTTTTGTACAAGTAGCAATCTCTGCAGAAGCAGTTCTCCCAGCCACTTAGGAGCTGAAGAAAAAAAAGATAGAGAAATGAAGTTTCCTCAGCAATGATGCATCCACATACCCACACACCAGACTGGGGCTTGCTGAGGGTTCACTTTTAACCCTACAATCCCATGCTCATGTGACTAAATTTGGTACTGACTGATCAGCAGCTGCCACCTTGTCCCTCAGGAAAATTCCTCAGGTTTCTGTTTTGCCTGCGGGAGAGGCTTCTCTCAGACACCAACTCTATCAGATGCACGAGCCTGGACTTCCCTTCCCCTCCAGGGCTCTCTGCCTGCCACCCCACAGCTGCCTCACCCCAGCTTGGTTCATCCCTGGTGCATCTTCTCAGGCCTCACACAACAGCCTCCACAACTCCTCAATCCTCAAGTGGATCGCCCTCCTCTCCATGGCCACCACCTCAGCTAGCAGCACTTGCCTGAGTGCCCCTTGCTGCCATGCCTGTTGGGGCAGGTGGCTGTGCACATTTTGGGATTTGGAGCAGGCTTGTCTTGGTGTTCCCATGAGCTGGGAAGTGTCAGCCTGGAGGAGAGTTGTGGTCCTACATGGTGAGCCCATGGGCCCAGGGAACAAGCCAAAACTGTGCACAGGGATCACCTAGCTTTAGGTGAATCACCTTCATAAAACTCTTCTTCCTAGGTGTGAGGAATGGAAAATTACCTGGAAAAAAGAAAGGATTTGAGATCACCTGGTGCCAGAAAATAACGGCATCAAGTACTAGAGAGTTGTGACAATGCGTGGGAAGTGGTGCAGCACCCGAGAGCAGAGATTCTTTGAAATTGAGGCCTTTCACAGGAAGGGACACACTTTCTTCCTTAAGGGGATTTGATGTGGGTGTTTGTTTCTTTTTTTTCTTTTGATTTTTTAAAATTCACTGGCTGTGAAGCACTTGTAATGGGTGGGGCACAGCTCCTGTTTAACCTTTGGCAATGTGGATGGAGTTGAAACAATCACTGTCTAGGGAGCTCCATCTGCAGCTGTGCACTGAGCATCCCTGATACTGCTGAGGTTAGACCAGCCTTGCCAGTCCTCAGAGACCCCAGACAAAAACACTGGTGCAGGCAAGGCCACTGCGTCCCAAACAGCAGACACTGCGATTTTTGAAGGTTGCCTTGCTTACTACTCGTTGGCTTTTGCTAGTGAAAAATAACAGGTATAAATGTGGCAAGATGAGCTGTGGTTCTGGTCAATGACAGAATGACAGAATGTCAATGTTCTGGTATGAACATCATGCCAGCATGGGACAGGAGGCAAAGACGGGAGTTTGGTAGTGTGGGGGAAAGGTTGGACCACCTATTTTGCCAGCTTATACAACACAGAGGAACTGCATGGCAGAACTGCAGATTCCTTCAAGAAACGTGCAGCCGGATATGTTTCTTACTATTCCAAGTGGCAGAAGGAGAAGCAGCAACTCTTACCCTGAGCAACTTGCACCCCAATTCAGTTACCTCAATGGAATATACTTTGGAGCACTGTACTTACTATATGGCTGGTGCTGTTGATACCACCTTGGTTTCCTAAAGTTTTCATTTCATGGTGTTCTAGTTTGGCGAATAAAAAGCTTAAAATATTTTTACATTCACTTTCACATTAACCTCAGAGTAGACCTTCCAAATCTGACACACTGAAAATAAGTGACACTCATTTTGGATTAATTTTAAGGCACTCTTTAAAAAGTATTACCTTCCCCCCTTCTGATAAAAGAATTTTGCAGTTAGTTTCAATGATCCATTTAAAATCTCATTCTGCTTTTGAGGTCTTTTTGTAATCTAATTTAAATTTCTACTGCTTGGAAGACCTGCTAAGAATTCTTAATTGGTATATGGAACAGTAAATATAAAAACAAATGGCAAAGAATTGTGTAAGAGAACAAAACAGTTGGAATCCAATAGAAACAAGGAGTGACTTTGTTGCCACTATTCTAGCAATGCAGAGTTTTAAGAGCATGCTGAATGTCAATTCTCTTCCATAACTTTCTATCCTCTTCCTCTACAGGATTTTACCTTTCTGAATTATTTTTGGAATTATGGCTCTGCAAAATTTGATTTCCTCTCTTCACCCCTCTATTCCTCTACCAACTTCCTTGAATCCAAGAAATTAATTTCTTTCTCTAATAATTGCAGTGTGGAATGGAGATTATATCATAGAAATTAGAGATGCAAATGGGAAAGTTAGGTCATTCAGCAGTGCATCTGCACTGTGTATGCATGATGACTCCCTATACTGTAACATGTTCTCTAGTGTTTTGTCCAATCCAATTTTGTAAATTGGGTTGACTTCTATTTAAATTGTGAGACTGTTCTATAATACAGAGAGATTACCAAGAGGAATGTCCTACATATGACCCAATTTAGAGATTTTATTTTCTTTTTAATCAAGCTTTTGCCATATAAGTTTTTAAAACTTCTTGCTAAAACCATATGGGAAAATACACAGAAACCATCTAAGATCACAGGAAGGGTGATGCAGCTTGCAATCACTTTGAAGGAAAACTGAGGATTAATCTTGTCAATAAGTGCATTATGGGGACTGCTTCCACAGCAGTTCTTCCCACACAAGCGCCCGTTGCCCAAATAGGAGCTGCTCAAGTGCAATAGCTGCAAAATCAATCCCCCTTTGTGTAACATCCCTTGAATAACAAACTAAAAGTGCAGTGTATTGTTAGTTTATCTACAGTCTGAAAGTCTCTCAGTTGTTTTTGCATCTGAAGTACAAAATTATTATATAACTGTCTGAGCAAAGATCCATTAATCTAACCCCAGAAATCTAAAGATTATTTGCCCTAGTTTATATGGTGGAGAAGGAGACAGGAGGCACAATGTTATTTAGGCACCTCACTGTGCTTGAGTGATTTCAGTGTGAGCTGGCCATCTACACAGCTGCTTGGTGCCTTAGACCTTTGTAGCTTTTGGCCTGAATTTTTGGCTTCCCATTCCGTGTTCTAAACACATCTTTGGAGTTCTCATTCAGTAATTTATCATACGAGGCATTAGAAAGAATAGATGAGACTTCAATATTTCTATTGTGTGGGACTTTTAAAAAAAATAATTGGCCATTGTTATGTATCCTAATGTTATGGTTTTTTTTTTTTTTGTAAGGTAAACAGTAAGTGGGTACTCTTGGCACTTGACTGCTTTGGAAATCAAGATTCTTTTTTCAGGTGCCTGAGGCTGTGCATGGTATTCCAGGTTGGAGCAGCAATGCAGTTTTGAATTTATTTCCCCAATTGTCTCCACTTACAGAGCTCTGGTTTAGTTTGCAAAGTGTTTTTGGTATGAATTTTGTTTCTTTTCAGAGAAACTAAACCAGAAGCTTTGCTCTGCTCACCAAAACCACTTTGACAGCTGGTGATGGTCCAAGCCTGAAATGCAGCCCTCGAACAACTTGGAAATGCCTGGGGCAACACATGCTCAATTCAGAGGACTGGACTAAACTTAGTCTGAATTTTCCCCAAACTACTTGAATTGGAAATAAAGGGGCCTCAATACCAATGCTTTCGATTCCTTTATCTGTGCTTATAATATCAAATTAGTGGCTAATGATAAATTTACCCTGAGATTTTAGGAATATAGTGTTAGGCCCCTCTGTCTGGCAGTTTGGACCTATGAATGCATTAGTGACTCCCTACATGCCTTTTCCAATTCCACTGGAAAAATAAATCATCTTTCTCTCTGGCTTAATCACTTGGAAACTACATCATCTTGAATTAAAATTGCTTTTTCCTATTTACAAAACCAGGAATGGTTTCTAAGAGCTCTGCCCCTCCCACATCACTTTCTTTGCCTCTTTTCCAGCTGGGTCCAGCATGATTCCAGTGCTGAGATAACAAAGCACCATCCTCAGGGTGATGTGGGTGGAGGCACATTGAGAGGGTGTAACTGCCCACCACACATTTAGATATCTTTTCACTGAATCAGGTGAAAAAGATAGTACTTAATGCCTTTAAGAAAAGGCTGCCTGTGTGACAAGTACAAATTATACTTCATGTTCCTGTAATTTGACCAGTCAACACCTGGTCTAAAACAAGTGATATACTGTTAAAAGAGAATTCCAAAGCCACATCCCACAACAGACATATCATTTTCCAGATGAAATAAACAGGCAGTTAAACCCCCATTTGCACTCGCCCCTCCCTAGAAACCAGAAAAGCTAAACACTCAAAACTTAGCAAATAAGCTTTTAAAAAAATAAAGAAAATGTAGGTAATATCACACTGGTTTATATTTGCAAGTTTGTTATTATGAGTATTAATAGCTGTAAAACTAAATGTTCAGGTTTTGAATCATTATAAAACCAGAAATATTTTAATGTAAAACCTGGAAAATAAAGTTTCAGCAGAAACTGAAATCTCTACCAAAATATGTTTTATCTTGGTTAGAAAATATAAGTACTTCTCTAGTTTTGTGTATATATAAATAAGAGAACTGAAGTGCTTAGGTGACCTTAGTTTAGTAACTTCTGCTGGGAATTATTCTTTAAATTCTGTTCAATGACAGAACTGAGTGTAGGTGCTCAGCAGAAACAAAACCAGTAAATAATTGTTCAAGAAAGGACTTTTGAATTGTGGTACTTGGAGTAATAATGGTTTGGCTCTCTATAATAATATATAATTGAACCAACTTGGAGGGGAAACCAAACCAAATCAAAACTTGCTGAGAAAGAAGGATGTCTCCGTGCATCAGAAATGTGTGGATAGAAAATAATTCAAGTGAGAATGAGAGCTTAAAACCACAGCAAAGAAGGAAGGAGTCTGCAAGATTCAGTGGCTGCCAAGGAATAAAGGAGTTTGGGGGCTGGTATTGAGGGAAGTGCAACCTCATCTGCTTCAGGCAGTCAGCTGAAGCTGCTTTCTTTGCTGCTTTGCCAAAATTAGCAAAGCTTGAACAAGTTTGGGACTAACTCCTATGGATCCACCAGTTCTGTGAGGGCAGGGATGTCTGTCAGAACAGTGAATATTTAGTTGAGAGCATCCACCTACATCACTGGCTTTTTAAAAAAGTACCTGGGACTGTGCTTTACATCCTGTTGGGTTTATATTCTGGGGGAGTCTTGTGGCTGGAGCCATTGACTGAAGAATGTCTTACACTGTGTTGCTTAAGTGTCTGTCCCAAGAGGTGCTGGGCAGGGGCCATTCCTCCTGATCTTGTCAGTGCTCCTACTGTGAATAAGGGCTTGTTTACACTTAGAGCTGTTTGTTAGCAGTGCTGCATGTGGATGCAGTGGCCACTCATGACATTAATCAAGAACAATTAATCAGGAACAACTCCATGTATAGACAAGCCCACATTTAAGGTGAGGGTGCTCACAAGATGGTGTTCTCCATGAAACTGATTTCAGAGCAGATGTCATTTCCATGTGGATTATCATGTTTTTGGCAGGGAAAGAACAGGCATTTGAGAATTATTTAATTTTTTATGACCAGGTACACACTCATACACCACTGTCAGCAATCCCCAGTCCCATGAACACTGGAATATGGATCATGAAGGCAAGCTATTTGCTGCCTGGTATGTGCAGCATGAGGCTTTCCATGTGTTAGGAGACACTCGTGAACTGGCACTGGGCCGTGTTGGCCAAAGGTGTAAGTGCATTTATTCCTTTATCTTAGGAAAGGTTAAGTGCAGAGAACCTAAGCCTTTGTCACTAAATGGTTTGTTTCACTCAGGCCAAGCTTGGGTTAAATTTTCTTGTTTACAACCAAATTATTGCTAGTGGAAGGCTGCTGACAAGTTCTTCTTGTGTGGGCAGCTTTAAAAGAGGGAGATGGTTCAGTGTACCGCAGATAACCTCTTCCTGTTGCAGTCACTGGAGTTTCCTGAGCTGGGGCTGGTAGGAAGTAAGATTAGTCTGGAGGTGGGTTGGTGTGCTCAGGGAATATTTAGCCATACCTAAGGTGGCTCCCAAACTGGCTGTCACACTGTTTGTATGCAAGCTCTTTTCTGTAGCATTTTGTGAAGAACTGATGGCCCATGCTTAGCTTGCTCAAGGTCTGACCACTGCTTCTTTGTCCTTTTCTTCCTCCCTGCTTTTTGGTGCTCAGACCAAGAAGTCACTTCTCTGGTTCAGTGCATAGTTTGGTGGGACCCCAGTTCCACAATGCTGGGATCATGCACTCTTGCTCCTCAGAATGTTTAGTGGAGTTCTCTCCATATATAATTTCCCATGAAGCAATATGAAGTCCCTTGAAAACCAGTGTGTCATATGGTAGGATAGAGAAATTTTATTTTATTTTACTTTATTTTATTTTATTTTATTTTGGAGAATGCAAAATAGCAGGCAAGTATTCAGACCATGTTTGTATTTGGTCTGATTTGGAGCCATATATAAACATACATTTCCTATATCTGAGGCCACAGCACATTTTTGAGCAAGTACCTCCTATTGAAGTTACTCTTCCTCAGTGGGAATTAGAGCCTGTGAAACAAACCTGCTAGTTAATGTGGTCATATGGGAGACTCTGATTCATGTGTGTGTTCCAAAAAATGTACAAAGTGAAGCAGCTATAGTAGGACAGATTGAGACTGATTTTTTTTCAAAACACTGAATGGCTTTGACATTTGACCAGTTCCTGGAGAAAGAGGAGAATAGGTTCAAGTTCCTTCAATGAATCAGGCAGAGAAGAGACTTCAGAATGCATTTCCCAATACACCTAATCCTGACAGATGTGTGCCCTGACCCTGTTGCACCCTCCTAACCTCCCCCACCAAATGCTGAATGTGAGATTTCCAGCAGAGTGGGCATGAGGTGGGGCTGTGAGCAGCTTCACAGCCTAGTGTGTGCCTACCTGTTGATCTCCTGCTCTGCCCTTAAATATAAGCAGGATCTGTGGGTTGCAGTACTGCTGAAATGTTAACCTGAGGCACCTAAACCTGGAGTTAGGCACTCAATTAATTTGTAGATTTAGTTCATAAAGTCTGAAGTGTTGTATAGCTTAATAATTGATTTCTATAATGAGAACTTTGTTTTGGCAATAAAAATGTATATTTCATGCTTGTATATATTTGGCATTTTTAATGACTCATTTTTCTAATACTCTTATGACGAAAGTCTTTTCCAAACGAAATGATTCTCTGATTCTGTGAGATAATTTATATTGTAATGTCACATAACTCAAATGCAATTCTAGGAATAGCATTTTTGGTACGAATAGTTCTTTTTCTTGTTGCATTTTGACTATGCTTAAATAAATAAACTATATAATAAAGGGATACAGCCTTTAAAAATGTCAGATATTAAAAGTTACTGTAATTTTGTTCACTTAAATTCATGGAAGTGGCATTCAGATGACAAATACCCAAGGTTTTGCTGACCTTGTGAACATTACTGAGTAATCAGTCATTAAGTAATCATGAAGTGTTCATGAACAGTGTAGTCAATGTTTGCAGCACTTTAAATACTTTCCCTTGAAAGCAGGAATCTTCTTGCTCCATCTTCTATTCTGGGATTCAAATTTGTCCTAATTTAAAGGAAACACTGTTCTTCATTTTCCTTGTTTGCTTTTTCCTGTCACATCTCTTCTTAATGGGAGTAAAAGCCTTCTGTTCAACTTTTGACTTTGTGTGTATCTCTTACAGACTATAATAAAACTTAAGGTTTACATCTTGACTGTGGAAGGGCTGAGTTCTGCCTTCAGGTAGAAAAGCATAATTCCCCTTTAAATAAATGAAACTCAAACATATTTTTTGCAAAATTCTGCGAGGAAGGTGAGCAAAGCATTATTATACCAATCTTTGTGGATAATCTGAGACAAAGAGGATTAATGAATTGTCGGGATCCATTTAAAAATCATTACTTAAAGCTACTACTGGCACTCAGGAATTTCTGGGCTCCCAGTCCTATGTGCAATCCACGTGGCCATAATTCTGAAACCAAGGTACCCCAGGGTGGTGGATAAATTTCTCCTCCAAGAGGTTCCATGGCAGGTTTTTCAGATTCTCCAGCTTAGTGTGCAGACAACCAAACTGGCACATGGACCCACACACTGCTTTGCAGCTTATGGAAGCAAATCAGCAGTGAGGGAAAGGCTCTGGATGTCGTGGCTCAAGGATGAGCTGTAATGTCTGATGTGTAGGGTGGTACTGTTGATGCTCAACACACAGGAGGCAGGGCAGGGTGAACAGAGGGGACATGGAAAAGGGAACATCATGATGAGAGACGATAGGGTGGGCGTGGAAGGAAAAGAAAATGTGAGGAGTATGAGAGATAAAGCAGAAGGAAAGGGATTATAGAGCTAAATTAGAGAAAAGCATATTAATTTATGTAATTTCTTATCATTTGAAGAATGACCATTACATACATCTATATATCTACATCATGACAATGCTACTGTGGATTATATTCCAGAAATTATTGATTGCTTCTGCAACACAAAGAAATAATTGTTAATTTGATTTTCTCAGTTTAACAAAGTTAGTATTGGAGTTTGTGATGGATTGGAATCAAATTTGCCAAAGCACAATGAATTAAACTGGTTCCTGAAAAAATAACAGTTTGCACTTGCTCTCCCTGATATTAATATCAGATTTCAAAACTACTTATATTAAAGTAGGATTGTGCTTTTACATGATTTCCTGAGCATTACATTTTCTATTAGATGCAATGGGCATCCATTTAATGGCTAAGAATGGAAAATATATGCCCATATTTTGTGACTAAAACTCTAGTGTAAAATCTATCTACAGCCACCTGCCTTTTTATTCTGAACTACTAAGAGGGACCCTCCTAAAAATTTATTGGTTATAAATACACATGTTCTGTTAAAATTCACTTCACTAATATACTCTATTATTAAAAATATTATGAAAAGTTTTAATTCACTGGTAAGATGCAGGAGATCATTGAGGAAGGGAGAAATGAGACCTTGAATTTGCAAAATGTGCCTATATGAGCTTACTTAGGATGGGCACATAATCAAATGTCAGAGATACAGATATATATTTCTTTGTTGTTTCTTTCAGTTTCAGTAGCCTTAAGTGTTCTTTTCACTGTTGTGGATACCACATTTGATAAGCGTAACAAAAATGTGGTTTTCAAGCTGACCCTTTTCAGGCAGAATAGCCTGAAGGAAATGCACCCATTCTGCTTCAAAGAAGATCTGTCTGTAGGAAGGAGGAATAATATGCATGCATAAGTAATTAATAAT
Source organism: Dicaeum eximium (assembly GCA_013396995.1). Taxonomy (NCBI): domain Eukaryota; kingdom Metazoa; phylum Chordata; class Aves; order Passeriformes; family Dicaeidae; genus Dicaeum; species Dicaeum eximium. The sequence goes on from VWZP01006945.1 coordinate 1,128,464, forward strand.
GATCTAAAGCTTTGATATTTTGTAAGGGCCAGAAAATGACATTTTTGTGGAATGTAATATATTGTTGGGTTAAAAACACATGGCTTAATTCCATATCCTGTGACAAAATTTCTGTTGAGATAAATAGGAACCAAGCTTGAATAAGGACAGAAGTATCAAAAGCATTGGTTTGAGTGCTGTGTGTGTCCTTTTATTACACCAGTGAATATAGTTGTGGTATCACTGCAATGCTTAATAGGATAATATGGATGAGAAAGATCTTCAATACACAGTATAATGAGGTGCTCAAATAGCCTGACTTTTCACTTAATTTAAAGAATTCATTCCCCTGAAAAGCTCAATTTCTACATACCTAATAGTACAACATGAAATTCAGAAGCCAAATCTCATTGACTAGATTTTGTTTGAATATGTTTTAAAACAGCTGCTTTGACTTCATTAGATGCCTTTAATGTAGCCATTTGTAAAGTCCTTTTCTTGTATAATAGATTAACTTGCAGAGAGGAACCAGCTGATACAGCGATGCCTTCTGACAGTCCTATTTTTAGAATCAGAGGGAGGTACAGTCAAATAAAATATGCTGCAATTAATAAGGCAGATATCAAGCGTGGATCATTTTGAGGAAATTCCCCCTGTATTTTCACAGCCTTCTGGGCCTTCCTGCCCATCTTATAACCACAGAGAATCCCACAGGCTATTTTTTACCTGGTGAGAAAGTACCTGTGCACTTATCCATATGTAACAGGTATATGCATATATTTAGTTTTTACTTTTTTTTTTTTTTGTTCAGTGACAAAAGATGAGGACCTGATTATCAACTTCCGCCATCCATTTATCTCTTTTTCATTATGCTCTGTTTCAGCAGGACATAAGGACACTGAACAAACAGGTAACCATCCTGTTATATGCCATGTCTACAGCAATGCCACTCTGGTATATTACACAGATTGAGGTTTGAAAACCTGGGGGAATATGTTGTTATGATGTGTTCTTGGGGGGTTAAACTACTCAGGAATCAAACTGGTTAGTTAAATAGAAACATGGAAGGATTTGGGAGATTTAACAGTAACCCTCAAAAGTTGTAGTAAAAGGAAAATTGCAATTCTGAGATCAAAGGAAATGGACTTAGCATGGTTTGGCTTTTGGTGAACTATTACCACAGGGAAAAGATCTTCCTGATGGCAGTCTGATAGCAGGTTAGTTCAATTCTGTGCCTGAGATATGATTGGCAGAGTTTAGATGTTGCCTTAATTGAAACAGTACATTTCCTAGAAGTTTGAGCAGTGAGGTGATGGTGTTTGCAATTGAAAGCATCTCTGTATTTTTTTGTATGGATAAACTTTCTTTTATATACAAATGGGGCACTGGTTGATTTAATATTGCCAGATTATGGTTATTGCCCCAGAAATGCTTTTCACTCTACATCTCTGCCCATTAAAGCTATTAGGAAAGTAAACATTCAAACGTAGGCTTCCCTGACTGGAAGCTTGGATTGGCAAGATGAGGTTAGTTAACCTAATTTAGGAATCCGTTCCCTTTGGTGCATTGACAAGTTGTCTGGTGAGAAAGGCTGGAGAAAGGCTGAATCTATAAATGCAACTTCCCTGCAGGTCAGCTACACTCAGTGTCTCTGTTCTTCCACTGTAGTGTATAATTCCCTTACCTCTTCCACAGATGCTTGGGCAAATTGCCTGTGCTTTCTCACTAAGCACTGGACAAGAATGTGCAAAGTAGCTAGTGGTGAAGGGGATGAGCTCCCACCAGTCCTTCTGATGCATTTCTCAATGGCATTTCCTCTGTCAGTGCAGATGCTTCAATGCTATGTCACATTCACTAAGTAAATGAGGCATTCCTGTAATTTCCAGTTACCACATATTTTTAGCTACATTCAGACAGCACATTTCAAGGTTATTAATTAGCAACAGAGAGCTAAACAGGCATTCCCAAGGAGCCAAACTTGTTACTTCTGTCTTCTTCAATCCATTGTCAGCACATTGACTTTTTGTTTACTACTATTGGAACTGTTTGTTATCTAATTCTGTATACTTACACCCTACAAACAAGTTATCTATTCTAATGCTCTGTCTAGACAAAGACTTAGAGGTGTGATGTTAGCATGTGCAACCAACTTTAACCCATGCTAACCTGTTAGAACCTCGGCTTCCCATGATTCTTTAAGACAGTCTATTCAGCATGTTTCAAAGGTAATGTGTCCTGTCTAAAGCTTAAGAAAAATATAGTTTGACAAAAGCTCTAAGAAGACAGCAATGTGCATCACTAGTCTCTTTGTGTAGCTGCTGGGTTCCATTCATCTCCCCCCCTCTTCAAGTTGGCATAGTATTTTTCTGTAAAACAATGTGTCTTTGTTTTATTTATAAACCTGCCTATCACTTTCGCCTTTGTGGAAGACTCCACAGTTTTATCTAGGCTCTCTTCACAACGAATTTTTAACTGATGTGTTTGCAGTTGCATTTAATCTTTACTGTGGACTTCTAGTTCTGCACTGAGACAGAGAGTTAACCCTCAGAGTAAACTGTACCACTAGCACAACCTCTTTCACTGAGGTAGCACATCTGCTTTAGGTAGTGTTGCAAGAGTTATCCTATATAATACAAGTTGTCCTGAGTTATGTGGTCGGAGTCAAGTGTCTTATGAAATATAAGTTGAATTCAGTTTTTCCCAGGGCAGCCGTCACAGTAAAGGAGATTTTCTGAATGTAGAAATTGCTTGTCTATAATTTGTCTGTTCTCACATTTATTAGAACAGTTGATTGATGTGCAGAGTACTTCATTCTGAATCAAATAAAACATGTGCATAACTTTTCTTTCTAGGACTATCTTGAATGTTCATATTTAAAGTCTGACAGCTGAAACATGAGGGACTTTTATCAATGTGTAACCACTGCACAACCATAGTAATGCAAAAAAAAAAAAAAAAAGGAGAGAAAAAAAGATTTAAAAGATTTTAATGTCTGTTGATAACCAAAGATTGATCTCCCTGTACTGCCTTGATCTTTCTTATTTGTTTTTTTGGGATTTTTTTTAAACAGGTAAGCAGGTAAGGCGAAAGTAGGAGTAATTCTTTGATAAACACCTTATGTGACAGCATGTGTTTCTTATTTGTGCTAATTTGTTTACTTGATCAACTGAATATTTTCGGGTATCAACTCTTTAAGACCAATTGTCCTCTAAGCTCTTATTGATTTAGGTTCATTTTTGTCTTTATTGTTTGACCACGATGATGGCAGATGCTATATCACCATTTTTCTCTCTTAATCCCCAGTACACTGAAACCATATTTTAGGACATATTCATTATCTACTTATTTTAATGCTGGCCTTTGTAAAAATCTATTTCAGATCCTCAGACATTCTTATGTCCTCTGTCAAGGTCTCTGCTAGTTCAGTTTTCAGTATTCCTACATCATATTATTTTGCACTGCCGTGCCCTTTACACATTTTTTTCTCAGTGATTCTTATACATGCCCTACATAACTCACTAAAATCAGTCTCCATTTCATTCTCTCGCCTCACTTTCAGTATTCTCCCACTTTTTACAGTGATTTTTTTTAATATATACAATATAATTTTAACCTCTCTGGTAAGCTGATTTGTGTTCCTTCTTGTGTTCTTAACAACCAAGACAAACCTGCTCTGAGCGATACATAGAACCAAAGTCAGTATGTCCCCTCACAACTTAATTTTTCTACCACTGAAATACTGTGCTGTATTTCCAGTTAAGCATTTTGAGTATGTAGAGTAAGACCTTTGCTTTTAGTTCACATCTGAAGAGTTCTGTCTGGTCTGTTCAGCAGCTGGAGAGCCACAATGTATGACCAGGACTGGTGCTGCCAGCAGGTCCTTGAACCTCAGCAGCCACAGCAGCTCTGCAGGATCAGTTAAGCAGCCCCAGGCCACCTGCTGACCTGCAAGGTAGATCTTTTCTCACAACTCAGTCAACTGGAAACACTGTCTTTTTGTAATCCATACTCTGATAAATAGTATTCTTAATTAGCATTGGATTTATTCATGTAGTTGATTTCATTAGGAGGAGGACGATGAACAATCATTATGCTTCATAAATGTAAGCTGCACCAGCCAAGTGCCACAATTGGGTGTGAGTTACATGATGTGCTCTTGAAAATGTTCTTGGGGGAGGAAGCTGCATTTCAAAAACAGACAAAAGAAATGTGACACCATTTTGACTTGATGAGAGAAGTATACAAGTGTCCTGTCATGGACTGGATGCTCTACTTTATCTTTTAGCAGAGATACCATTTCATCCATAATGCACACAAGCTGTTTCAAATGATAAGGCAGAACAAGAGGCTTGTTGGATGGTCTGCTTTTGCCAAGGTGGGCATGAAGCTCTTGCCTCTGTAGTGCCTGTCATCTCCCGCCAACATAATAGCAACGAGGTAGGAAAAACATTCTAGAACTTCATGTTATAAGATGGAGAGTTTCAAGTGGTGATTTGTGGATATTCTCAGTCTCTGGTAACAGAGGGAAACAGCTTCTCCCAGGCTCAGGCTGGGAAAGTTAGAGAAAGAATTAAAACAATTATTATCTTACCCCCTGCACCTGGTGTTTGTAAAAGATGTTTACAAGAAGGAGTAGTCCCCTTCTTGACCAATGGTGTGAGAAGTGTTTCCTAAAGACCATTCAGGTCTTAGGTTCATGATGCTGTCTATAAGAGTGTGACTTTCTGTTAATGAATGCCTTTTATGCCTTCTGCACCATGGAGTCTATGTCGCCTTCTTCTGTCCCCTATACCATTGTGTAACAGTAATTCTTTGGACATTCACTTTCTTTTGTGGCTGAGGCTTTCTCTTAGGTGGGAAGTGAGTGTGAGCCCATGTACTGGTTTTGTAGGTCTTTGTCCCTTACCCATAGGACCCTAGTATTCTTACAGAACAGTGGGAGTACAGAATAATCTGTAGAATAGAGCTTTGTTTTCCCTTATGCCACAGCCCTGAGTAATATAACATCAAGGCATCATTTTCTTTAAGAAAAATAGATCCATTAAAAAAAATTCCCCTTTCTGCACAAAATGTGCTGGTGTGATCAGTCCAAGGTTATAGGTGTCAATACCATCTAATTACTCTTGCTGTCTGTAAAGTTCTAAGAACAGCTTTACATTCTTTCATTATTTTGAGACAGGTGGAAACACTGTTCATTAAAAATTAAGCACTCTTCTCATTTATTCAGAATAGATTAACATAGTGGTGCACTGTGATGGGTTATTGCATATGAAACTGGTAGGGCTGTTACCCTTGAGCCAGACATGTGGCTCTTTCTTAAAAGGATGCTGTAAATGCACACAGTTCTCTATCAATCACAGCAAAGGCACAGGATTTTTCAGAAGTGTCTATTAGTTTCAGGTGCGTCACTTCTGTGGTGCTTATCTTCATATAGCTTAAGAGGAGTCTGATTTTCAAAGAGCAGGTGTCCATCATTTTGTAAAAATCCAGTTATATTAAAGTGTCAGACAACTGGAGGTATCCAGATGCACTAAGCCACTTTTTGAAGTCTTGTTCAAACCAATGTCTTCTGCAAGACTTTGTAGTCTAATTCACCAAATACAATGTATAGAATGAAAACAAGATGAGGCTTGAGAACAGAGAGACATCAAAGGGAACAGAATGAAAACACAGAATTTGTCATATCAGAGCAGACCGTTGATCTGAGGAGAGCTGTGTTCTGCTTCCAGCTGTGGCCAGTACCCTGTGATTATAAGAGAAGGGCCCAAATATGTGATTCATAGCTTGCCATACAAAAAACTCCCCCAAGGTTTTTGCTCGTGTTGTTCACTACAAATACATTGGTTAAGTAAGAATGAGGTGGAACAAGAAGCCACACATGCCACTTGATAGTTGATGTGAAGGAAGTGTATCTGTGTCTAACATACAGGCAAGATCCTACAAGACTTGTTCATCCTTGGGAAGATATTGTTCCTGTAATGCTGCCACATTCGGTGCCTATGTGGCTTATGTCTGCCTTGAACAGAAACTGCCAAGTTAGCATGGGGGATTTCTTGGGAATTATTTATCTTAATTTTTTCTGATTGCTCAGAAAACTTTGTGACATGTCATTCATTTCTCCTTTGTGCAGGAGCTGTTGCGTAAGCTGGAAAACAGCTCATCAGCTAAGGCATTGCTTCCTCAAAATGCGGATGTAAAGTTGGGCACTGAAGGTCATCCTGTGTGTCATATCCTTCTTATTTTTGCATCACTTCAAACTTGCATCTTCCTAATTATCACGTTATAAGAATGTGCAGAGTCATGGAATGGGCTAGGATAGAGGGGGTCTTTGGAAATTATCTGGTCAACCCTCCCCCGCTCAAAGCAGTACTAACATTTGGTAAAATTGCTTAGGATCTTGTCCAGGAAAACTTTGAATATTACCAAGGATGGAAGTCTCACGACCTCTTTGTGAGGCTGTTCCTTTTTCTGCCTATTCTTCTTATGTTTTGGGTTTTTTTTTCCTTTTGCCTGTCATTGCAGTCTCCTGTGATGTAAGTTTTGAGTATTGCCTCTTGGCCTTTTGCTGTGCACTGCTGAGAAGAAGCTGTCTCTGTCTTCTCTCTGTCTCTTTTACCCTGTTTAGGAAGCTGAAAATAGAAACTAGACTCTCCTTATGCCTTTTATCTAGGTTGAAAAAATCCAGTTTCCTCAGCTTCTTGTCCTATGTCATGTGCTTCACCAGAGTGATGGAACTTTTCTGTTTGTAAGTATCCATTTTGTCCTAGGGAACCCCAAACAACACACAGAGCTCCAGATGGGGTCCCTCAAGTGCTAAATTGTCAGGAATAATTGCTTATTTATAAAATGGGTCATGATTGCTTTCCCTCTCATCCCTCTACACTAATACAAAGGTAAAGCCAAAGAAGAAAAACAAGATTTTTCTATAAGGACTACTAGAAGGGAGAAAAGAGATGCTGTGATGCTTAATTTTTCCTTCTGGTTCTTTCAGTTTTGCTTTTTTTTTTTTTTTTGCATAGTGACACAACTTCAAAAGAAGGGGCAGATGGTGCTGCTACTGATCCCAGCTATCAAAGAAACACCCTCCTGGGAGGGAGGCAATAGATAGGGGTTTCAGATAGCTCCAGCTTGGTCCTATCACTTGTTTGGGAGGAGTATGCTATCAATTCAGAGATGGTTTAGTATCAACTTGAATATTCTCACTGAGATATTTTTGCATGCAAAAATATTGTTTTGAATTTTGAGGCTTTTCTGCATTTACAGACACTTCTTGCCCCTACAACAAGTAGCATGTGTGTGAAACACCTCAGGCTGCATTTTTGTACCTTTACACATACTACTTTGAGAAATGCAATGCTTTGGTGATTTAGACATAGGAATTGCCTTTCTAGTTTCTAAGTTTCATTTTAGTTTAGACCAGGGGAAAGTTCTGTGCTTGAGAAGCAAGGTACCTTCAGGACAAAATGAAAGCTGAGTCTGGCACATAAAATCCCACTTAATTGTCAAAGTCCTCTTGTGGGGGGTCTAACCTCAAGAGTAAATTTCTAGCAGTATTTAGGCAACTAAGTGAACAGATAAGAATATAATGTGGTTCAAGGAATTTCCAGCCCTGCCATCTCTCCATTTCCTGTTTTTGACATGGACATATTCTCTTCTTGGAAGGGTGTTGTGGAAATGAAATTACATATTCAAGTCTACAGAGTTCTCAGACACTATACTGTGTGCAGGACATAAAGCTATTTCACCAGGTACTATGATAGAGGGATTTAATGCTCCTCCTATCTCAGTCCAGTCAATCCTCTGCTTTCCTTCTGCTTGTTTGCCTTTTCCCTCCTGTTTTATTGTGATATACTTCTGTTCTTTGAGAAGCATATGTCGATGAATACTGATGGGTGAGTGAGTGTTGTGGAAGAGGTACCTACTTTTCGATTTCTTTTTTCTCCAGGGAAGTTCTACAAAAAATAACCACAAAGCCATTCATGAAAAAAAAAGACCCAGGCATTCAGTATCACTGTGCAGAGTATAAATCACCAAAGAGGCAGCCTTATGTTTGACTTTATAATGTGCAACAGAAGTGCCTTCACATCATCAGATGTTGATGCTATGGCTGCCATTCCTAAGTTGTTCCCCCCACACCCCAAGCTGCTGCTAATAAATTACAAACACATTTGCTCTCATTAATCATTCTTTGGAATGGCAGAATAGTCTTTGCTGATTGAAAATAATTATTAGCTTCTCAAAAGGATTAAACAGCCTGTTTAGATTTTAATTTATATCACCATTTTGATGGAGTGATGTGGGGGTATGTACACAGCCTTTGTCTTAAAAGTAGTAATAATAATAATTAATGCTGTGTAACAAAGAGTTTCAGAAGGACTTCAGACAAAGAGAGAAAGAAAAGGCAGGCAAGGTGAGCTGTGGAATAAATATAGGACACAGAACTGAACATAAGCTTGTGTTGGGCAAGAAGCCTCCTACTGTAGCAGAGCAGTGATAAACACAAAGGAAACTACAGCATTCTCGACATAGCAGTGGAGAGACTTGAAATTTCTGGCTAACATTACAATCTGAGCAGTGTAATTAATCTGGAATTGAAAGAATACCACAGATGTTTAAAATTATTTTTTTCTACTGAGTCAGTATCCTGCACATTTACAAATTGTAGGTTGTGGATTAATAGCCTCTGAGGTTCATTACCCAGTGAGCCTTGCTCCAAGCTTTGAATTTACACTCAGCAAAGTGTATTTGGATTGAGACAATTTCCTGAAGTCAGGTCCCAAGGCCTTAAAATAAAGTGTGTTTGCTCGTAAAGTGTTCTGTGGGCACTGGGATGGGAGTGCTTGCTGGAGTGTCAGGGATATTAAAATTAAAAAAAAAAAAGTATGCCAGGTAAGATTTAGCACATGTATACTTCAGAATGGGATGCAATTTGGAGATTGCCAAATTGTATAACCCTGTTAATGTCTTATGCTGACACTGTAACACTGCTAATATGATATTATATTTGCCTGCTGAAGGGCAAGACTTATTAACTAGATCCATGTTCTACATTAATTTGATTGCACTGTCTTGGGACCTGAGTTGACGCATCTGTGCAGTGCAATACACCCCTCTGTGGAGGTGCTAGCTACTGAGGGTTCTTCATGTGATACAGGCAGGCTTTCTAAGAATCTGAGTGGTACAGAAACACTATGGGTCGATTTTGGATAGGGTGAATTCCATCAAAGTCCCCATGCTTGACATTTCCTGTTGGTTCTCTTTAGGCTTCTCTCTGCCTTGACCCTTATTTCAGTTCTTTAAGTCATCCCTTAGAGTCTGTCATGGAGCTTGGATGTAAATGGAAGTGTTAAAATAAATCCCTCTGTGACTGTCACGTTTCATTCATCCTCCGTGTCATGCTCGAAGTGAGAGCCCAAACGCTGGGAGGCCAATAGTGGATTTTCTTCACCTAGGGGGATGGGACATGTGGCCTTCCAGTTTCTACTCAGAAATATTTACACAGATTTCACAAAACAAAAAAATCCCATCAAGAGGGGTGGAGATGTGATCTCCTTTTTTGGAAATAATGATGGTCATGTAACAGCTGAATTAAACCTGTGAAGCAGAAAAGACTACCACAGCTATTAAGGAGAGGAGAATCCAGAATGGTTCTTTCATGTGCTGCTGTTTACTGATGTGGATTCCTGATAGAGAGATGTAAGTACAGTGCCTTTATCAATTCTTTTATGACCAAGTAATGAATGCTTGGTCACTGTTTAAATGGTTGTATGTCTACTCTATAGCACCTTACTAACTTTAGCAGTGGAAGAAGGGGTTATTTTAAGCTCTGAATGTTCAGCTAAATGTTTTAAATGTTCTTACTGCTAAATGTTTTAAACAAAATGTTTTAACTGCTTTAAATGTTCAGCTAAAGAGTCAAGCAGGTATTTTGTGAATCTAACTCTGGTCAGCCGCAGAATTAATTTCCTGATGGTAATCTTTGAATATGACTTTAAACTAAAAGAGAAATTGTACACAGATGCACTGAAGTAGTGTATCTTCTGTTCCCCATCACAGTTTGTACCAAGAATCACAATACAAAAGCTTATCTGGATTTATGGTTGGATAAATGATTTTGTGACACGGGTCAAGGAATCCTTGACCTAATTATTTAACTAGCCTCTGGAGCATTATTTCTCTGGCTGTACAACGGGAACCTGAATTTCTCTTGGACTTTGCTATGCTTAATTAGTGTACAAGGTCTTCTGGCAGGTGTAATATCTTAAAATGTATGTAAGCATTTTAAGGACCTGTGCACTGAGATCCCCATTTCCACTGAGTGCTGCAGCTGAAGCAGGTAACGGGAGGGGCCGTGTGACAGGGTGCACAGCACAGGGTGCTCTCAACCATAAAGTTAAAGACAGCGTGTAGTCCAGACAGCTTGCAACCTAAATACTGGTGATTTATTTTAGCAGCTGTTTACATAATTCTTATATCAGTATGAAAATTGTGTGTGAAAATATTTAAAAGTAAATGCAATTTATTCTTCCAAAGTTCAGTATCCAGTTCCTAAATGTGGAGCTCCAGATGGAGGTTTATTTACTAGAAGTGTGTCTGTAACATTATGTGTGGCAGTATATTCTATTCCATCCCTTTTTACAGGGTAATATTCCTATGTGAAAATTCCATTTTGAACCTACTCCATATAATTTTCTTTTTCAGTCTCCTAGGAAGACATTTCTGAAAACTGCATATACTAGAACAGGTTAACAACTTTCTTGTTTTTCTCACAGATGACCTTAATAAATATTGTATTGACTCTTTATTAGTTGCTACTGTTGTGTACTTAATTCAGACCTTTCCATGTGCAGCTGTTGTTTAAATGCACAAAGATCAAGAAGGATAGAATAGGTAAGACCTGTCTGTATTTTGCTTTCATAGATAATTTGATTTTTTGAGGGGAAGGAACTCATCTAACCTTATAACTAACAGTTGCTGGTTTATTTGCATAATGAGTTGATGGCAAAGCTTTCCTTGTCAACAATTAAAAGCAATATTGGATTCAGATTTACAAAGTTGCAGAGAATGATAAATGAAAATACACTGGACCTGGGAATTAAGGCAACAAAGTATATGTCTTCCACATGTTAGCCTAATTTCTACTTTCTCTGGTCTGGATTCAGATCTCCTTTGCAAGTGACTTCATGCAACCAGATGGGAAAGCATTTTCCTCACCTCCCATGTGTGCAGGGAAGATCCTCTCTCCAGTGAAAACCACGGTCCCTTGATGGCACAGCCATCTGATGAGTAGGTGGGAGGATGCTTGACTGTGTCTCTTCTGACATAATCAGTATCATGTAGAATGGGAAGGAAGGTGTAGGAGATACAGATTTGCTGCTCCATACTTCCACTACGGGTCAAGAACTTTCTGAACTTTAAACCACAAATTTTTTTGTAAGTTGAATTTGGTTGCATGTTGGCTCCTCTCGGTATGCTCCTGTATGTTAGCACCCAGTTACATATTTCTACACACAGGTCTTAAAATTAGGTAGTGCATGTTATATTGTTTAATGACTGAGATCTTTGGTTATGAACAATTCTATTATTACAAAGCAGAAACACACACACACACAAAAGGAATAAAACTGATTAACCTAGAAGAGTAATTTTTTATACAGACATTGTCATGATCTATTAAAATATGGGATTTTATGGAACAAAATACATTTACATCTCCTAGAGACATTGAAAAGTGGGAGTAGGCAAGGTAACATTGAATATTCATTCTTTTTTTATGCACTTTATAAACTTGTGTTATCATATCTTAATTTATTATCAGATGTTTTTATTTTTATACAGTTTGGGCCTGAGCCAGTATCTTCTTATCAGTAAGGATTATTCTTTGTATAGGGAAAATAGGATTTTATTCTTTTGTTTGTTGATTTTGACTGCTCATTAGAGTTCACTTCTGTTTGAGCTGTTAACAGTATGTCACTATATCTTGAGAGTCTCTTTGGATTATTGCATGATAATTGGGAGAATGTGTAATATAACGAGTTATTTTTATAAGGGTATAGGGCATAACAGAAGGCTGCTCTATAATTTGTTGTAATCATTAGTTTGACTCACTTGTCTATCCTAAACAAATTTTACTGTGTTATTGCAATTACTGTATGTCAAAAAATAGTTTAAAAAAAATCCCATTGGCTTCTATTTCAAGACAGTTATTAACAGGAGAACCTGAACTTAACTGCAGCATTAGAGATACAATATCTGTTTCTGCCTTTTTAAATCCAACAAAAGTCAAATAAATAGTGTGGATGAAACTGAAGTGTATTTAAATTGTTTTGTTTTGCTCAGTGCTAGGATGGAATGTGAAACTGAATATGTTCATCCAAAGATAACTGAAGTTCCTGCTCCTGTTTAGATTTCATCATCTGTTAGAAATCTCCTAGGTGATTAAACTAATGCACTGTAAAAGAATGAATCAGTCCTGCAGAGCTCCTCTCTGTACTGAGAATAACTTGCTCGGTTAAGTACTGTTGGGGTTTCACTAAATTAAAATCCTGGGAATTTTTGTACATAATATATTTTATCTGCGAAAGCTGAGTAAAATTTTATATCTGACTCTCAAACTAAATTCCTATGGTAATTAATAAAGAAGATTTGAATACATTTCTGGTAGAGTCATCTTTGACCAATTTAATAACTTGATTTTCTTAACAGAGGAAAATCCTTATCTCTCAAGGCTTGTGGTAACGTTGGGATACACCACTAAATTGTTAAGAGAATCAGAGAGTCTTTTCTTTGTTGTAAGAAGATGAATTCAGATTGGAAAGTTATCATTTACTGGCTCAGGTGGAATACATTCTTAGAAATTATTTAATATTTATATTTCAGTTCCTCTGTAAATACTAGTAGATTCCTGAAACTCTTACTAGAAGCATCATGTAGGCTACTTGCAAAGCTGACTCATTTCAACTATTCACTTGTTTACAGATAAATATGAATATTGTTTTTTCACATGTGAGCACAGATAGGTAAAAAATGAGTCAGATGTATATTATTAAAGCATATATATAGATATACACACATACATACACACATACATGCACACACACACATTTGCCTTTTTTTAGTAGATTTATTAAATGTTACTTATCCCCCACCCCCTCTTGGCCTATTTTTTGTGACTGGTATGGCAAGGAGGAATGACAAGAGCTAAAAAAGAGATAAGGAAATGATCTTATCAGTCAGCTCAGAGATGGCATTTCCTGAGTGGCATTTTGCAATTGTTGCTTGGAATAAAAGTGCAGATATAGAATAAATTTATGGTTTTCAGTGGGTTTGTCTTTTAACACCTGATCTCCAGCTGCAACTTACTCTTGTCCACTTCAATCAGTGTAGTTGTGGATAAAGGCTACAAGAAATTAATTGAAAGGAAACAAATTCTTCCTTTTGTTATATGACATAGAATTTAGGTATATATTCACTATCTAATTCAAATACAGTTTGATTTTGAGTGTAGTGAACAGAAATCATTATCTCAGCTTTTTTTTTTTTTAATATGGTATGTTCTTTTCCAGTTTTTAAAGTTTTCTTCTAAAATTCCATGTAAAGATCTTACTGTGCTGTACCCAGCAAGTACCTGTATGTGTGCACTTTTCTGTAGATTGCTAAATCAATGATAAATCTGACTAAAGTTGGCTGAAGTGTGAAAAAACCCCAAACCCACAACTAAATACATGCACAAATTTGTATTCCATAGGAAATTTTAATTCAATCATGTTTGCTGCTCTTTTATGCTTTCTGTTTGTGAACACCTAGGAACTTGATTCTTGATGCTGAGATCACTTCAGGAACACTTAAGACTGAAGATTTTGTGAAATAAATGTGCATTATGGTAGTAACAGGGTGAGATTCCCTTGGTCCTTTTGTAATAAAGCTTGTGATGGCATTGTGGAATAATGCTTGTCTTTATAAAGAGCTGGCTGATGTAGGACTTGATCTAGAAGAGGGCCTTTCATAGTAAAATTCAGCAGGCTTACACCAGCTAGGGAAGACTCCCCTACTTAGGAAGTAAAGCTGATAGGTTTTCATAGGAATGTTACAAAGTCTGTTTGATTTACTTGAAATGACTAGTATTTTCAGAAAAGGGTTTCTTGTGCAAATGCACTTGGCAGAAGGCAAAAGAGGATTGCACAGTCTGGAGAAAGGAGTTGATAGCAGCTCAGCACACAGTGCTTTCCTTAATTATTTTGGAACGCTACGTTTAGTTGGCTTTTGACCTGGTGTCCTCCTAAATCAACATTAAAGGTCAGACCAATAAATAAGAGAAATTTGCTGCACTGGTAATTAAGAAGGTATTCTGATCCAGGGCAGTAACTGAGAGGAAATGAATGCACCAGGTAGGTGCAGAGGGGAGAGCCTTTCCAAAGCTACTCCAACAACCTTTGAGCTCTGCTGCTGCAGAGTACAGTACTTTGCCCACTGTGGAGGAAAGGCTGGTTTAGTTCTCTCTCCTGTTTTGTTTGCAGTAATCTCTGTTCAAAAGATCTTAGGGACATGGCAGAACTTGCTGCAAGTGAGGAGGATTGCCCACACTATTTTTTGGGTGAGCTCCATTTCCATGTATGTGTTCTACTTCCCTGACAAACATTGACCCAAACTGGACAGCACTGGTAGCTGGTAGATTGAGACAGGGCGGATCCTGGAGGAAAGAGTTCCTTTCAAGAGATGGGGTTTTCACAATTCTCAAGTCAAGGAATTCCATCTTTAATGTAATGGAGACTTGGAAGTTCTCCCTCCTCAGATGGGAAGGTGAAAGTCTGCTGAAGAGTCCAAAGCCAGCAAAGCAATGGGTTAAGGACAGCATCAAGCTGGATGGAGCATAAATAGACATGTTAATGAATTTAAGAGTAAAATAGGTGCTAACTGAAGTACACATTCTCTTACTTAAGTTAGCAATTACATTGGAAGATAGCAAATATTATATTTATAAAAAGCCTGCATAATAACCTGGAGAATTACAGAGCAGTAAGACTTACTTCAGTTCCTGGCAACTTAGCTGATAGGATGATTAAAAATACAGAAGCTATAAAAAAATCTCAGAAACACAGAGTTTGATGATATGGTAGGGAAAAAAATGACACAAATTTTGTAAAGGATTGTTGCACCTCACTAGTTCCTTAAAAGTATAATTGATACAGTAGATGAATGAAAACCAGTTGATAAAGTATATTTCTGTACATAATCACTGATACTTCTTGAAGTGACAGCTAAGGAAACAAAAGGATAGAATTTCCTTAGAAAGGTGGTGAGAGAAGATAGAAGTCTGAGATTCAAGTATTCCTTCTGAATCAGTGCAGAAGATAGTTTTGATCTTACATTCTTTGTATCCAAAAGAACTGTTAAAATTGTAATCAAAACAACAGTTAAAATTAGTGGATTTCTGAGATCCCAAGGAGTGAATTTTTTGTTCCCTTTGTTCTGATAGGATTTACAGGGCCTGGCAGAATGCCTGCTTCAGCTGAATTGATGCCTAAACCCCACCCATTTCCTCTGTTTCACTGCTTAGCGGTGTCACATTCAGCCAGCTTTGGGAATCTCTTTAGCTGCATATTAATTGCTTGCAGTATGCCATTAGGCATCAGGGCATGTCTGAGTTAGGCTTAGTAACACTTTAGTATCTTTGATATTCTGAGCAGAGCAATACTCTGAGAAAGTAGCATCCTCTCTGGATAAATGAGTACAAAGCAGAAGGGAAAAAAAAGCTCATTTTCCTCAGGGGGAAAAAAAAACCTTTGGAGTATCTCAGATTCCAGTTTATGGGTGGAAGTTGGTCTATTTATTAATCATTTGGAAAATGGAAGATCAATGATGTATTAAATTATAAATATGCTCCAAATTAATTTAATTAAGGTTGAAGAAATGTGGACAAACTTCAGGTGGAACTAGCAAAGCTGGCAGCAAAATTGCCACAATGGCAGGATAAAATCAGTGTTGATTTAAAAGTAGTGATCCCTAAATAATTTTATGCCAAAGGACTGTTGTCACACCTTCAGTTTTGTCATTGACAGCTTTTAAAAATATGAGTCCAATGAAGACAGCATCTCAATTGAGTAATGAGGTACAGATGAAAGAATCAGAAAAATTCAGAAGAAATTCAAGAATTAAATGAATACTAGTAAAGACATGCACTTTTTTTCTCATCAGATTTTTAGTGGAGGAGTTATAGTACTGTTTGATATGCTTCTATGGACAGTCCACAACCTAGTTTTCATGGCTTAGCATGAATCCATGGAAACCATAAGAATTTGGTTTGGGATATCTTGGCCTAAGAAAGCACTAAATATTGAAAGGTACAATTGTAAGTATTTTTACAACTTAATGGTTTCAAAACCCAGTACCTTGGGACATTTCTTGTAGAGGTGGAGGCCTCTGTGTAATTAGTGAAAGTGTTCTGATATGAGGCCTGCTTTTTAAAGAATTTTTAAAATGACCTCTTACAGATCCCAGCAGTTACCCACAGACATCCAGGTATCAGGTACAGATGATAGGAACAAAAAGAAAAGCCCACCAGTTCAATAAGGGTTTCTAAAGGATCTGTTAGTTGAAAACACTGATAATTAGGATTAGAGCAATTGTACCTAAGCTTGTGATAAAGTGTCTTTTGCATTTCATGCCATAGTTATTTTTAGCATCACTACTTCATGTTTTTCAGTTTGAACATAAGCCCTTTGTTTTCACTGAAGTTGGAAAGGAAGACATTCTGGAGTAATTAGAACACTAAAGCTCTTTTCAGCTTTACTGTTCCCTTTATTCTTACAATTAAAAAAAAATCAAACTAGTGGACTTCAGAGCCTTGGTGGGTGCCTGGGCTGGGAGAAGCAGCAGGGAAGCAATACACTTAATGTGGCAAAAGGTGAGATAGCAAACTTTTATGTACCCTGGGTACCGTGTATTAATCTCCTGATAACTGCTTTCACATTTGAACCTTCTGTCTCTTATGTGAGATCCAGCAATCTTTACTTTTTTCTGTTCTGGGAGCAATTTTCTGAATCATTAATTTTCAGTGGCCAGGCTTCAATTAGCTTAATCAGGCATTGATTAGATTTCTCAAGTCCCTGGCATTTATTTTCCACCTTGCCTATATGGTTCCTTGACTCCATTACCTGATTGTTCACTTATTGCATATAAGGTTGATTCCTCCCCATTAACATTCCCTGATGAGAGGTCTCCTTAGCCATCCAGCTAGCCACTTTCATTAGTGATCATGGCAATTCATGGTGAAGGCCAGTTTCCACTGCCCTTGCAAAACAGGCTATTTTCTTCTAAGTTGCATCACTATATCAGCAATTTATTCTTAGATGAAGGTGCTGCTTATGAATAGTTCTCACCCAGAGGAAAAAGAATTAATTCCACATTTATTTGGAATATATTCCATATTTTGTTTAGAAATTTGTGAAATTGTAGAAAATGAAGGAAGTAAACCACTAATTTTTTCAAAACATACTTAATGAAAATCTAGGGTTTTTTTTATTCCTGCTTTTCTTAGTGTCTAGCCTGACGTATTAAAATACATTTCCATAGCCAAAACTCCTGATTTCTAAGGGAGCTTGACAAAGTTTTGTAATCAAGGCTGGTGTGAGTCACATGTAGGCTCCAAGTCCCCGCAGACAGACCCATGCCCTGTCCCTAATGCCAGTTGCTCAGCAGTAACAGCTTGTGTGCAGTCTCATTCCTCAGGATACATATTTTGGGGAAGTTTGAGCATGCAGCAACACAGGCGAAGAATGGGGCAGGAGGTGAGGGATTGGACAGAGCTGGAAAATGGGATTTCAGATTCTTGTGAATTTTTCTAGGTTGAAAAGCACTTTCTTTTCTCTAAATTCTAACAAGGTTCTCACATTGTCTGTGGTCAGCTCTGTTCATTATGTTTTGTTTTTGAAAATTATGTCTTCTAAAGGCACAGACCTCTTTTTGAAATTCTCTTTTTAAGTCATGTATCTACATTATATTGAACTAGACAGACCTGAATGTAAATGAGCTTGTGCCAAAATCAATAGCAGAAAAGTTTTAATAGCACGATTTTAAGAACTTCATGTAATATATGCTAATTAATGACTCTAATAAAAAGTTTTATAACAATAAAACAAAACATGGGATGAGATCTTCAAGCATTTTTTTCGCTATAGGTTCTTTGAGTTGGGAGATTTGCCAAAATTTCCTTTTCTTTGTAACCAAACTGAAGTTGTTTAACTTCAGTTTTGATAAGTCAACATTTCTGGAAAAAAAATGACATTTTGCCAGGTGCCTTCTAACCCACTCTAATCTTCACACACTTCTATAATTAAATATATCATTTGTCTTATCACAGTCCTAGGACATATAGGTGCTTTCTAATGTAAATGATAAAGCATAAAAAGCATTAAACCTTTCAAGGTTTAATGTTTGATTTTTTTAGAGATTGTTTTCAGAAATATTTTGAGCATCAAGTTCAGCTTTCGGTCAAAAATGTTAGAAGAAAAAATTGTAAAAAGCAATTAATGATCCCTTTCTTCTTAACAGCTAGTTGCAACAGTGATTAGATTCAGTGTGAGACTGTTCTGAAGTTAATTTCCTCTTTTTGTACTGTGTTTTAAAGACTCACTGTGATTTGCTGTTTTTTTTAGACAAGGAGAGAGATCTCTTATTTCTCTTATTCACTTTGTTTATGCTTCATGTTCTTATGGCCCGAAAACTGTAGCCATTTATTTAAGAAATATAAAATGTGGGGGGTTTAATATGTTTTCCATCTTGAAATTATTCTAAAATTTTATTTTAGGGGATTTAAATCTCACATATATGAGAAATATTCTTTGGCTTTCTTAAAACATCCCCCCTTCTCACTTTGAGTCTTCCCCTCCCTTTTGAATCAGAGGTCCCCTTCAGCAAAAAAAATTTTACGTGTCTAAGGCTGTCTTTCTATAGAAACTATGGTCTTCTGTTATGATAAAACCCTTTGAAAATATCTGACAGTTCATCTCTGCAATTAGTAATTTTCAATTACTGCATTCAGAATGGCAAAGGGAATTAACATATAACTATCTCAGAAATCACATCCAGTATCATCACTCCTTCAGTTTTGGTCATTCGCTGTCTCTGAGGTTTCTGGGCTTATTTGGGACCATTTTGACCATTTGGTGGGGGCACCATCAGTTTGGACCTTTATCTTTCCTGACTAGTGAAAGTCACTGCTGATTCATTGCATTACTTGGGCAGTTAATAATGCTCCATGAAAGACTGCTAGGAGGAGATATTTTGTCAATGGCAGAGGCAGTGATGTGGGGCTCAGGTTGCTCCAGAATCAATGGCACACCTCTGACAATTTTGCCAGCTGTCCAAGCATGTCTCATTTTGGTTATTGATGGAGTATGAGTAAATGGCATGTTCAACAGAGATTGTTTCAGGTGCAGCTTTACATGCTCCACCCAGCTGAACCACCCTAGCACAAAGGCAATGTGAAAATGGTCACCCCTAAGGTGCTTTTTCTGCCTTCTTGGATGGTCTTGGAGGACATTGTTGGGTGCTATATTTCAGTGCACTTTCTACAGGAGTATTTTAAGCATCAGTTTAGAAATCCCTCAACTCCAATATATGCATAAAATAATGTGCTTGGTGAAGGGAGAAGTGATAATCCTTGGTGGACAGTGCTTGTTAGACTCCTTGCCTAGGTCTGCCTAGTCAGAAAACTGCTGCAGTTCATATCCTCTCATTTGTGGTTTTCCTGCTGATAAGGCAAATGGGCCTGTTTATTTCAGATCTTCACCTTGCAACACCTTTTTACCTTCTGAGTGGTGCATGGAAACGTTCCTCCAACAAGCAATACCTTGAGTTCTCAAAACAGAGCTTATCATGGCTGCTTGATTTATTGAAGTGGGTTCTTAAGGAAGTCCAATGACATCCTGTTGCTGAAAGCACAGAGCTTCTCACTAAAGATGAAGTTATTTGTTTTAACTAGAGCTGATCTAGATAAAAGGACTAAAACCATAAAAACATTCTCATAAAAGTTCATTTCCATTTTTCATCAAAGGTTTATTTCCAATGTAATTTTCTTAGAGGCAGAGATTAGATCTATGTAAATTTAGGTACTTAACTAAGTTGCCAAAGACCAAAGCTTAGTTTTTTGAACTCTGCAGTCGAGGGAGAGAGATGGGCAAATCTAGAAGGACTTTAAGTCTGGTTTGTGTGGGCTGGGCTGCACATTGAAGCAATTCATCTTTCTCCATTGACTATAGACAACAGATAGAACAGCTGAGTGATTTGGGAGCTGGTGAAAATAAACTTAGATGAAGTGCAGAAATGCAGAGGGAAGAATCTGGGTCTGAGCATCTTTACTGCAATGTGAAAGGGTTGGCTAGAACTCCAATTGTCCCATATGGTCTGCCTCAGGGAATGGACCTGACTTAGGTTGGGAGGCAGTGATGGAACAAGCAAAGTTGCATGTTGTAGAAATGGCCCAGGAAATATCTATAACTATTAAGCAAATCTGCTTCTGCTAGAGACACAGCTGTAGCTGAAAGGCTTCATCTGTCTCAAAATGTTAGGTGTTGAGAATTCTATTCCTTAATACTTTCTTTCAAGAGAAAAAGAACAAAAGCCAAGAGCTGGCCAAAATCCTAATACGTCCTTATCCCTAAGTATTTTGAAGTGGCTTGAACACAAAATTTATTGCTGAAATTCAGTGCTGTATAAAACAAGAGGTTTACAATGTAAGTGCTTCATATAAATTAGATAAAAATCTTATTTTGTCTTTAAAAAAATAACACACCAATAATGTGTTGTGATAAAAATACATGTGAGTATTGTAACTATGGGCATTAATGCTCTGAAATAGAAATTAATGCATACCTTATTAACTGCTTCAGCCTATGTTATGATTAGAAAAAGAAGCCATATATTCTTGCTAGAAATTAAAGTAAATGTGGTACACCTTGTGCAGTATCTAAATGGAAAAATTAGACAGTAAAGAGTACAGTTGAATATTTGTTGTATAAGTACATAAAGAGAATACATTATATCATGATAGGTGGTTTTTCAGTGTGAATTTGGGACTGCCACATTATTAATGATTAAAATATAGTGACTCATCTCTTGCTGATATGAACAGTACCCTATATCTTTGCACTTTGTACATGAAATATGATGCATGTATTGTGCCAACAGAAAAATATTTTCAAAGCTGTTATATTAAAAAAATTGGAAAAGAACTTTTACTTTTTGCTTGTAAACTCTGGTACTTTCCACCTGTATATCTATCCAAAGCCTTTGAGGCAGCCATAAAAAATAACTTTAAAATATTGTGACTTTGAAATTTGATATTTCAAGAAGTTTTAAGAGCTAAATGTAATCACAAGGATCTCTTGGGAAAGAAAGGGTTTCTCCTTTCAGTTACCTTTACTACTTTACAAGGCTGGAAAAATTTCAGGCTCCAAGTTATGATTTTTATTTATATACAATTTCTCTGGTACATGCATACATACAAACATACATATATATATATATATATATATGTATATGTAGTCTGCCTTTGTCCTTAGAAGTAATTTGTGGATGTAGAAAATCAAAGATTTTTGGAACTTCTTTCTACCCTAAAATATTAAAATAAGTCCCAGAGAGCAGGATTAATGTTCAGAGGTCAAAGATCCTTGATAAAGGTATTTTTTTTTACACAGTTAATTTCTCATGTGGCTTTTACTGAATGTGCTATTTTGCCATGTCACTCTACAAAGCCATCTGGGTAAATTTATTGGATGGTGAGTGTAGGAATTTCTGCATATGGAGAAACATTTCTCCTGGCCGATTGATTTAAAAAGAAAATGGTTTGTCAGTGTGCAAATGCATCTGGAGGAAGAAGGGTAAAGGAATGAATTAGAGGTCAGTCAGGATAATCATAAGTGAATCACACAAATGTGTGTGTGTGCTCAAGCTGTGTAGACCTGGCTGAGTATTCATTGTTCTCATGAATATTATGTTGGACTGGGATTTTCCTGAAGAATATTGGAAAATGTTGATTCGGTGAAACCAAATCTTTTTGCAGACACATGCATAGTTTCACCTGGATTTGTTTGGGAATATTTTTGGGTATTAGGAGAGAATTTGGGTGGCAGGGGTACAGCAGTGTTTTCACTGGAATAATGCACTGGCTGAGGCACCTGGCACAGATGGGGGCATGTGGACCCACCTGGCTGGAGGAGGTGAACCTCTTGCCTTTTCCTGGGATAATGCCTTTCCCCATGCTGCTGGCTTTATAAATGGGACCACTTTTAACAGATTCATATGGGGTGGCTGTTTTTTTGGTTTTGTTTTTTTCTTGTTTGTTTGTTTGCTTGGGTTTTTTTGTTTTGTTCTGTTTTGTTTTGTAATCTGCAAAGATACTCTTTCCTGAAACTTCAGAGAGAGAAAATTCAATTTATTTTTGCAACCTATTCTTGAATCCCCATATTTGCTTTTAGTCCCACTGCATGTTTAAGCTCCTTCACTTCAGAGAGTCCCATTTGATAAGTAAACCTGTACCTATATTCCTCTCGGTGCGCTGCTGCTTCCTTTTGATTCCTCCTTTTGTGTTCTCATACTTCTGTATTCTGCCATAGATCCTCTGGACCTGAGGTAGCCTCCTTTTCCAATACCCCTGTTTTCCCTAAAATTCCTCATCCAAACACTCCTTAACTGTCTTTCCTTCTTTTTTCTTTACCTCGGTTGCAATTCTTCCCTCACACGGCTCTTCTGCATTGTACAGATGAGTTCCAGTTTTGTAGCTGGGTTTTTTCTTTCAGAGGTGTTCTTTTAAGATACCCATAAAGTTTTAAAGGTTTAAAGGCCAGACTTGAGAGGAAGATCTGGTAAGGGTGCAAGGGACTTTGCTGTTCTTTCCTTTACCCCAATTTTTTCTGAAAATATTTTTTCCATTTGCAGCTTTGCTCCATGAATAGCAGTCAGAAGCCCCTGGGGCCTGTTTATCCAGTCCCCCCCAATTCTTACACATTTGGGGTGTAATAAAATGGACTCCAGATACCATCAGCTCCTGCTGTTGGGTAAAAGTCTGACTAATGTTATTTTGATAAAAACCAAAGACCCCCTACCCCTTCCCCCCCAAGGGGTTCTGCATTTATTTTAAGCTTTTAAAATGAACAGAAAGGAGCCATCATTTCATTTAGCATCTCCTCCTTCTAGCTGGTCTTTGGAAGGCTGGCAAAGGTGGGGTGCAGTGTTGGAGCACCCCTTTTTTCCCATTAACAATTCCCTGTGCCTCTCTTCCTCCCTGGGCACAGACAGGCACACAGGCAAACACAAGAGTCTATCTGCAACCCGGTTACCACTGCGAGCAAGTACAGCTTTTTGTTTAACTGTATAATTGCTCTCTCGGTGGGTTGTGGGTTTTCGTTTCCCCATCTCCATTTGTTTTCTTAATAACTAAGACCAGTATATTTAAATGGTCTTTTTCTTTTTTTTTTTCTTTTTTTTTTTTTTCCTTCTTTTTGACAAGCATACCGGATGTAAAAAGATATGCAGCTAAAAACATTAATCATATTAAAACTAATTAAAAACTGAAAAGTTTCTGTGCATTCCAAGCACTGGGGGTGGGAGGGGGCGGGGAGGCCTTTGGTCTGAGCACTGGCGTTTCCTGAGGCAAGCAAATGCCTGACACATGGACTTTGCCGAATTCCAAAATGTAGCAAAACAGTGCCTGCATATTTGGCAGGAACCACCACCAGTTCAGGTCAGTGTCTGTTTCAGCAAAAGACGAAGCCCTGCATGTTAACAGAGGAAAATAATTCAGAGGAAAAGGGGGGGAACAACATGTGACATTTTGTAAGAGCAGCACTTGCGTTACCCAAGGCGCACCACTCTCTGTAAACACTTCCTCCAGTGCCAGTGCCTTAGGACGCATTTTTTCGGATTGGGGTGGGGGAGGCAGCGGGAGGGGTGAGGGGGAGGTCAGGGCTTTCAAGTTGCTGGGATATGAACAAGCTAGGTTCCCCCCACCCCTTTTTTTTAAACTTCTTCTTTTTACATGTTGAGTGCCATAAGTGTTTTAAGGAGACATCGGTGAATCTGTGGCCGAAAAGATGGGCGAGCAGTGCTACAGGACACCAAACCCCAAAGCAGTGGGAATGTGGGGAGGAGAAAGGGCAAGTCTGTAGGGAAGGGGTGCAAATGATGGGGCTTTGCAGTGCAATCTCTCAACACTGGATGCAGGGGAGGCCAGCTGGGAAGGGTGGGTGACCCCCTGAAGCCCCGGCACCTCACCTTGCTTCCACCTTGGTGCTCCATAAGCCTATGCCACGGATCTCGGTCAGTGGTCCCCAATGTTGGGATGGGACAGCCCCTGTCCACTTAGGGACGTAGTCTGACTCCCCCAGTCTGACTCCCCCAGTTAATTTAGAAGTAAACCCATTTTTTAAGCCCTTTCCTAGTAAAAGAAAGAATAGGTAATTAAGATTTAAAATACTGTTTTGGTCATT
The DNA here is from genome assembly GCA_013396995.1 of Dicaeum eximium. NCBI lineage: Eukaryota > Metazoa > Chordata > Aves > Passeriformes > Dicaeidae > Dicaeum > Dicaeum eximium. The sequence continues at coordinate 1,152,928 of VWZP01006945.1, forward strand.
GTCTTCTTACTTCTTTCTTAAATTTCAGCACCTTAAGCTGCCTTTGTTGTTGAGGAACTTGCTATTTCTTGAGAGATAGGGCTGGATCACTTGTTATTGTAACACTTCTTGGTGATAAAGTTCAGTCTAAAAATTAAGCAGCTGCAATGTTGCAGCACAAATTAGTTTAATGTAAGCAGTCAGGAGCAGCTGTTTGGCTCGGGACTCCGCTCCGGCGGTGGGGGAAGGGCGCTGTGATGCTGACAGTGTTTTTTTCTCTACATAAACATTTTCGGCTGTTGCAGCTTTTGTGCCGATCATGTGACAGTGTCCCTAGGCAGATAATTTATTTCTGTAGCTTTCATGAGCAATCATTAACCTTCAGACACTGAGCTTGCTTTCTGCTTTGTGGCATTTGTTTTTTTTTTTTTTGTATCCTAACTAGTTTAATTCACAGAGTGTCAAGAGAAAATTACAACCAATTTATAATAGACTGTAATGCATAATACTTATGTTTCTATTAAAACAGACCTTGCTTACAAGACCATTCTTACAGCTTAGCTTGTGTTCATGGATCAGAATAATTATTTTCAGTGATGTAAGTGCAGCTGTCATCATGATACTCCCATAGTGTCTTATTCTGAATGCAAAGCCCTTCAGAGTCCTGATTTGGGACCACCCTTTTGAATTCCCCCTTTGCTGGAGACACTGGGAAGTTTATTGAGATGCAACAGGCTTGGGAGAAAGGGCATAGCATTTATTCTAGTGATTGCTATTCTCCCACCATGACCGGCTGCTGAACAGGTATTGACCGCCATAGAAAGTGTGTCTAGGGGAGAGGCGAGGCATTGCTGATAACAATTACAGCTCGAGCCTGTGCTAACTTAGTCTGGGGTTTCAGAGCAGGCTCAGACGACAGGGTTGGATCACAAAGCAGTGACTGTCAGAAAAAGACTTCATTTTCATTCCTGTCCATTTTGTTACAGTAAGGGAAACAATAAATTAGGTGACTTTGTCAAGGTCACTGAAGAAATAAATGTCAGGATAGGAATTTCCCTTTCCCTGATCCTTTTCCCCAAGTCCTGTGCTTTTGTCTAGGGAAGATGACAAAAGAGTGAAAAATACAGAGTCTTGGGCAAAAGAACTAAAAATTAAGCAATAAAAAAAGCGGGAGGTGAGTGGGGGCAGGGAAGAGAAATCATAAAAAGAGCTGAAAGCCAGGGTGACTGCTGACTTACTGTGAATATCATTTTCCTTCAGATCTGAATGTGATTTTTGCTTTTGTTCACTGCCTCTATGCCTTATCTCGATTCTTTTTTCTAACTGGTCATTCACCAGCACTGGCAAGTTCATCTTTTTTGTAGCAGAGAGCAAGATATTATGTTTGTATACGCCTCTGAATAGGTGTAATCAAGACATGTGTATTCCTTAGTTTATTTTTTAGAGCCTGTGCCATAGTGGAATCAGACATTTGTGATAGAAGTGCTCCCAACATAATGTTGCAGATACAATGGACAAGACAGGGTGGAAGGGGACAGAGATGGAGAAATAAAAAGATATTTCCAATGCCCCAAGGATAAAAAGGGATTTTATCATAATCTGTCAATGAAAGATCAGTACCATCCAGATAGTTCAACAATTGCTTTATTTTCTTAGGACTCAAATGAAACCTCGTCCATCCTATGACTGCCCATTAACTTATGAAAAAGGCATGTAACTGGAAGAAGACTAAAATGTATGCTTAGTCTGAGATGTGACAGTAGTACATGCCGTATCATCTTGTAAAACATGCAAATGGGTGGATGGATTTTTGCTGTCAATATCAGGAAAAATATTGCTTCCTTATTAGTTAAAAATAATGTCTGAAATGGGTGTCTTACTGATGCTAGGTTTCTGTGTGGAAAGATGAATGAATGAGTAGCTCACTGTTTGAAACCTCCATCTTTCAAAATGTTTAATGAAAATGAAGGCACAACATATGGTAAATGTGGTCTGAAATCAGGGATGAAAAAGCAGAAGCCTGGGATGCCCACTGAAGGGCAAACGGGACTATGAAGGTGCTTGGTGTTGTGTTACATATAGAAGTGAGTAACATTTCTGGATGTATGAGAGTGATTTAGGAGTTATCATCCCATTGACTTTTGACTAGAGTCAGGATGTAACTGCCTAAGTCAATTCTGAAAATGGGAATTAGATTTCTAAGTCATTTTAAGGTGCTTTTGAAATTTTTAGCTCTAATCCCAGGTTGATTAATTTGTAACAAGGTGATTCATTCGTATCTTTCTTGTCTTCAGAAGCCTGAATGACACATTTGAGATGCACTCTAAAAGCACAGGTAATAGTCAGAGTGCTACCTCAGCGACTTTAAAAGACAATTGATTAATTTGAATTCATGCTTTTATTCACACTTTTAGAGGATTCTGAAATTAGTAATAGCACTTTGGAGCTGCTTGGTTTGAACCGTCACTTCCATGCCCTTGCCTTCATAAAGGTTTTCCTATTTTTTTCTTTCTTTTTTACTTCTTCCTGAAAATTGTCCCTATTCCTCCCCACTGCTAGCAGACCCTCTGGTCACAGCAAAAGCAGGAGTTCTAAGGGAGTAGCTGCTTTGCTGCATGGAATGGCTGAGTAGCTTTAGACAAAACAGTGTCCAGGAACCTGCTGTGAACTTGTCTCTACTAGTTTGCACTGGGAACTGCAGGTACTTTTGCTGGAGCTGCTCTACAGTGAGCGATGCTGGGTGCAAGGCCTGGTTAGAGAGTTAGGAAAACAAGATTTTCTTACAGTAATTTCAACCCACCTAACCTGCTAGTTTGTCCAAAACTTAAAACAAAAAAGACTGATCTCTTCGGTATCTCACGAGATTTTGTTAGAATCTTGCTAAAAACATACTGTAGTGTTTTAGGAACTTAATTATTTTTGTTATTACTGTCTTAACCTACTGTTGAAAAGCTGAGACTATAGTCATACTGGCATAGATTTGGTCAAAATCATAAAAATCTATACATACCACTGCCTTACATCAGCAACATTATTGCAAAGGTCAGTTTGCATTGCTCCTATGAGCCTGTGTATTTTAGGGTGTAGCTGATGACACAAAATCCTTTCTGGAGTGAAAGGAAGATTGCCAAGCCTATCTGTGGGACTTCTCGAAAACATTAGTGCTTACCAGAAGCAAGTCTAAATATTTGACTTGACTGTACTTTCAGAATCGAAGGATCTGATGATCACCACAACTTCACTTTCATCCCCTGGTACAACTGCATCCAAACAGACATCTCAAATTAATTTAGAAGTCAATGGCTGGTATTTACTGTTTGGAGTAAGGAAATCTGGGTTTGCTTATATGTCTTCAAGGAGAAAAGTGGAGTGGAGGGACTGAATGCAATACAAGTTTGATTTATGGACCAATATCACCAACTTTTGACTGTGGAAATTATTTTGTGGAATGATTTGTTTCATGCAGTTTCAAAGTAATCTCCCTGAGATCTAGGAACTCACCTAAGTTTTCTGTGGAGATAATCAAGGTCCCAGGGTGCCCTCCCACATTTTCCAGTGTCAGCAGTCTCAACCACTACACATCTTTTGATGTAAAGATTCCTAAAAGGTCCAAAGGAATACTGAGGACATCTGAATACTAGGGAAAACATGCCTCTAAGAACAGAGTCTAAAGCTCCCTACTCTCAGTCACACAAGAGAAGGAGAAAGGTAAAACTTCATCACAGTCTGAGCTGCAGCACCTGGGCTTTTTTTTTTTTTTTCCCTGAGTCCCTTGTCTGGAAAAAGTGCTGCACATCATTTGGTCCTTGAGGAATGGAATGCTTTACATTGAGAGCAACCCTTGCAGGCACTTCTGCCTCCCATTGTCCTTCAGGGCATCAAGCACTAAGTTAATGAGTGACAGAGCTTCCCTTCTCTGTAGCCCAGAACTGTAGAGGGTGTATCTTGAAGATCTAAAGACTACTGTGAATTTTACCACCATCAGTTCCCTGAACTTGCTTTTTTAAAAATAAACTGAGAAAACATGAATGTGCATATACAGATCCCAGACTGTGCAACATGCTCTCAGGAGAGAATGATAAAGCAGATTGATTTGTGCAGTAATAGACAGAGCTAGGAAATGGTGACAAACACAGGGTGAGAATTTGTATGGAGGATAGTAAACCTGCTCTTTGAGGGCTGGAACTGGTAAATTTCTTTCCCTTGCATTTTTCATTGCTTAAAGAGTGAAAAAAACAACAAACACCCTCAAAAGGCAAAACCACAAGACAAAACCCTGACCCAAAACCCTGCAGAGGAAATGAAACCACAAGAACATTTTTCACACCAGCTAATTTCAAGGGTCTGCCATATACACAGCAAGCCTAAGAAATTCACAGGTGCACTGTATCATTCTCCAGAATGCATTAAGCTTTTTCTGTCTTGATATACACACGTGCTTTAATGTAGTTTTAACCATTTCTTCATTTTCACTTTGTCTTTTTATCACCTGTAATCCACACATTCTTTTCACTGCCATGCAGCTGACTAGACCCAGAGGCTTCACAGTGGAGTAATCTGTCATCCCAGAATGTGTATAATGTAGGGAAAGTTGAGCAGAACAAATTTATTTTCACAAGAACAAGGGACGGTCCTTATTTTCACAAGGACTTGTAGTTTACATATCATCAGGGTTTCATTTTATATGAACTGCAAAACATAAATGAAGGGAGGACTTAGCCAGAAACAGGAAGTAAGGATCTAGAAATGTATTTTGACAGTCATCCCCCACTGAAAGTTAGCAACACAGAAAAAACAATAGCTTACTAACCAGAAGCATTGCAAAAGGCTCTGGGGAGACCTCACTGTGGCCTTCAAGTACTTAAAGGGGGCTTGTAAAATAGAGGAGAAGGACTTTTTACACAGGCAGATAGTGATAGGACAAGTGGAACAATTTTAAACTAAAAGAGGAGAGATTTAGATTAGATGTTAAAAAGAAATTCTTCACTCAGAGGATGATGAGGTACTGGCACAGTTTGTCCAGAGTTGTGGATGCCCATCCTTGCAAGGGTTCAAGGCCAGGTTGGGTGGGGCTGTTTAGGATGGAACAACCTGATCTAGTGGAAGGTGTCCCTGCCCATGGCAGGGGATTGGAACTGGATGGTCCTTAAGGTTCCTTCCTACCCAAACTATGGGTACCTGGTCTTAGGAGCCTGGCTACAGGCATGAATATTTTGTCCTATTTTTTATTTTCCCCTCTTGAGAATAGTTGTCAGCTTGAAAGAAGGTGTCATGGCGAGACTGATATCCTTTTATGGAGAATGTGTTTCAAAGAAAAGGATAAATCTCTCAGAGAAACAGCAGGAGACATCTTTATAATTTCATTAGCTCAATTTAAAGTTAATATTAAGCTTCTGAAATGCGTTTATTCATTTGTTTGCTGGCAGTCTGTTTGCACATTCTCCCTGCTTAACACTGGTTTGAAAACTTGTATTTTTATTCATGTGTATTTCCTGAGATAAAGGAAAAACAATTTTCAATAAAGCTTTCATTTTCTTTACAGATGATTGAATGTTAAAGGTGTTAGAGACCTGAGAATAGGTGAAAATAAAGAGGGGCAACATGCATTAGTAAACAATATTATTTAAGTGCCTACACAGTTTTCTCTTGCTACACTGCCTACTTCACATCATCATCGATAATATTTAATTGACTCTTCTACAAATGCCTTCTCCCAGAGACAGTGAGATATCCAAAATATAGCTAAATGGAGAAAAATTCCCTGAATCTCCCAATTAGGGAAAATTTCAGAGGGAAGTATAAATAGAGCATAATTGAGAGTTAAGTGGTACATATCCTGTTGTGACCTTTTGCAGAGAACACATTCATCCTTAGCTAACTATTTGAGCAAAGATATGCCTGGTACTGGTCCTGTAGTAAATAAAAGACATTCCTTCCCTTTAAATGTGAACTACTATGTGATTTGCAGCTCCAGCATGTCAGTTCAGTTTTCATGGAGGGGAAGAATCTGGTGTCTGTAAGCTGCTTTCTGAGTGCTTAAGTGGATTTGAGAAGCAGACAGCCATATACTTGAGAAAAAAAAAAGATTCCCTGAAGAAAAAAATTGATTTTCAGATTTCCCATTCAGAATTTAAAGGCAATTCTCTTTGTGTGCTCAATGTGTAGTAAAAATAGGACCTATTATAGCCAATCTCTCTGAGTTTACATCCAGTTTCTTCACTGGAGCTCAGATTTAGCCCAGTATCTGCCTTGGGAAAGAAATACGTATGTGAAAAGAAATGATGGAATTTGATGTAATACAGAAATAGTCCAACCAAGTATAACTAGAAATAAGGGGATGAAAGTGAACAAAGAAAAATCCATGCTGATAATGAGGAAAAATTTCATAGCAGTGAGGTCTGTTAGTCCGCTGAATGGTCTCCCAAGGGAATGAGTTGAACCCTTCTTGCTTTAGTTATTTTTAAAATGAACAAAACAGTCAAAATCCTTGCAAGGAGACACTCTTAATTAACAAGAAGACAGGAAAAATGACCTAATGGGTCTTTTTTTCCATCTCCACTGTTCATGACTATTATTGTAGGCAAAACCAGCTTTGGCAATAAAATTATGGATTTCCAATTTCCACTGCTATTTTGCAGCATTCTTATTCCATAATAATAGCAACACTTGCCCACTTTTCTTGTTCCTCTATAAACTTTTGTGTCTTACTTTTCTTTCAAAGGGGGCTATTTTGTAGCCCTCTGACTAAAAACAGCTGTCAGGTAGCCTAATTTACTTGAAATAATACTGCATGTAAGTATAAGATAAATATTTGGACCTTGTGCCTCCCAATTTTCCTCAAGACCTCTTCATTCAGACCTCAAGTCCAGGGCAACAGCTCTGGGCAAAATGTTACTGCCTGTATCTATGGGTCATCCTGTGAAATAAGGAGCTGCCTGTACAGCCCAGTGTTGGGCTTTTGCTGATCTCCACAAACATAAATTATGAAGGCATGACATGCAGCACATCTTTGTGATCAGTAGTTAGGGCTCCTTATACGATTTCAACACTTTTCCTCCATTTGATGGAAAAAATGGACTGGTTTTCCATTGAAACCAGTCTTTGACCTGGCATGTTTTCACACTAGCAAGAGGCCCAGGCAAAGGTGATTCCTGCTCCTCTGTCCAGGCCCATCAATGCCCTGCATCCCTTCCTTTGTTCTCAGAAACCCCACATAGACTTGTATGGTGAACTGGCTCAAACAAATGGTAACTCAGCAAAAATAGCAGGTAAGAAATAGTGCAAGGAGAGCAGCAATTGCACACGGTCCTTTATGGGCTTGCTTCTCAGCAGCTGGGGTTTTTTTTCAGATGATACTGATATGAATTTTAATGGTTAATACTGATGTCCAAACTGAAGTAATGCTGCAATGAGTCAGGCCCTGCTTCTTTGAAATGATGTGCAAATATTTGCCAGTTACTCTTCCCAGCAGCCAGCAAGCTATGCAACCTTGTTGCAGATTTATCAGAAGACAGATTGATGGAGGTGAAATCCAGGAAGATCTGATTGTTATGTTACGGTCACACAGCAAGGATGGGCAAAGGGCATCGAAGCCCATACTTCATAATCAGCCCCAGATAAACCTGTGAGTAGTATGACCAGGGTGGCTTGAGCATAAAATAGAGAGAGACATGGTGCTATTGTGTATTTATTAGTGATTTACTGAGATGAACGTTCATCCCAAGAGTTAATCCAGGAATATCCAAACCACTGTAATTATCCCCACACAAAGGCTCTCTATTATTTGCCTGTTAAGTAACAAAGCCTTTTCATTACCTGGCACTGACATAACTTTAGCTGCAGTGGTAGGTAGGCAGTGAACTAGCTTCCCTTGTTTGTGGGGGATGGGATGTCATGGCATGAAGCCCTCCCCCCATCCCTACGAGCTCTAGCAGAATACAAACAGAATGGCCTAACTTTTCTTTGAATAAAAATGAGTATCATTGCTAATATGCCGAATCTTGTGTACCACAAACAGTTGAAATCTTATGAATGGTGCAGAAAGAACAAAGGAGCAAATTCCTGTCGCACACAAAAATGAAAATGTAGAAGCACTGGCCACAGGAAGGTAACTGTATTAAAATTGGGAAAGGATCCAAAATCTGTAGTAGCTCTCTAATCTGCAACAGAAGAGCAAGGATTTTCATTATGTTTTGCATTCCACATGCGCCTTTGCTTTGGAGCTCTTATGCAATTGTTGATGCAGTAAAACCATTGTATTCATAGTGATTTCAAAGATGTGGATGCTTCCAGGGTTTGACCTATTTTACCACTCATACATTATACACCGGGTAAAGCTACTCTCATAAGGCAGAGTCATTAGTACTTAAAATGTATCTGTCTACTGCTGTCCCTTTTCTCTGCAAGGCTGCTGATTTTTTACAATTCTAAATCAATTACTCTTTATTAAATAATTTATGCTTACATGCATCAATGGAAACTGCACATGCACATTTTAAGGCAGAGCTCAGTGTATATAGATAAATTAAGGCAGAAATCAGTGTTTAAAGATAACTGTTGTTAGCCCATAGCAAATATTTCTGTTAAGTTTAAATAGTCCTTTTCAATTAGTGATATTTTTTACTTTGGAGATATAAAAACATACCTGTGGTCATTACTTCCAGACCAACAATACCACTCAGGTTTTTGGAGGCTCTGATTCAACAAAACTCCTAATCCCATGCTTTGCTTTCAGTGGGATGAAGTCTTCCCTTGTTAAGCATGTTTGAGACCTATTAATGCTACAGATCTCAAACTTTGCGCTGCACAGTAAGGTGCAAACAACTTTTTGAACATCAGTTTAATGCTTCAGGATTTTTCCATGAGCCAGACTGCAAATTTTGTGTGCTGTAGACATCATTGCAAGGACAAACCTTCCTGCTTCTTTTTGAAAAAAGAACTGATCACCAAATAGTGTAGTTCAGGGCTTATTTTCTTTAGATCCCCTGAGCCATCCTGTCTGGTACTGCCAGCAAGCTCGAACTATGAAGAGAGCGCTGATTTCTCCAGGCTCTACCATGGATGCCACAGTAAGAACAGGCCTGGGACAAATATATTCTCCCACTACTGAAGTGTTACCACAGGTAAGGCATACAGCATACATGGGAGATGATCTCCAGGGGTCCCTTCCAACCCTAACAATTCTGTGATTCTGTGAGATGATGAGTAGCTCAGACTAAAAGTTTGTTTGCAGCGGCGGGCGAAGCTAGTGAATACCACCCTTCCCCCCTCCTTCCTCCACAGGGATCTTGTTTTCTGTGGGTCAGTCTTCCCCTTTCTCCACAAAACCTGGATTAATCTCTCTGAAGCAGCTGCACAACAAAAGATTAGATGTCTGCCCAGAAAATCTTTCCTCTGTACCAGCTGCACTAGTGGTAGTGAAGGGCAGAGATCTTCCCTTTACCTGCTGGGCAGAGAGGCTCTTCGACATTGTGTCGCTCCTTTTGACTTGTCTGACTATTTGAAACCGTAGCAGGGGAGATGCCACTGCACTGCTGAAGATGACCCATCTGCTGGTCACTTCAGCACTAGGGCAGAGACCAGAGCTGCTCCTGGGGGTGAATTCAGGGCAGGACCAAGGGTTTTCCCACTTCCCTGTTGTAGTCTTGCACCTCGGCTCTGGGCTGAGGTGGATGGTGTTCCTCTGCCTTACTCTGGGCTCCTGAGTGCTTTGGGGCTGAAGCGTGGTCTCTAACGAGAAGTTAAATGAAATCTTTGCTGTTTCTGTGACCTCCAAAAATAGGAGCAAAGTGAAAACAGAGGCAAGAGTCAATCAGCCAGTGATTACATTAAAGAAAATGGTTCTCTGCAGAAAGCATGAAAGAGAAAACAGACTGGGTGCTGGGATTGAAGTAAGGAAAACAAGACTTGTGGGGTTTTGAGGTCTTTTACTTTACTTTTAATCCTTTCATAGTGTATTTTAAATTCATAAATAATGGAATAAAAAAGACACCAACAAAACTCAGCTAAATGATCTTGAGCCCTCAAGCCTCAATCAAAAAAGAAACATTATAATGCTTTTAAAAGGAATTAGCAATCCACAATTATAGTATTCCATGTTTAAAAATAAAGCTGTTGAATAAATGAACAATACCATGGCTGAAAAGTATTTCAGCTGAAGAGTGAAATCCCTGCAGAGAGTGATCTGTGAGATTCTGCAGGAAATCTGCATTACAATACACCATTTCCATTTCCAGGGAGGGACTCATAGAAGGACACATGGAGGAGAAAAAAGAAATGAAAAAGCCCCAGTCCTTTATGCCTAGGTTGTAGGGGGCCTTGGCCCATCATTCTCATGCTAAACAGTTACTTCTTCTACAGGTACCCAACTTAAATGGGAATATTTTTTGAAAGAATAGGGAATGTGAAAAAGGCTAACAGAATTGGTTCTTAGGTTAAAGAAAACTGTCTCCGTAGCTCACTTAGATAGCAGACAAGAGTTTACTTCTCTTCCTGAAAATGAAGTAAGGAGTGTGTCTGAAGCACTGGGCTACTCAGCTGCTCTTTGTCTTCTGCCCCTCCATTCCAACTACTCCACCTCTTGTTACTAATTAAATATCTTTGCAGTAGAGGAAAGGTTTCAGGCTAGATCATTAGCCCACTAGTCAACCTGCTTATGAGGGATGTGGGATGTCAGGGTCCTAAGGCTGCTCCAGGGACAATCACAATCTGGTGTTGTTGTTCTCCAGTACAGGGGACTATAAATAGTGCCCTTTAGGCTTGAGTTTTCTGGCTGTAATTTAGGAGCTGGGGAAATGGCCATCCAGGGACTTGGATACACAAAGTATTATGTCCTGGCTGACTGCCCCATCTGAGACTAGGGTGCAATGGGCCAGCCTCACTTGTGTGTGGAAAAATTTACACAAGGTTGGTTTCCTTTTGCTGCAGAGTGGGAAAATTTGTGAAATCTCTGTCAAATTTGTAGGATAGGAAAAATGGAAAGGCAGCAAGTGGAAGAAAAAGAGGATAAAGTTCCTGGCTTCTAGTCCCCAGGCTCCTAAGCCAGCCACAGCAGTGTGACTGGGTCACTGGCATTAGCATGTTCACATGGTTACTTTGGTGGAGAGCAGCAGCAAACACACAGTGCTGTCTGCACCATGCGTAGCAGGCAGAGAAAGTGTTTTGGCAGATGGAAAAAATGGGTCCATCAGCTGCATAAATCTATTTGTTGCAGCCTGTACTCCAACTAATACAATGGGCTGCTACTCTCTCTGTGGAACATGACCATCTTGAAGACAAGTAGATGCCATGTTTCTGTCTCCTTAGCATTTCATTACACACAGAGTATCTTCTGCTTGGGTGTGTATTGAAAGGAAGAGAAACCACAAAGCAATCAGCATCTAGTTATTTCTGCTAATCAGGAGTTTGTGGTGATTCCAAAAAAGACCCAAAATTTGCCCCTGACCTCTACTCCTGGAAAGCATTGACTGTTATCTTTGGTTTATAGTTTATTGTGGCTCTGCATTATACCAAAATATGATCTAATTAGGGATCGAATAATTTGAAATTTCTGCATTTGTACAAACACAAATACCTACCTTCATGCCTGGATTTAGCCACATTGTGCATTATACCCATGGATTTGTGTATTTATGTTTGTGTGAGTGTGTGTATGAAGGAGTGTGTGTACATTTCAAATAGGTATGTATGTGAGAAGGCAGTTTTAAAAGCATACCTTACATGGTATAAAATATACTGCTACATAAATCACAGGAAGGATTCCATCTCTAAATTAAAGTACACTCCAGAAAGAGCAATTATTGCCTCTAAAATGTTTCTGTTAAATTCATGAGACACCATACAATTTTATTCATGTTATCATCTACGGTTTCCTGAAAGTGTAAAAAAAAAAACAACCTTAGCCACTAGCAGAGAAATGTGCAAAATACTGTCAAAGGAGTGGCAAAGGTCATTTCTATTGCCTGCCTTTTTATGTGTTCCATTTTTGTCTTTTTTTTTTCTCATTGCAGTTTGTTTGTGTACATTGCAAAACTTTAATGGAAGAAAATATGATGGGGGCAAAATAAATACAAAGAAACAGACTGCTGTTCAACAGTGCTGAGCTGGTATTTCCATGAATGATGTTAGACTCATGTTTAGAATAGAAATTCGGAAGGTCCACAAACAGAAGGTTGCAGAAATGCTTTTCTCTTTTTCTCTCTCTTTTACACTTGATTACATTTACATTTTAAAATTAACACATATTTCCGTGTAGTTTGATAAATGTGTTATCATTAAGCACAGCAGTACTGATTCTATGAGGCACAGAAAGGAGAGGCCTTGGAACAGCTGGACCATACATTTTCTTTGTTGCTGTAGATGGCCCATTGCTCTGTGCATGGGATTTTGTTTGTGCCGGTTCAAATTCCAAACTCGATTGCTTAACCCCTACAGTAATAGCAACTGATTAGAGTTTAACACAGCAATAACAACATTTCCATATGCAGGTGCCTGGCATCAGGCATGAGAGCTCCATTTGAGATCCCTAAGAAAAGGTACCATTTTCCAGAGATGGCAGCAAGCATTTGCAGTTTTTGTTGAATTTGGTTGTATCAGCATGTCCTTCATTTCTCTGAGAAGGAGAAGCCCTTAACTCTGGTTAATCAGTTGAAATACTATCTTGATCTTCTCAGTAAAGTGTCTTAAATTCAGACGAGCTTTTCTTGTTCAGAATCAGGCTTAGCAAAATGTATAAATAAATGCAGAGGTAAAAGGCAAGACTGAATATAATCAGATACTTAAGTGCTTTGCTGTATAAGGGCACATCTTAAGTATTTCGTTGAATTGGTCCCTAATTGTCTGCTATGCCTGCTTTAAAATGAGATTTACAACTATTCTGGCAATATTTAAAGGTGGTGTAGTTTAATTTCTACAGCTACTTCTTTCCTTTTTTTTGATATAAGTTTGCTTTCTCCTTTCTTACTGGAAGACTCCTTCTAGCAGTAAAGAAAACTCCACGTGAAGTAAGAGCATAGTCCTTGAATGAACACTTTAATCCTTGAGATAAGGAAAAACATTTTAAGTAAAATGTGGTGGATAAGCTGACCTCTGTAAAAAACCCAAAGTGTTCCTGTTTCCACCTAAAATACTGCTCAGTAGGTGATGGTGCAGGTTTTTACTCCTCAAAAGAATCTGCATAGATGCAAACCTACAAAAGTGAAAAAATGGTACCGAAAAGCTGGCATTACAGTTAGAGGCTGCACCTCCAGCGCAGATGCAGGAATGACACCAAGCAGGGTTTGTGTGAAAACCGTGCCAGCCTTTCCCCAGAGGTCGCTGCAGAAGTGGGGTGAAATGGTGGCTGAAATGGTAGCTGAAACAAGGGTGTTACTGGACAGTGCTTGAGGACCAGGCAGTCACCAAGCACGAGAGGTAACAAGGTGTTGTACACAAATATTTCCATCAAGAAGGCAGAAATTCCCGAACTTTCCATATGTTGAATAGTCTTAGGAGAGTTCCAGCAAAATTTGTTAGATTGGAAGCTTTAAAATTGCAGAGCTTTTAGATGTTTAGACTAACTGGACACTAGGACCTCTAGGCCCCTTTTATAGGCCAGAACAAAACACTCCAGTCCATATAAATATGGATATATATATTATCCAAATAATATAATTAGCTTGCTTAGTAGCAACAGTGTATTTCAAGGCATTTTCATATTTATTTCACCTATAGAGAAGCTTAGATCTGGGCAGGGAACCTATTCCCAGCCCTTTGAAACTGTTTATGGCTGAAATTATTTTTCCTGTTGGAACAAACCCAACATATATTTTAGATGTTTTCATGGAGAGAAAGCACATCACTGAACTGTTAAGAGCCTGCTCATAGTGAGTTAAATCAGGTACCCTACAGAACTCAGTATGGATTATTTAGGCTGGAATTTGTTTATTTGAGTTCTGGACAATCCATGTATGAACTTGTGGAACTGATGTGTTCTGTCTCCTGTGTTTTTATGATAAAAAAGACGGGGAGAAAATTATACTTCAGAAAATCACTGTTTACAACTGATGTCCCAAAATGAGTTGAATCCCTGTAGCGGAGGCTACCACATACCACTCAAACTGTTTTGTCTATTGAAATTTCTGGCTTTACTGCCCACCTGCCTAGCCAGTAAATATGCCTGGCACATTTCTGCACTGATGTAGAATTAAGGTATAGAAACTCCACATTTGCTTTGACCTGGTCCTGGGCTGAGTGCAGCTCTGATTTCTGACATGAACGAAGCCCCAGATTCCTTAAATTAGCTTTGGCTTCTGACTCAGACACTCCTACTTGCTCCGTGACCTGCAAACACTAGCCTAGGCCAACCAACTCCCCTTCCTACCAATATACCTATCAGCATATGTCTAAAAAATAAATAATAATTTCTCTGTTTGCCCCCCAGTAAAATAGTTTTGTCAGTCTGCATTTCTCAGGCCTTTATGAAAGGGACTTTCTTTTAACTGTGACTTGTGCAAGCAACTACATGCATAATTTCTGTTTGATAAACAGTAAAAACAATGCTAAAATTAAAACATTCTTTTTGTCAGCATATGTAGCTGGAATGCTGAAGGCTGTTCTTCTAGTAGGGAGAGTTCTAGCACACATTTATTTATCTGGTTAAACTTTGCGGCTCATTTTTAAAGCCAGCAACTTCTCAACCCCAAGCAACAGAGCACAAGTAAAGGCAGATGGTCGAATGAAGCAGAAAGACTGACTATAAAAAGCTCAGCCTTTCAATAATGTTGCTGCCTCCTAGTTTTTTCATACAAATCTCTCCATTTTGCCTTCCAGAGCCTCACAATTAAAATTCTATTCTGCCTGTCTAATCAAGACAGCAAATCTATTGAGTTGCATAATGCTGGGGATAATCAAGGAAGGCTGTGACATGAATCCATTTTTCTTTACAGGTAGAAAATGAAATATTTTCTCTCTTCCCCTGAAAACAGATGGATAGCTGAGGAATTTTTATTTGGCCTATCTTCTCTCTCTTGTTCCTTTCTACCTTTGGCACCAGCCATTAACTGCTAAATAGATCCGCTTATTAGGGACCACTGGCATGGGGACAAACAGGTTTCAGTGGTGACAGTGCCTCAGTGGTGTGGGACAGGCACTGCATGTAGCTCTAGATGCAGGTGGATTTAAGTGGCCATGTTAACCGCCCACCCCACTACTTTAAGGTTATTTTTCCAGTAGCCTGGAGAACTAAATAAAATGTGTATTTGCCCCCTAGTTGCTGCAGCTAAACCCTGCTTATTAATGTACTCTGAAATCCCTTCTGCACCCCCTCTAATTCGTGTTTACATCCTTTAGGGCTGGTCTGGGCTCTTGAGAAGAAAACAGGGGCTTGCAGGATTTGACCCTGCAGTCTGTGGGTTCTCACAGTTAAGTGACCAAACGTAACTCTGGAGCGAGGGCACGTCACTCCCTCTGGGCTGTTTGAACAGGAGCTCTGTGAGCTTGTGCAATGACTGAAATTGGCATGGAGCTTCCTATCCACCATAAATCCTTGAGCATCGAGGTGAACAGGCAGACTACTTTTTTGTGTGAAGTCAGAGAGGGAATCAACCCAACTGAGCTGAATTGGTTTGTAACCCAATCATGCTTAATTTGGTTACAGGAAAAACAAGGTCCATGGAGTTTCAACCTTGTTCCTGTGCAACATCAGGAATCTGATTTGTGCCGATCTCATAATCGGGTGCAGACAACAAGGAAAACAAGTCCTTGCAGTGGTTTCTTTACTGAGCCTAACAAACCACATCTGATAAGCTATATAATTTGCTACAGCAATTTGTGCCAAAAATAAAAGGCACAAGCCTACAGTGCAGCACGTTTCTGAGAAAAACACAACCCCACCTCTTGCCTTTGCAGCATCTTTCTCTTTCTTTTGCTCTCTCAGTGAGCCTGAGCAGATGCCTTCCATCCTGAATGACTGCCTCTGTGCTGCTGTGCCTGCCCTGCTCCCCAAACTGATTTTGGCTCCCTTCTTCTCTACAGGATGATCCAAGGTGATGGCACTAGCAGGGTTAGGAAATGATGACAGTACCTTGATGACTTGAACAGAGAAGGTTGTTTCTTGGCTGAGGGGCCCTGACTAGAGGGGAGGAAGCTGAAGATCTGAATCATCAAGTAATAAGCTTATAAAACTTTTTCCAAAAGAACCAGGCTTTTTTGTTGTTGTTGTTGATGATGATTTGCCAGTTATTCTAATATTGCAAGAAATGTGTCTCTTTTCAGTTCAGTGACCAGAAAAGGAACTGGTTCTTCATGTGTATTTTATATATCAGACCGCTAATGGAGAAAAAAAATTCCTATCCTTTTTGGGGGGGGCTGTGTGTTTTTTTCTTTGTCCTGTTGCTTACAGAGAGAGAGGGAAAGAAAAAAAGCAAACAACACAAAGTTCTGAAGAATGCAAGCTGTCAGCTATGCTGTGAAATAACTTGGAGGTTAAACGTGAATCCCTGCAGTATATTTTCTAATTTGGATTTTGCCAAGGTTACCTTAAAAACCTTAATGCTTTTTGCAGTGTTTACAGCAAAAACTGCAGATGTGTTTCTTGGTTATTAAAGGGAAAGCATATGAGAGGGAGGTGGACTAAGAGAAAAGGAGAATGAAAGGTCAATGATTTTAATTCTACCTCGCTGAACTCCAAAGTTTGAAGGAATCTATTTGCTTGAAAGGTCATGCTATGGAAGGTAAGCACCCTGAAAGCAGCGTGTTCGGGGTTGCACAGTGGAAATAAACAACAAGGTAACTTGCCGGGATGTTTGCGTGTCAAAGGTGACAAAAAACCTGCCTTTCTTTTCAAAGCCTCTCAGCCCTCTGCAAACTCACTGGGATCAGGACTGGAGTTTAAAGGCAACACACTGGTGTTTGCTTTAACTCCTTAGACAAAAGCCCTATCCAGAAGAAAGCAAGATTTCACTCCTTACTGAAAACAACTAAAAGAGAGAGCAGCAAGCTTCGTATCAGTACTTGAAACTTTCAGTGTTTGTGAGTTCAGTGAGTTCACACTGTGTTCCCTTAAATATGAAAATTCTGGAAAAACAAATGCTGGGCACAAAGATCTCCAATACTGACTTTGATTATGAAAATCCTTCTGATGATAATTTTGAGGCTAAATATATCATACTTTGGTGCTTTGCTTGCACATAACCCAGCACAACAGACTCCAAATTTATGACTATTGCCTCTGAGCACTACTACGACACAACAGTGGATACTGATAATGTTATTTATTCTTCAGTTAAAGTTACCTGGAAGGAGTAAGATCCTTCAAGTCAAGTATCAAGAAAGTTTTCCTTTAACACCCGCCCCTCCTCTCTGCTCCCCTGGCCAATTCTTGCATGGTTCATTAATGGATTTTAACTATATAAGAGTACTGGAAGGAAGGAAAGTTTCTTACAGGCAAGGACGATGGAGGCGCACGACAGAATAAGTGACTTATACAAGGTCATGCAGGAAACCTGATGCTGTGCCAAGAACAGAGTGTAAGTTCCTTGAGTTCTGGTTAAGCTCTTTGTCCACTTACCCATCCTCCTGCCTGCTTGCCTAAGCCAAATAAACAACGACAGCCACACACACACACACACGCACACACACACACGTGCACTTATGTACATGTGCACACATTACAAGACAGCATTCCTGCAAACAAACACAAGTGTTTGGAAGCAGCAGGCAAAGCATTCTTGTGCACCTTTAGTTTAAGCAGCCCTGTCTGTACACATTCTAATGCATGGTGCATAAACAAACTCAACAGTTTAAAACTGCAGCCTGTTGAGCATATGGACAGTGCAATCTCTGAAAGGATTTTCATCTGGCAACATCTTGGTGGAATATGGCTCATCCCGGGAAAAAAGCACACTGGGTTTTAAGTTCCTTCCCCCAAGTACCTGTGGAACAAGGGCTTTTGAAGGAATTATCACTAGAGTATTTTAACATGAGAAACAGCTTATTTAGCCATTGCCTCATTGTCAGAAATCTTTACTTGAGGCTGAAAAATAGCACGAGCATTGTTAGCCTGAACCATTATAGTCTGGCAGACACAAGCAATGGTAAACAGGATTGTATAATGGTGTCAGCAGCTTTAGGAGTTAGCTGGTGCTTCTCAGTCTATATTTAATCATACAGTGAATATGACTGTCTGATTAGGCTCTACTCTGTATCCCAGCAAACAGCTGAAATATTGTCTCTTGCCTTAAATGAGAGGAGGATCAGGCTTTAAAGAAAGGGGCTCTTATTTTTTGCAAAGCTGTACTCAATGAGCATGTTTTGGAAATACATCAGCATGACCTTTCAGCAATGTGCCAAAAAATGGGAAAAAAAGGGAAAGACTTTGGGAACTGCCAACCAGGAAACATTGTTTTGTTTGTTTAAAAAAGAAAACCAGAAACTCGTCCAAGAATTTTTGTGTAAGTTAGAGGCTAAGTCACTCTCCTTTATAATCACTCATCTTTTTCTGGACACTGTATTTTCAGTGAGGGTAGATAAAATCTGGCAACATGCTCATTGGCTCTGTGTTTGGATTCAGTCCCCTTGACACTCATCTGCCACCATAAACTTTCATCTCCTAAACTCAAAGCAAGTTCACCCAGGAAAGGAAAAAGAGGGAAGGGGGCTGGGATGAAAGCTGGCGAACTGCACAATAAAAATCCAAATTGCAGCTTTTGCCATTTCTCAATGAAGAAAACATTAGCAATGGCCAAGAAGTGCAATAAAATGCCATAAATCACCCAGCTTTTATTTCCTGTGTGTGAGCACTACATAAAGATGAATTTCTGGCAATTTCTAGATACACACAGGTTTTGCAAGTGTGATTATTTCTTCACGTTGTGTTGCACTGAGTAATTTCAAAACATGCACAGAGAGTGAATTGAAGAGAGACCAAAAGGTGAAATGTACTGCTCCTTCCCCCTGCTCCCTTCCCCCTGTGCTGGCTGTTTTGCTGCGTCAGCCTTCCATGCATCATCAGCTCTCTACAAGCGGTGGAAACCCCCTCCCTATAAGTCAGAGGCCTTGTGCAAAGCCATAGGATTTGGCTATCCCAAATGCACTCTGGTGCATTTCTTATTCTCCTCCTCCCCCCTGTTTACATTCCAGCTCATTTCTCATTTTCCATGGGAAAGAAAGAGATACTAGCAGGTATAACAAGGGGCCCTTTAAATATTTCTTGATTCCTGCTTGCTAATGGGACTCTGAAACTGTTTTGCAGAGGTTCTCACACAATGTACTTTTAATAGCATAGCTTTTATTGAAATAACTTTTTTCAATAGCCTAACTTTTATTGAAATTTTGTTAAAGTGGGGAAAAAAGTTAAAAATAAATTATAAATTCTTTTAATGCTAATTGCTAATGTAAAGTGGAAAACCTGCCATTTTATTAAACACAAGCAAGTCTGACAAACTCAGCCTTCCAATTTTACTTGGAGTTTGGTAATTTTTCTTAGGTGACTGTTCAAAGGGTTTAGATCCCAATTTAATTCACTTTAAGGCTTATTTTAATTTCATAGGTAATTAGAGGTACTTTTCTTCAAGTAAACATACCTGATGTCACAGAATGATAAAAAAATCCCCAACAGCCAATGTTTAAATGGGTCATATTAAAACACCCCCCAACATTTTGTGCCCCCTCTATCTTCACCAGTTGGCTGGTAAGCACGGAGCCAAATTCTGCCTCAGTGACACATCTGCAGCCAGCCTCCCCCTGACCTTAATGACAGTTCTGTGCCTATGTCTAAGGGCAGACTTTGACCCATTTTTTTCCAGGGTGGGAAGGGGCTCAGATGCATCTTCCTTCTCCTATTTTACTCTGCTGATGGATGAGTGCAGCGCACCAGCACAAACAATCGTGGTATAGATCCTAAACATAAATGCGATGTTAATTTCAAGGTCTATTAGCAACACCACGAAAAAAAAAATAAATGTTTGACAGGACAAAATCTGCAGGGGAAAAGAAAACATTATTCTCAAGCTTCAGGGAGGTTATTATTACAAACAATGGAGAATCGATAAATTATATTTAACACTATTAGAGGCAGTTGACAGTGTTCCTTTGAGCGAGCACACCGAGGTCCCGAACACCGTGTGACTGCCGCCCAAGTGCCCAGAGCTTTCTAACTCACCATCGGGTCACGCTGGGAACACTCTGCACAGCATTTGTGGAAGAGCTGCTGCTGGGAAGTGCCCTGTGCCGAGCACACACACACACATCAATAAACTGAAACACAGCCTTCCTTCCCCCCCGCCCCCCGAGCTTGTTATGCTTAATTTCTGAGTTGGTGAAGTGGGCTGCTGCGCACTCTCAGGGCTGTTTTTTGTTTCGTTTGAAAGCAAGTGGAAAGGCAAAAGCAAACAGGGTTTTGGCTACGAAAGGATGACCTTCCTTGTAAAGAATTTAAGTCTTTTTAACTTCAGAGGGGAATGAGGCAGGAATGCTGTTTGTATCTGAACACTAACATGGTGAAGGGGAGTGGGGGGAGGGAAGAGGCATCTTCCTCCTATCACTTCGGTGCTTTCAAAGATCCCCATTTCCCAGAAGTACTTCTGTAGCGGGATAATATAATTATTAGCAGCTGTTAAAACAAACAACAAACAAAAACAAAAAGGCACAGGCCAGGACTGGCATGTCTGCACATGCCTGAATGCTCTGACCGCTGCGCCGAGAGCTCAGGAGAGGCCCCTTTCCCCACAGCTCGGATCGAGGCCTGGTGGAGCCGGGCGGGGAACAGCAGGGCGAAAACTGCGGCCAGAGGCATTTATTTTCATCCATTCATGTTATGAATGCCGAACACTCCTCCATTTGATGAGTGGAGCATTGATTCTTTTGCCTCTCGAACACGCTCTCCCATAAACAAAGGGCAGAAGAGATGGCTTATTGCAGATTTAGAGAAACACGGGGGGAACAAATGAAATGACAGAAGGAACAAATGCAAAAACTTCCACGCTTTTAAAGAGGAATATGGGGAGAGGGGGAGACGGATGTTAAATGATTGTCTGCTCTGGTGGCTTTAAAAATCTGACAAGTGGTAGGATTTCTGATCACATCTTTTGTTGTCATGTGGCTCGTTCCTGGGATTGCGGGGGGGTGTGGTTTGGGGGGCGGGATGCAGATCTCTCCCTTTTTAACAAGAGCCTTCAGGGCCTTAAATTCTGGCTGAAAGTTTATAAACATGATCCTGGGAATCTGTAAAATCCAAGAGCAAATAAAAGCATTCCCATGCGAATTGTTTATTAAAATCACATGATTTTTAAGTAGCTCTCATGATTCCTTGGGCCAGTTTCATGATTCTGAATGCTCAAGGCTGGCAGTATAAATGCTACCTGCTCCCTGGGACTACTTTTTCTGATTAGCTGGCTCTAGGCAGCTACTTGGTCTGCAAATTCCTGCTCGGAATCCTCCATTCATTTATTAACAAGGCAGAGGGGCACAGGTAGAGTGTCAGCCCCATGAATATGAATGCCCTGCTTGACTGATCCGAGCGGCAGGCACCAAAGCAGCGACTCACAGCAATTTAAAACGTGACTGCCTCCAAGAGCGCGCTCCCTCCCTCCCTCTCTCCCTCCCTCCCTGCTTCGAGGGTCCCATGCCCGGAACAGCGATCCGGTGTGTTAGTGCAGAGCTGCCCTTTCTTTCAGCTGGGGCTGCAGTGACTGAGGCACAAATATGTTTGGGTTGTGCTGCCGGAGCTTCAGAGGAAGGCAGGGAACATCTGGCCCAGGGGCAGGGTGGGCAGGAGGGTTTGAAACCCTCTGCAGCAGAATGCACCGGCTCTCATCCCTGAGTCTGCAGCTAAAATGAAATGCAAAATGGCACACATCGCATGCATGTCCCCTTTGTCTGGGAGGGAGAGAGTTCTCTCTTTAAAGGGGCAGTACGCAAAGCAGCGAGGCTTCTGACGCTGCTAAGCTTCCTAGTATCTTTCCAGGCTGGATAATAATTGGCAAATGTCAAAATCTTAAACAACATTTAGCGGTAGTTAAAAATGTGACTAAACCCCGAAGGTTGGTATTAAATCCAGACAAATCCCTTTAATATACTGGGCCAGACCTGCTGTAAGTGTTTATGAAACTTTGCAGCTTGGACCCCTCTCCACTGATAATGACGGTCAATCTTGTTATCATGGACCTCTTCCTTTGTCCTTCCCTTGCCTGCCAGGCAAAGAAGCTCTGCCGCTTACATTTTCTTCTTGACCCTCCTTGTCCTTTTCTCAAGTGCCTCTTATGCTGGTTAGATAAAAGGTAGCAGTGTTCTAAAACGCTGCCTCTGTAGTTTTGCTATGTAAAATGACATTCATTCTGAAGGGTGGTAAGAAAATAATGATCTCATTAGAAGAGAGTTTAGCTGTGTAGTGGTTCCTCTCTGTAGTGGAGATTAAATAGCAGCTAACTACAAACAATAGTTATTTAAACAAAGAGCCGTCATCAAAGTTATTATCTCTCTTTCTGCCCTTCAAGAACATCATCAGAAATTGATCCTCTCACCACTGCACATTTTCATCAAAGGTCCTGAATTTTAAGCTTGAAACACTAATTGTTTTGTGCACGTGTGCGTGTGTCTATGTGTGTTCTAAACTGGTTTCTCAGGTTGGTGTTCTCAACTAATTATTGGTGACATTTCACTTTCTTTGGCCATGAATTTTCTCCTCAGTTTTTTTTTTCTTTTTTTTCTCAGAAAGAAAGAATACAAATCCTGTCTCAAAAAGAGACGTGAAGTGGCAGAAATAAAGGAAATAATAGTGCAAACAGCTTTCTCTCTTCTTGTACAAGGAATGCTAGCAGCACATGGTCACTGCACATTTAGGAAATGGAATAAAAGAGATGGTTCAGAGTTGCAGATGCTGCCCAGACTGTAATGAGACTAAGAGAAGGATGGGAATGATGAACCTGGGATTTGCAGTTTCGTGCCACATCTAGGAGAATCTTAAAGTGGAATTGCAAGACAAGAAGCAAGGAAGCTTTGAAAATAAACAGCCATCCCTCTCTCCTCTGACACAACACCCTCCACCTCCTCAGGTGAGGGTACATAATTTGTTTCCTTTCTGAAAGGAGAACCTACCTTCCTTGGTTGATACCTGCTCACAGCAGAACGTCTGCTCTTCACACTCATGCAGCTTTTGAGCTGTGTAAGGGGAGAGGCATGAAAAGTAAAGTGTCTAGGAACATGTTGCTTAAAACCGGAGCTCTCTGGTTGCTGCTCATGCCGTTGCAGTTGCTGCCATGCGACACCACGGAGGGGCCTGCAAGTCAGGGATAACAACAAGCAAAGGAGTGGTGTGTAATGATGATGATGATGTTGGTTCATATATGCATACACCCAGCAAACCCCAAGTTGTTTGTTGTATGGTTGACTCAAATTCGAGTATACATTCTACGTCAGTTAGGAAAGAACAGCTTGTGAGAAAATGACGCTCACTGTAGTGCATGAAAATGCTTCATTTTACTAAATATCTTTGTTCAATGTGAAGAACCAGATTCATGAAAACCCAAAATACAGAGCTGTCACTGTTTTTTTAAGGGCAGATGTATGCAGTCACCTACGTTTTTCGTGACCTCCAAATGCCAATTATATCTCTAGGAAATCTGAAAGAAAAATGTCAGGCTTTTTGTTTGAGGTTTCCTGTGAAAAGTGAAAACTGAAGCAATAGCTTGGTTAAAGCCTCAGTGTAGTTGGAGTTGGTCTGATCTGAAGGGATTTCTTTCTGGAACAATTCTCTTTGCTGTGGAAAACATTGTAAAGTATGTATTTTTCTTTTCTTGAAAGTACATTTTTATTCAAAGAGACTTTTTTGTCTTTTAAATGAAAACCATTTTGACCAAGTCAGCTAGGGATATAAAAGTGACCTAATACTAGTGAGTCTAAATTCCTGACCTCTGATCTGCAGAAGTTACTGAATACATAATGTTGAAGAATAGCAAAAAGGGAAGTGTAATAAAAGATAATAGCATTGACTTCTACTACCCACATCCAATCGAGAAAGAAGTTATCTAAGGACACTGTAGCACTCACAGAAGCAGCTAAAAAGAAAGCAGGAAGAAAGAGAAAACAAATTATGATTAAATGGCGAAGTTCAAAATGCTGTTTGAGGTAAGCAAGATCCTCTGGAAAATGGAGAGAGAGCAGGAATGAAGCCAAAAGTAAAGAGTGCAAGCTATGATAAGAAAAAAGAAGATGAAAATTCTGAAGAATGGCAATTACTTGATAATAAGGGTTATTTAAATATGTAAGATACTGTAAGCCGATCTGTCCACGGGATTTCAAGGATGCAAGGAAAGCAATTAAGGGGAACAAGGTTCTTCCAGAGAGTTTTGACAACTCCTTTGATTGCCAGCGGGGTAGATGGTACAGAGGAATTCAGTGAATTTGTGGAAGAGTCAAATTAGTTTCACATTGGTGCTGTGCAAAATGCACAAAAGCATTGCCTTGCAATGCCAGGCCATCTGTGTGACCTACCTGGGGTTGTGGCTGGAAACATTTCTTCCAGAGCTGGTGACGACCTGCAGGATGGGGACTTGCGTGGATGGGCTGAATCCGTGGGAGCTGCCTCTGCTATTTCCGAAGGGTTTTTTCATGCTGTTACAAGCCTCTGGTTGTTCAGCTCTGCTGCTTGCCCTGCCTCTCTGGGGAGCAAAGCAGTCAGGACAGCACTGGCTAATGAACGGAGCACAGCAGCAGGAGGTCTTCCACCCTGGTTTATTCATTGTGGCCTCAGGTTTTACTTAGCAAAACTCCTTCACTCACAAAACAAGTTTAATGCTGTCTCTGATACAGTGTATGGCTACTGTACCTTGACTTTCAATTACATTAAATCCTATTATAATCACTTTCTTTATAACAAATCCTCTTTAACACCTGAAAAGCTCAGTTCCCATGGGTGCAGTGCTGTGTTCTTGAAATAAAAAACAGTGGAATTCTAATGGAAATGCATTAACTGGGAGAATACTTGGAAAATGTGCCTGGCATGAAAGGCCTTCAGCACACAGCTTACATTCAAATAGCAGAGGAGAAAAAAATTTTCCAGAGCCAAGCACTTGTACACCAGCTGCCTTAAGATAGAGTGTCTGAATCACTGTGTTATCACAGTAAAACATCTTGTATGGAAAATCATCACTATCCAAAGACAGGTCAAGTACAGGTTATCTAAGTACTGTTATTACAGAACTGAATGTTTTCCATCAGAACAGGAGCAAGAATTTGAAGAGATTTATGGTGATGGCCAAGAGGCTCAGTGGTATAGTTGATAAACCATGGAGCTCCTTTGTGATTCTTTTAGTTGTTGTTGCTGCTTTTTTTTCTGGCTGGCAGAAAGGCACCAAAAGTAGTGTGCCACTATTTGTTAACAATTCTTTTCAGGGTTCTACCCTTCCTGGAAAAAGAAAAGATTTTGTCCATGATTCACATGATGTTTGTTTTTTCTTATATAAAAATTACCCTGCTGTTTTCTATTAAAATGAGAAATAATGACTCAGTTGCACTTCATTGGGGGAGATAGAGAGAGGGGAAGAATTCTAATATAGATGCAATCTGGTATCTCCATACAGCTTGAAAAGGAAGTGCTCACTCACGGGTTCTAGGAGACAGCAGGTAAAATGAATGACATGAATAATTCATGCCTTTAGGGTACCATACACATCTTGGTCTGTTTCCCATGCTATTTGGGTTTGCTGAGGGAACCTGAAAGCCTGAGCTACACCTTTATGCTTACAAACTACCTGTGGGGTTCTCTCTCACACGGGCCAAACACCGAAGAATATATAACACTTTTGCCTACAGTTTTTAGCGGTAGAAAAATCCTCAACTCTATTCTTATCCTGAGTACTGTTTCATGCCTTTGCTTTCTTGGCACTACCCGTAAGTGGGGAATACACTGCAGACACAGTTTGTAGTAAATCCTTTCTTGTGTAGATCTTGCTTGTGAAATAATTTACCTTACACTTTAACTTACATGACCCCTCTTGGTACATATACCTTCTTTAAATGTCACCAGATTTGGTTACATTTCACCCAAGTTTCTGGCAGTGGTGCTGGTAAATGCCGTGCTGAGCTGGGAAGACTACTCACATGTCCTTCTAGACCACATCAGCAACAAAAAAACGGAATCATGATCATTTTTTTTCCCAGCGTAGCCTTCTGAGCTCGAGTTCTGTTCTGGTGATAGTGGGGTCCCATATCAGCTTATGATGACTGTGAACTTGCACCCTGAGGGGCTGGAGTCTGTCATTGAGTATGTGCACACATTCCTCTTGGTTTTCAAGCTAGGGACACAATAGTGTATGCAGGCATGTTCTGCTGCTAGAATATGGCAAAATGTGATGGCTTTGTTGAATGGTGAATGTGCACTGACATAAGGCAATACTCTCTTCCAAAGGAAAAAACCTCATTATTTTTTTCTGTATAGAAATCTTTTTATAGATTATTGTGTGTATAATTCTGCGGAAGCAGCATACTTCTTGCAAAGTGGAGCTAAAAAATTGTCTGAATTTTGTGGAAAGGTTATGTAACTGTACTCTTTCTTTAAATAGTACTTTTTATTCATACTGCTTACTTTCTCATCAGTAGGAAAAAAAATATTTTCCTAGCACAAAAGCTAATTTCCAAAGGACTGTAATTAGTTTGGGAAAACTCTGCCTATTGTCATATCTCCTCAGTTGAAATGGAAAAAAGGTTGGACTTTTCTTTGTTGAAACGAAAACATAGCATATGAGGTAAGGGAGCCTAAAGGAATCATATGACAGGAATCATATGAATTATCAATGCTTAGGTCTACAGAAAATGATATTGCAGCAGTACTGTAGATTCATGACTTCTCACTTTGATTGCCAACTTTTGGAAAACCTAGAAGTGGTAACTGTCATCTATTTCTTTGCTCATCTCTCCTGAGAGAGAGCCTGGAGCCTTATGAAAAAGAGGTATAGTTCAAGTGCTAATGGGGAGATAAGAAGGAAGCTATAAAAGCCCTAATACTGCAAGGTGACTCCAGCACAGTCACATACACTTTTGATTTCTGAAGATCACCTGAGTTCACCACCATTTTTTGGTCCCAAACAGGAGGAAAGGGGTAATAACAGAAGGAAAAAGACTGCCAGAAATTTGGGTAAAATGAAAGGAAAGAGATGAGCAAAGAAGAAAAAAGAAAAGGCAAAAATTGATGGCAATGGATAATAAAGAATGGCACCTAAAAAAAATGGCCTGGCAGAAAGAATATAAAAAAAAAAAGTAGTAATTTCATTTTGGGTGATGTTTTTAACACTGTGTAAAAAGATCATAATTTTTAGCAATAGTGAAAGACAAGAAGAAAAGAAAGAAATTATGGGAATAAGAGGAACTAAAATCTTCTCACCCTCTCACGTTCATCTTTCTCCTATGTTCTTATTGTGAAACACTGCCAATGAGTGATTTATTTTTTAATAATAAACACATGATGCAACCATTTCTGCTGCATTCCCTAGATTATGGTTATAGATGAAGAAGGGAGAAATATCTTCTGAACAAAGGTTCTTATTTACATAAAGATATAGCTAATCCTAAAATCATAAAAAATGATACTGTAAATAAATTTGGGGCCTATAAATAGAACTCAATTTTAAAGGGCTTACTTAAATAGGCTCAAACCACAAAATAGAAGTTTATTGAAATATGGTTTTAAATAGAAGTTTATTTGAGTAGGCACAAGCCATAAATTTCAAATCCAGATTTAGAAACCCCCAAATTTTAGGAATGTTTGGAGCTATGGTTTTTGTTTCATCCCGTTATAGTGGAGGTTACTTTTCATTTAGATTAGGGTTCATATTTCATATGCATCCAAAATCTGGAGCTTGATCATGTGCTCTGCTTAAAAACTATAACTAAAGAATAAACGAGAACCTCTTTATTTTTGCCAGTTGTATTCCAATCAATGATTTTCTTTTGTAGTTCTGTTGTTCTGTAATAACCATTTTTAACCCGAGATTTTTCAGTAAGAATAAAGACATTGACCATTAAATTAGTGAAATTAGTGAAGGTAGAAAAATCATAAAAACATTATGAGGTATAGCTAAACATGCATCTAAGGAGATTGGGAATACTATACGGTTTATTACTCGAGGAGCAACGTGGGATATTGTAACTAAAATCTGTTTCATAATTCATATACACAAGAGGATAGACTTAGGGTTGCAAATGGTGTAACTCAGCATAAATTCAATGGAACTATGCCAATTTATAACGGGAGGCTCTCTGCATCTCAGAGGGGTTGACTTTTGCTTCTGAAAAAAAATTATCAATGCAGTGACAGTGTCTCCCACTGCAGCTGGCACGGAGGGGCTAGGTGGCAAAAAGCTGTTGTTGCCCTTGATGGGAGCTGGCCCTGACAGCAAGCAGTGGCCATGCTTTGACTAAAGGGTTGTCCCTGTGGGACTAGAGAAGAAGAGATGAGGTTTGATATTCTCTGAAGTAGGAAAGGCAAGAAAGATGCTGCTAGGTAAGCACATTGCCAAAGCTGCATTGGTCTGCCTGGAGTGCAATGCTGGCACCCCAGCATTGGTCTGCCTGGTTTCTCTGCTGGGAAGATGGGCACAGGGAAAAACATTTGTGTAAGGAGGGCAAGGTAAATATAGCAGTAAATGACAAAGTGATAAGAGACTGAAGCTTTTTGATAGGGCTCCTGGCTAAATCTGATGAGTCATTATGCTTTGGGGAAGTAGAACAGCCCATGTGAAATACAGGATCACAGTAACTTCACAGGGAACTGCATCTTTCCTGCTGCAAAACAGGCTGCTATTGTGGCAGGTAAAGAGACGCCTCTTAAGAAATGACACCAGGTTGCTTGACATATCTGCTCTTTGGGCTCAGTTCTGGTTTGCAGCACCAAAGTGAGCTACAGGGTCTTTAAGTGAAAGCCTGACTGTGGTGAAGCCCATGAGTTTTTTGTTATGACCTGCAGTGTTGCAGGGATTTTAGCCTTAGGTCAAATCTGCTCCGAAAAAGTAATGTAAAAAAAAAAAGTCTAGGTCCTCTGAGACGGGAAGTGCTTAAAATTCCCTTACTAAGATTACGCTATTCTGCCCTTGGAATACTTTGCTTACACCTTTGTAGGTGGCCTGACTACACATAAGAGTTGGAAACTAGAGTGGAGGGCAGTCAGTATTAGCAGGTATTTCTTGATTATAACAAAATAAACTAAGGGAAATACAGAAGAATGTCTTAATTTGTCTCAAATTACATGGCCATCCTTACTGGACTTCTCATAGACTCCTTGAAATTTTACTTGTATGATTCAGTATTTAGCCATGTCTGCCTTCCAGTCAAGAGGAGTAAAAAGATATTTTGCTTACCATTCCATTAATTCTTTAACACCTGCTCAAATGCATTATTCTCCAGGCTGTAGCATGCTCAGTGATGAAAGCCTGCAGGATAAATAGTAGTTAATACATTAGAAATAATGCAGTATCCCTGTGGAAGCAGAATTAAGTACTTGATTTTGGCTGGGTGTATGGTGGGGCTGTTAGGAAGAAAAAACGAAGGAAAAAAAAAGTGCATGCAGAACTGTGATACAATGTTTTAGAAATTTTATATACCTTCTTGTGTAGCTCCTGCAGGGCTGCTGGAGACCTAAAGGAAGCTCAGTTCGATTAATACAAGGCAGCCAAACCTTTTCAAATAGCAGATAGCCTTTGAGTTTCAGAAATGTATCTTATGCTTTTGGCAAAGGTTGATGAGTCATATATATTCCTTGTGTGTTCAACATGAGGATCAGGCTAAAATTAACCCCATTCTGAGGCAGAAGGTAGGCAACTTGACACTGTGATCCATTATGCTAAAGAGAAATGTTTCTGTCTAAACCCAGAGGTAAACTGCACAGACAAGGAGTCATTGAAATGAATTATGTGGCCAATCTTGTTAGGCCTAGGTCAGAAGCAGAGATATCTCTCTATTTCTGTTCCTCCACCTCCTAAGTGCATTTAGCCTTTACACTATTAGACTTCCCTGGGCCCTTTTTTAAAATGTCACCTGCTCCACAGATTCCAGCATTTTGTATTTTTAGATGCTGGGGTCAGGATGAGTGCAAAAATAATGACATTTCTGCCCTTACAAGTAATTCCTTCATTTTATTGCTTGTAGGAATGAGCCATAATACAGAGTGAAGGAAAACTGCTTAACCGATTTAACCTCTCGCAGTCTGAGAGAGAAATTACAAAGAAAAGGAGCCTCTTCCTAACCCAGTAACCTTCCTTGTACCTACCACCATCATGAAGAAGTCCCTTCCTGGTGTGCTTTTGAAGCTGCTTGCATGGTGGACAATGGGAAGTGTATTGTAAGGCATTTTGTCCCTCTAACCATTCTGGAAAGCAGCTTTGCCAGAAACCCAGCTGATCTGATACTGTCATTTCTCCAATCACAATTTTTTTTTTTTCATTTCATTTAGCACTTACTATTTTTTTCTCTTCAGAGCAAGGTCAAATGCTTGTTCTAGGCTCTCTTTCTGCCTTTGAATTAAGATCCTTTTCTCCTCCTCTGCCCCCCTTAATGTGCAAGGCTATGTCACTGCTCCTGAACAAGGAAGTGAAGCTGTTTTATGTGGAATCGATTATCACTGGCAGACCCCAACATGTCATTTTCAAATGGGAAGATCTGGCTTAAATTTTTTTTTTCCAAGACAAGTCCAGCTGCTGAGTCCACAGTAATTCCCATTTTATGTCGGGGGGGATATTTTCTCGAATGAACATCAACTTTCAAGACATAAATAAAAAACCCTTAATAACCCATTTTTCAATTTTTAACTAGAAGGTCCATTATATTTGAGACCTAATCATAAGTGTGATAAGGGCTTCTTCTCAGTGTCACCATATTTTAAGTTTTGGACCAGTAATTCTGGTCTTCAGTGCTTAATTGTCTCAAAATGGTGTTTTCTTTTCCTGCCTTTAACCAGCTGAGATTGCTTCAAAATACGAAGAGCAAGACTATCAAAGGGAAAAGACAATCTCACAGAGGTGTTCTCAGAAACAGTGTATTAAACTGAGTCTTCTGGGAATACACTTTAAAAAAGGATCTGATTTACCATAAGGCTGCCTTGCAGTGGTTAGCCTGGTGTAGTTTTCCTCACGGGAATACATTCAAGTGTGGTGGTGGGGTAAAGAAAAGCATGTGTTTTTTATTAAGAACTTTTAGCCCTTTACCATTTCTGTAAGGAAACACCACCACAGATGATAACTGAGCAAAGGAAAGATCGTATTTTAAGTGAATTCCTATGCAATCAGTGATGACTTTTCATGCTTTTTCATCACTTTTATTAGTATTTTAAAGGAGCACTAAAGAATACATAGCTATTAAACCCATGAAATGTTACACAAACCCTCTGATGCAAAAAAGAAAGAAAAACAATCTAAACTATTTATTATAATTTCAACATTTGTAAAAAACTTGATTTAAAAATAGAAAGGAAGGAGAAATTACGTGTTGATCTATATTTAGTGTAATCAGGGTTTTGAATGAAGTTTTGAGGCCCATATTTTCATAATTGTGTGTGTGCAACTGATTGGAATTTTATGGCAGGCAAGCTTTCCTTGAGGGAGGGAGATAGATTACTGAGTCAATATTTGAGGGCTCTTTTGTTTTGCTTTGTTTTAATATTATTGGAAAGTCTGGGTGGCAGCCATGATAAGTGCTTTACAGCTCACAGATTATTAAAAAAAAAGCAAAAAGCAATCAATTGGTTGCACATGGCCAGTACAGGAGAGCAGTGGTTTAAAATATTTGTTGTGTGTGCTTTCCACATCCATGGAAATACCATATGAAGCTGTACTAATGATCAGGATAATTTACTTGAGAAGAGACTTCTGGATCAAGTTAGTTTGTATTAGAATTGTATTAGAAATTCAAATTCATTTGAATGCTACCTGTGAGGCCTTCAGTGAAATGAAGAGGCAGGGGAAAAAGGGTGTTGGTGCTGTCTGCTACATATTAGTAAATAACAAAGTAGAAAGTTTTGCTCAACACAAAATCTTTTGAGGTATACTTCTCCTGTGCTAAAAACATCCTTGGTATCTCAACAGCTTTGAGTAATTCTTAAGAATCAATTGAAAAAAAAAAAAGAGTATATATTTGTATATCATTACCCACTTCTATCCATGTATAGGTAAGTTTATTCCAGTAGGATGCAGGTGACCCTTAGACCACTGCTGCCTACATACAATATTTTCAGAATTCTGGGAAACACATTAAGAAGTTACACTTCTGGAAACAATACTTCTCTGTCAAATCTTGTAAAGCAATACAAGCCAGAGAGATTCCATAAACTTTGCAAGTTTTGTACAGCCATGTTTCTTGAAAAAAGCAACTCCCCTATTGCCCTTGGCTCCAAGCAAGCTTTTTGACTTGTCTTTTGCCATGCAATTGGAATAAAATGAATCCTTCCTCTTAATGAGATACTGTCATTTAAAGAAGCTGAGAGACCAGATTTTATTCTTTTTTATTGCTTTTAAAATGCTTTACAGAAATAGACATTAATTAGAGTATATAGGTGCACATGTATGCCCACATATACACACACACTTATCAGATGTAGTCCTAGATGGAACAGCATTTAATCTCCTAAAATTTCAACTAAGTATTTTTTAAATATATATAATATGGAACCACCTACTATTTGAAAAACTTGACTTCAGATGTTGTGTTTGATTTTTTGGTGTTTCCAGCCCTCTGTGTTTCCCAGAGTGGAGTTGTGTAATCTCACTAGAGAAAACATAAAAGACATGCAAACTGGATTTCATGACTATGAAGTAACCTAAATCAATCACTGCTTTAAGAAAAGTAGCCATATTACCTTGTTGTTTCTCTGTCCTCTTACACGAAACAATTTTGTGCTATTCATAATAATATCAACACTAGCTAGCTCTTTTCTGAATCCTTAATTGAGGGGTCTGAGAGATCATAGAAAAGAAGGAAATAAAGAAAAAAAAAGAAGAAAAAAAAAAGCTAAGTATTTGTTTTCCTGATTTTAAAGTTGGGAAGCAAAGACAAAGTAGAGAAAAGTGATTTTCTCAGTGTCACTCATGAGGCCAGTGGCAGAAAGGGGGACAAAATCCAGATTTACTGAGAACCAATATGACATGGTATCCACTTTCTCCCCTATCATGGGTGATATCACACACACTCTTCCTCAGGCTACTTGTCTACCAAGCATGCACAAGAATGATTTTTCTCTTGTTTATTATCACTCAATCTATTTTTTCCCCTGAAACTATGCACAAGAGATCCATGCTAAATTTCACATCTCAGAATCAGACATTTTTGCAGGAGCTGTGTTACCACCTTTTTTTATTTTTACAATGAGACTATATCCTTCGTTCTTCCATTCCTCATAAAACTGACAAAATAATTTCCATCAGAATTTCTTTTTAAGAAGGACTTCGGGCACAAAATAATAATGAAAAATTGAAAATAGCTGTAAGACTGAATGTTTGGAGAAATCATATCCATGACACTGGTGTCTTAAATGCAACTTATTTGGTTTTGGGGGCTACTTAGGAAGGCAGCCATATTCATGGCCATGAGCAGTGTTTGGGACACCCTGGGATATTCCCAACAGCCTATGTCCGAGGTGTGGCTGGCTGAGTTTTGCCCTCCAACAACTGAATGTTTCTTCTGGACTTATTTCTTGATAGCTGCCCTGCATCTCATGGTTAAGGATTTGCATGTATTAAAAACTGAAAATATGTAGGTGGACACCACTTAAATTTCAGTGAGGCAGGTGGCAGATCGCTTGAGAATTAGGCTGAGATGGTAACTGCTGCCAACTGCAAACCAGACTTTTGGAGGTAATAATGATCCAGCAATAAAGTGCTGACTGTAATAAAACAACCAAAAAACTCCCAAACAAGTAAAAACTCTATGTCTCTTACATCTTTCAAAGGTCCATGTGATTTTCTTTGTCAGATGTCTGAAATAGAGCAGATATGGCATGACATCTTGGCAGGTAGTTTTGGTTTGGTCCAGGGAAAGATGGAACTGGAATTTTGGCATCAAAGATATTTTGCCTGTATAGTGGAAGAGCTTGCTTTCTCCTCTACAGCATTTTGAGAGACTGAAAGAGTGAGAAGGTTACAAACACTTCACCTGAGTTTCTCTGGCTGTGGAGCAACAGCAGGGGTATCTGGACTTGGTGTCTTGTATCTTCATGTTTTTCTTTTTTTTTTCAGAGGAAATTCAGCTCCAGTGGTGTCATCACCTGGCTTAGTGATGACTTTGCAGTCCTCTGACTTGTTACATTAGGATAAAATTCGCTGCCCTTACAGCCGTATCCTGCCATGGAGTTGCATGCTACTGACTTGAATGGGAATTCTGTATATGAAACAATGACTGGAAATGCCTGTGGAATTGCATATAGTGACATTATATCCCATGAAAACAGCAAAGAACAATAGCCAAACTTCTTCCTAGGCAATAAAATTATGTCTAGTTTCTTTACTTTTTCTCCTCCCCCATCCTGGGAAGCTTCCATAGCATGAGATGTAAATTTTGGGGCTGTTCATTTCTAACATCCCTTTTCATTGAATGAGACCTTAAAAATATGCCACAGTTTAACAATTCTATTGACAAAGTATCCAGTGAAGAAGCTTTCCATAAAAAAATAAGCACAACTGACATTTGGTCTTGTAATTTCTTTTATTCTAAAAAGAGAGAATTAAAGAATTTTTTTTTTCTAAAATTAAACAGTGAGCCCTAACAACAGGAATGATACTGGCCTTGATCCAAAACCCTCTGAAGATAATGCAGAAGCTTGCATTGATTCCAGTGGGCTTTGGGTCAGACCAATTTTGAATTAAAGACAAAATACTAGCTTTGTTACAGAGATGTACTTGTCCTATTTTGCTTGGTATCACACACCTGCTGTTCACATGTAGACATTTTACCCTGTTTAATCTTCTTCAGGTGTGACACAATTTGAACTAAAATAAACAGCTGAACCTCCACACATAGCATGTGTGAATATTATCCCAGAGAAGAAAGAGTCAACAAAATTAATGCTTAGAGGTTTCTCAACTATATAAATATATTTTTCTTGTTCTGTGTACGGAATTTTTCCTCTTCTGCAAGTACCTGGGCAGGGATTTCCTCCTAAAAGATCTTGTAGGATAAAGAAGTGTCTCCCTCTAACTTCCCCCTTTTTCTCCCACATACTCTCAAGCCCAAGCCTTTATTTGAGGAACCAGAGTTTTCTTAGCCATTTTCTTCCCAAGCTGTCCATGACAAACAGGATTCCTAAGGGTGGTGTATTGCTCACAAATGTGTCAGCAAACTGCTCATTTACAGAGACCAGATTTTTTT
Source organism: Dicaeum eximium (assembly GCA_013396995.1). Taxonomy (NCBI): domain Eukaryota; kingdom Metazoa; phylum Chordata; class Aves; order Passeriformes; family Dicaeidae; genus Dicaeum; species Dicaeum eximium. The sequence continues at coordinate 1,188,223 of VWZP01006945.1, forward strand.
CATTAATATGCCCACTTATTTGGGAAGGGTTTTCAAAATATTTGTTCCCTTTACAATGAGTGTGGCACTGTGAGATGACAGTTTCCTCCTAAGTTTCCTTCCACATAAACTGAGATCAAATTACCCCACCCAGATAAACCAATAGCAAATATGACTCCAACAGCCAAAACAAGTTTTCCTCTCTCACAGGGGAAAGCATCCATATTTTAAGTTTGCATTGCATCCTATCAGATAATGTTAGACCTTATAATCTAATGCAGTACTTACAATACGCATAAATCACTCAATCTGACATAAGTGCAGAGAATATTAATTCTTTTCTTTGAGCAGAATGCAATCATGCCTTCATACTGCCTTAAAACCAGTGAGGAGTCATATCCAATAACTATCCCAATTATCTTGCAGCACTATGTTTTCCACCTGCAAGGAATGATTATGTGTCAGTAATGATGATAAAGTCCTTAAAGAGATGTTGATGCCTCATGGAAAAATTTGAAAGACATATTGTTTAGAGACAGTTCTGCTTACAGACTGCATCACATATATCTGATGTATTTCTTTTGCCTATTTTTTATTACTAAGGACATATGCATAAAGAGATATTGTGTGTCAGGGAAATAATCATTATACAGCTGAAGTAGAAACTGGCAATCATGTGTGTTCTATTCTTGTTTTGACAGAGACTTCACAATGACCTTGGGGAAGTTTTGTAACTGTTCTGTGTCCTACTCCAATGTGAGGTGGAGACAATGCCTGTATGAGGCTGAGTGTCAATTCATGGCGAGGTGTTCCATACTGTAGGATGAAATGTGCCAGGGAAGGGTTAGAGCATTTATACCACAAGTCATACTTCTTTTCCTACTGAGCCTAAACACAGAAATGAACATCTGTCCGTTACTGTTTTAGGTGCCATAATAGAAGATGGACAGAAAAAATTGCAATTTAAGTAGTAAAAATCAAGGGAAAAAGGGACAGAGAAGGCAGTGGTGTTGAGAGGGGACAGTCTTTTATCAAAGTTATGATAGTTACATATCAAAAGATGGAAAAGAATCTGTATTTCATGTCTTGGTTGTTACCTCTACATGGGCAGATAGAAATAGAGCTGTCCTAATCCCACTGAAGCTCCACCCTGCCAGAGATGTTAGATCATTTCATTATTGGAACCTGGTGTTATGTGAGCGTGACTGGATGGCTTTTAGACAGGAGCTGTCAGAGGAGCTTTGGTCTCTCTATGTGAACAACTCTGGGTCTCACAGCAAAAAAATGCTTGCTAAGCCACAGCCCCTTTGACTGCAGGAGGCAGTGAATGTGCTTGTGTTGCAGAATTCAACTGATTTGCAACCTCACCAACGTTCACTCAAAATCTGCTTTCCTAGCAGCACCATTCTGAGTGTGTTTTAATGAGCTGTACCTCCTGCAAAACAAGCTGAGTACCAGAAAAACATTACTTCCAGTTCCCTCCCTCTTTTCTTCCCTCTGTTTTTTCCTGTCTCTCTCTCTCTCTCTCTCCTGAAAACCTTTGAAGAGACTCTCATCTTGTTATTTAAGGGTTTTCCAAAACATAGGCTCCAAATTTCAGGGTTCTCTTAACCTGTTTCTATCTTTAAAGTAACATGAACATCTTTATACTAAGTATCAGTTTTCCAAACCATGACCAAATCCTAATATCCACAAACAAACTTTTCAGAAGTCAGACTCTTATATATAAAAGTTTTAACCACCTGCAGCTCCCAGTAACTTTAGCAGGATTAGCACTAGCTGCCATTTCTATACAGAAAGTCACCTCTCTACACAGGTCTGTGTTTGAGTTTGCAGGACCTGCTGTGGGCAGCCAGGAGGAAAGCTGTGGTTCTTTGCAGGGTCCCTTCAGGCTGTTACCATGAGGCTGACGGTCTGAAAAGTGAACCACAAACGTTTACATAATCACCTGGACTTTTAATTGCATCCCTGTACTGAATTATCTCCCCTAATTTTTGAATTTATCTGTCTCTTGTTTTAATTGACAGTGCTTCTTGATCTGGCTGTCATCATGCAAACTGTGTTGTTAAATGGTTTTAATAACTTCCTGCGTGCGCAGCAAGTAGTATCTAGCATATGTTAAGGGACATATGTCAGTCATAATTGACTTACACTTAGATTTCATTGATTTTGTGGGTTTAAATCAGATCCTTAATGCTACTTGAAAAATTTTTTTTTGTGGTTACATTTGACTACTTTTTTGCTAAACCTTCCAGAACAATGTCCTTTCCTGGCGGGTGATACATCGAAACCACAAGTGCCAGAGGGGGAAAAACCTGCCATTGAAAAGCATGAAGATATAAATGACACATTGTTCACTTGATTTGCACATTCAAAAATATCTAATTTGTCCTTACCAGAGTGGAATGGCTGCTTTGACATAATTGTATGATGTTATTCCATAATGTTGAAGCCATTATAATTCTAGTTCAGATATGCATATTTTTAAAAAGAATTATTAAAGAAGGTAATTTTAAATACTTGGGCACTGACATTTTTATGTTAATAATGTTGGATTTATTTTCTAAAAAATTTAGAAATATGTCACTATAGGGAACTTTTGGATTTAGTAAATCTGCTAGCTACAAAATTCCTTTTTAAAGAAGTAAACTTTTTTGTAATCCAACTCTAGCAAACTAGTAATTTTCCAGAGGATGTTAGCATTCATGAGATATATTGGATTTACAATTCTAGAACATCTGTTTGCTCAAAGACAGCATTAGTATAAGCAATAAGGAGGTATTCATATTGCTCTGCTAGTATTTTGGCCTCAGTTTGAAGTAACTGTCTAGTTTCAATTTGTTCCTGTCCACTGTCTACTTAAACTCTCAGACACAATTAATTGTTCTTTTCATTATTTATGATCTTTATGCTTCATTAGGAGTTGTAGGGAGTCACAATCAAATTTATGTTATTCAGTCATTCTTTTAGAGCAAAATAGAGCAGCAATCCAGTTTCATCCACTGCCAAAACACTTCCTGGCTGTTAACCCTATTTTATTATCAATCCCTTTTTGCACAGCATCATGTGTTTATTCTCAAAGCCTTCTTAGCACTAGGATGAAATATAAGTATGTAATATCAATTTTCAAGTAATGTGAAAATGTTAGAAGGACTATTAAAAATGTTGGGAATAATATTTGAAGAAATTAATCCACTGTCTTTTCCAGTGTCCAACTTCCTGATATCATAGTGCCTATTTTTTTCCTCTCCTCTTAGAAACTATTGAAAAGATATAGCTCACTACAAATGTTATCACCAAGAAAAACAGAAATTTTAACACTTTACAGGGGAAGCATGAATGAAAACTTTAAATGTGAATGTGGTATCATGGTAATGATAAAACTCCAGAGGTTTGAACTGAGAAAACTGTTAAGATTGCTCCAGCTTCAATGAGCAGAGAAACTGAAAGCATCTTTTCAAAACAAATGCCAGAGGAAGGAGGTCCCACACCAAGCTGGGAAAGCACTCAAATGTTTATCTTCAGGACATCAAAACTCTTGGCCTAAGTATTTTCTGTAAGAAATTATGTGATGAAGTTTGCATTGCTCAGTAGTATTAGAGGAAATCAGACAAACTTTTAAACCTTAAAAATGGGTGAACTATGAGGAAAGGGTGCTTTAATTTTACATTATCTTGGTCAGAATCTGAAAGATGCAATACATTAACACATGATTGTGGAAATAGGCAAAAGTGAAGAGAAATATGATTTGTCCTTCATTTGAATCAGTCTTAGAAATGGGGTAGAAAATTTGTGAACATAATTTTATGTTATATATGTTGATGTATACCAGAGAAGCTGCCTGTCAGGCAGTGCACAATCTAAATAAAAACAAGGGCAACAGGTGTATTCAGAAAGATGAAGTAAAAGAAGACAAGAAAGGAATGATACTCTAATGCTGAGAATTATAGTTTCGGCATAGTAACAAACTAGTTCCTCAAAATCTATTTGTAGGGTGAAAAAATTTTTTAGGATGAGCTGGTATGGGAGCAGACTTTCTGGGTATTTATGAAAACTCCTTCCAAACTTGAGTGGAACCTTGGGTGAAGCGTTCAGAGCCAAGGATGGCAATGAAGAGCCTTTAGAAGAATAAAGAAATACTTTCTATTGCAGCAACAGAGAAGATGCTGCTGGAAAGATATAAAAAATAAATTAGTATTTGGCAGAATCAGTTGATTAGGGTGGTCCATGTGTATAGACAAAAGATGATGTGTTTAGAGATGAGATCTAAATAGGAAATATGACATTCACAGCTACTTAGGAGCTGTGGAACACAGGATTGGGATATCTAGGGAAAGGTGCGTGACATGGATCGTCTGTAGCATACTGTGGAATAAAAAATTGTGATATTTGGGATTAGAAAGAAAAATACATATCAAAGGTGATATAAAGCTAAATAAAGAGCACATTAAAAGATAGAAAAGGGAGGCTGTTCTGGCTTGGGTCAAGCAGACTGCTGTGGTGGGAGGCTCTGCTGTCTGCTTTCAGTGTCAGGAGTGATGCACTCCTGTCTTCCTGCACATTAGATAGGAGCCTGGCTACACTTCAGACCGGTCTTTTCTTTTAGGTCAGTTCTTAGCTTGCTTTCTAAGTATTTACTTAGAAAGTAAATTTGGAGCAACTGCCAGCAACAGTCCAAATTGAGATCTGAGAATTGGATCCAGCACAGTATGTAAGGTTAATACCCGTTTTGAGATTTCTACTGTAGAAAAAAGTAATAATAATAACAATAATAATAATAATAATAATAAAACCCAAATACCACCAAACTAAGCAGTATGATAACCTTTACTCTAAAATAGCTTCATATTGTGGCCTTAGGCAAAATGCTGAAATTTAGATTCTGCATTTTTATATGTCAAACATTAATTCAGATAAAATACACTTCATACATATTTAAGATATTAGAGTCATAAACTCACCATGAAACAGCGAACAAGTTCCACTACCTTAGAAATATCCTGACTGACAGGATATAATCAAAATATAAATTTTACTCTGTGTGCTCTAATTGTTACTGTAAACTTATGGCACTAATGTATTGAGAACACTGTGTACTGCATTTCCCATGCTACCTATGCAATCATGTAACTTAGGCATGGGATTCTTATATGTCTTCTGAAATCATGGAAGAAATTGTAAATTAATGATATATCTTCTTTTAAACTGAAGCAGAACCCTTCAAAATATTGGGAAAATTTTGTGGTGACTTACAACTGACTCCCATTCTTATTTTTTTAAATAAATCAATAACACTAATTCCTTGAGGAAGCTAGCAATCAAGCATGTTGCATAAAGAATTTCATAAAGACTAAGATGTTTCTATCTGCTCAGAATTTGCACCACAAAATTTATACTACTGCAGACAAGTTTCTGTTTATGGTGGGTTGAAAACAAATTTCTGATGTCTGAAAGTGCAGCTGTGACCTGGGATCTTGGCTTAAACCCATTGCAAGTCTCAGCTTCGAAACATGGAACATATCTTAGAGTTAGATTCTGGAGGGGTTTCTAGAAACTCAGAACTTAGCCTACAGAACTAGAAAAAGGAACAGATGGATCCATGCTCTAGGTCAGTCTTCAGGAGAATATAGCATTAGTTACTACAGAGGACACTATATTACAGAGGATCACTGGTTACCTCAAATTTATAAGTGCCATATCCATAAAGGATAGAGATATATTTATTTTCTCTCAATGATTCCTTTACCTGCAACATTTATAGTTCAAAAAAAGGTAAAGTGGGTTTTTTTTTAGGTGATGAAATAATTCAGTGGGTGCATTTGTATGAGCAGCATGTTTTTCAATCAATTAATTAGCAGTTAATTAGAGGTAGGAAAAGATACAAAAGAAAGGAATGATCAAAGGCAGGAGAGAGGTCAGCATAGCCAAAGGCAAGCTGGTATGGAAGAATTTTGAGCATCACTAAGCTAGCATCACTGGGACCACTGGTCCCTGGTTGTTTTACCTACTCAGTGACCACTTATTTTATTAAAATTTCCAATGGCTTCTTCAGATTGAAGAAAAGTTGACCATAGTTGTGCCTGTCCTTCCTATCTCAGCACTACCTCACATCCTCAAGCTCTTCTTGGTTTATGCAGACTGAGTTAAATTACTTTTTTAATTGTATTTCAATGAGAACCTTTCCTTTCAAGTCAGTGCTCAACAGTGATTGATGGAAGGATGTAGGGAAACATTGGCTTTTCTCAGGATATACTGTAGATGACCTTATGTCCTATGTCCTTGTTTCATTTGAAAAGAATAATTACTAATCAATAGTGAAGGGTTAGGTGACACAGTAGGTTAATTTACTAGCCTTTTGCCTCTGGAGAGCTGGATTCTGGCTCAGGTCACTTGTAAAATGGGTTTGGTGGTTTCAGCCTTGTCCCTGGTGGATGTCTGGCTGTATCACAGAAAACGAGCTTGAATTTGATATGTGTTAGATGCCTGGCAGTTTCTGCTTAGGGAAATCTCAGGGTTCAAGCTGTGGAGAGCCAGCCAGGCTCTCCAGAGGCAGGATGGGCACAAGGTGATATCTGCAAGGGGAGATGTGGCCCCACAGCCCAGTAACGTAGGGCACCCGACCCTCCAGAAGAGTTTGGGGCATGACTCCCACTGCAGCCAGGTGCATGCTTTTAAAGACAGGAGCTTCTCCTTCTCCCTGTAGCTGCTGAAATCTCACAGGGAATGCCTTTCAGGACATGTCTTAGTAAAACCAGGGTCGCAGTTACCTTTTTCTCAGAATTACCCATCCAGGAAGCTGCTTTCAGTTTCTGCCTCAGTTCATTATGAGTTTTATGAGTAAAAATATCTTATCTGTTTATCAATTGGGAAAATAATATAGTTTCAGACATTCTGTAAAAATTATTACATGTCTTAACTCAGCAGCTCCAGATGTTTTATGCTTTGAATGAGCATCTTGACATTATGCAGGAGGTTACCCTGGTTGCTTATGTGATATAAACCCTTATATGATTCTTAGTATCAGGATTGCTTTAATTTTGATAGCCTGTTGAAGCTTTATTTTGTTTTTAAAGTGTAACTTTGATTGCAGTCATTAGTATAATTTAGATTTTTAATGCTCATAGTTGGTCTGTCACTGAAGTGTCTGACTTCACTGAGGGTGCAGAAGGGGATTTGAGAAATTCAAATTTGATTTGTGCTTTTTTTGCTGTGCTCAGAGTGGTCCCCTTCCTTTAGTAATCTGTCTCATTGAACTGCAGCAAGTGGGAAAGGAAGAGTGAATAAGGTTAGGATCTGCAGGCAGAGAAGAGGCCTCTTGTTCAGCACTCACAGTTACATTTCAAGTTGAGTAGGACTGTAATTTGAGTATATAAAGAACTGTAAAATACCTGATGTATTGATGTTACGTGTTGGGCACAGAAAACTAATGGATAATTTTGACAATTTTGGACTTACTCTCCATTCTTTTCTGCTGTAAGATGGACTCTTAACACTCATTCTTCCCTTCAGGACATTATAAAGATTGGTGCTTGAGAAGGATTTAGACGTGACTGTGAGTAACCTAATGAGGAATTCAAAGGGATGAATAATTTTATATTCACTGCAGGTTTTGATATGCATTAAATAAGTTCAAATAACCAATAAGGAAGATGAAATGAAAATTTGAATAATCACCCATTTAGAGACTGTGCCAGAGGAAGTCTCATGGGGAGGAAAGTGTGTGAACATGAGTGAAGACAATCATGCTACATATACAAAAGAGGATAATGAAGGCTGGATAGACAATCTTAATTCTGGCATTCCCTAATCCTTGTATGAGTAAATGTGGTGTCCTTCTACATAGCTTTTTTTAATTTAATAATGTAGGCATGTTGCATAATAGTTCAGACATGGCTGCTGCTGTGTGTCTAAGCTGAATTGCTGATTGTCCTCTGAATTTTCTTGTTATCTCCCCACAGAAAGAGGAGGACTGTAGCACACAGTAATGCTATCACTGCCTGTATCTGCCCTGGTGGGAGCTGCTTGTGTAGGCACAATGCCCTACTGGAACCTGCACTGAATTAGTCTTTCCATGGGAATGAGGAAGCGACTTGGAAAATAATTTCTTAAAGGGCTAAATGCCTCAGGCTTCATGGAGATGCTCCAAAGGGACTTCCCCATTGACACCATTTTGATTTGACACCACAGTTCATTTTCTAAGCTATGAAGACTTTTTAAAAAGTAAATTTCTAACACATATTTCTAATTTGTAATATATACTCATTAGGTTTACCATGTCATGCATTTTAATTGTGAGTTCTAACTGACTGCTTTAACGATACTTCACAAAGTAAATTCAACATGTAGGTCATAAGTTCAGAATGAATGAATCCCTGGATGTTTACCAAACACCAAAATTAAATTACATTCTTAATTGTTTTGCAAATACTTTGGCCTAACTAATTAAATAGGAATGACTTTCTGTGTTGCTATAGTGCAAGGAATATTAAAGTCTTTAGGACTCATTTCAAATTAGCAAACTCAACTACTTTCCTCGTACACTATGTGGTCAACTACCACTTCAAAAATAGCAACTCCTGTATCCTCCCAAAACAGACAAACTAAAAAACTAATAATACATTACAACTTCAGTTGTAAGAAGTACCTCTTGAGGACAATTATTAGACTGAGTATATTGAAATTTCCACCTACCTTCCCTGAGGCTCCTAGAAAGTCTTCCAGAGTATCCTAAAGAGTTCCTAGACTAGGAAGAATCTGTGTTAAGAAGTATTTTCTCTTTGTCTTGTTCCCTGATTCTTCATCAAATCAGTGATTCATAGACCTCAGAGCACACAGGTGGGAAGGTAATTCAAAAAGTAAGTTTAGCTGTTTGTGCTGGAACAGCTGAGGTTGTATTGTGTCTTGATCCCCTCCAGACATGAACTTCAGCTTCATGTACTAGTTCCCTGTGTTCAAGAAATGGCTTTCTCTCTCAAGGCTAACAGTTTCTTTGCTCTGGAATAATAAGGACAGGGCTGTGAACAGGCATACTCATGTAGGTGAGTATCTACAAAGGTTTCTGAGACCTTGGATTTGACTGTGCTCATCAGAGAGTGAGAACAATGTGAGCTGTGTATTCTCTGTGGTATGAGATGCTGAGCAAGTGGACTGTTCCTCTCAACTGTGTACAGCCTTTTGGTAGAAGACTCTTTCATATTGTGTCATGCTGTAATGAATTGCAATAAGCCAAGGAATTATGAAAATTTGGGTTACACAGCAGCTGTGGATAGAAAGGACAGATTAGGATTTGGATGTCTTAACCTTATGTATATCCTTGTATCTGCCATAAACCCCTGTGTATCCAATATATTCTTGCAAGAGGATCATATAGAGACATCAAGGATTTTAAGAGTCCTCTGGCTCTTCAATAGAATCATTTTCCCCTCCAGGAGATATCTTTATCCATTTGCTGTTTTCTTCCAAGCCCTTGCAATCAGTGCTGTTGGTGTCTAACAAGACTGACAAATGTAACCTCGTTATTGGAACTGGAGGAGAAAACTCTAACTGAGATTGTTTGCATATACTTTGCTACTGGGATAAACATGGCCTCTGTGGGTCAGGATAATACCCTTGAGTCCTGCCTGGGTCATTTACTGACTTATTCTGCAAAGAAAATTAAAAATGCAGAAGATAAGAAAAAAGAATATATAGTGTTTTGCATTGTTCTCAGAGATAACCATTATTAAAATGTTAGTCCTGAAGCCGTTAAGCTGTGCAGGGAAAAAGAGAACTTGAGACCCTTTTGACCTCTCTGCTTCAGAAGAGGTGGTTGTGTGTAAAGCATCTGATGACATCAACCATTAAAGTAGAAAGTGGTTCTTCTACAGATGTCTGAACCAGAAAAATACCCCAGTCTGCTGAAACTTCTCAGAAGTTTTAAGGAATTCTGCACTGTTGGTTAGCTGATGTTCCAGAGAGTGGCTGGGATGTTGATACAGGAAGCTGGACCCATTTGTAATATTTTCTATGGTTTTTGGTATGTTTTTCTCTGTTTATAGGACCTGGTTGAACACTTACAGGAAACTGCATAAAATTCTTAAATATTAAATTATGACAAAGGCCTAGCTAGTTCAGCAAACAAGCAAGCAAACAACTAGTACATATATTCCAACTATAAATGTCTGAATAAGAGGATTTTAAGGAACAGGTTCAGCATCTGAAATTCCACCATAAGTTGAGGTTTAGGAGGTTTTTTCTAGTAGTGTGATTTTACCTTTACCTTAGAATAGAACCAAGCAATCTTCAAAATAATGTTGTCTTTCCAGAAAGGCAAAAAAATCCCCCCCAGATCAAATGAGGACAACTAGAGTCTTTCAAAGTAAATTTTTAAAACTCTGTAAGAACAACAGTTTTGCCAAGGAATGAAATATTCCTGCAGTCATACATGCATCAGAGGTAATTGTGCTTGAAAGAATGTTTGTGCATGCTGCAACACTCTGACAAGTGCATATTCAATATCCTAAATTGGGATGGGCTGTGGAAAATTTAAGCTCAAAGCAACCATTTTTGAAATTGTGCGTAAAATAATGGATTTTGCTGTTATGAAATTCTTTAAAGATCAGTGAAACTAATCTCTCAGGAGAGGAACATAGCAATGAAAACAAGCAAAAATGTACACAAGATAATAGAGTTTTGAAATGGAAGTAGAGCTTAAGCAACTTTTGTATTTTGAAGGAAGGAAAACAGCCCTTTTCAGAGAAAATATGCCTCTCAACTGATTTTACTTAGAAAATGGAGAAGGGTTTATTTGCTGGGTAGATTTCTTCTCATTGAAGAGAATGTATTTTCAGGTTTGTGTTGATGATTTTGAATAATCATTTCCTGTTTCTACTAGCAGCTCTCAAACAAAGAGATTTCTTGAGTGATAGCTAAAGAAATGCCATATTCAGCCTTGCTGAGAATGTTCATAGTAAACAAAACTTTGTGGTTTATTTGTGTCAGTTGGGAAAGGGCCTCTTTGCTCCTTGTGTTGCTCATTTTATTTCTATTGTTTACCACAGCTCTTGGTTTTATTGTGCTAATTACTTGGTGAGAGTCTACATTTTGTATATGTGAAACAACAGTTTCAGTGCTTGACATAATTTTTTTTTGGTGCCAAAGCCCCACCTTGTTTGTCACTCACTGTAGTATGGCATGAACTTTTCTGTCCAAAGGTCCTTTGTAGAGAGGTTGGGATCAAACATCTTGAAAAATATCATTTGCTTTAAGTAAATGCACTATTATAAGAAAAGTATCTATTTTTATATCAGATATCTTTTGGAATAGTTTTTTGCCAGTATTATCTCTACTTCTGTCCAGAATGAAACCTGATACGACCCTGAAGAGAGTTCATATTTCAAAGTTTGTAACAAAAAGATTTAATTTTGTTAATAAAGGCAACAAAAATTATAGTCTTCCTCAAAAAGATACAAGACCAAATATGATTTCAAAGTCCCATCATATTATAGGTGAAAAGAAGTGAAACAGAGTCCTAATTTGAGTCTGACTGCCTTGTGATCTACAACACCTTTAAAAACTGTCAACACTGAGAATTCACATCACATTTGCAAATTACAACCTTTTTTTCCCCAGGTGCTGTTTATCTCTAAATTTCCCTTTATTGACAATGTAAACATATATAGTACTTAGAAGTGAGCAATATACAGTACTTAGAAATAAATTTCTGGTTTCTTTATTTGAATAACCTCAGAGTTTCAAGGCTTATAGCAGAAGAAACTCAGAGGAATAATATTTTTCGTGTTTTTTTTCTTCCAAGGACAGAGTATTCCATGAGGCATACAATGACAGGAATTACTATGCACAGCTTTTTGAGAAGGGTAGTGATTTAAAATACTAAAATGGCTAACCATTTTTAATAGTGTATTCTAATTGCAGTAGCCTCTTTCTCTGAGCAGGCTCTACTAAGAGATAATTGACCTCTGTGTCTGTTAAGCACTCTCACATTTGGCTTGGGAAGCATAATTCACATCACAGCCAATTACCTTGTGATATAGCCTACAAAAAACTCCTCAACTATTGGCATAGCCCTGCCATTTCTTTCCCTTTCTGTCTTCCTTTCGTCTTTCCTTCCTGGCTATAATATTTGGGTTGTCATATTTGTCAGATGCCCTCTTTGTTCTCTTCCATCTATTCTTTACTGTAGGACTCCAAACAGAAGAAAATAACAGACTCAGAACAGCTCCACCGTTTCAGTGCATAAAGCTGAACAATGATTTATAGTGACATAGAAAATAACTCTCTGTTAAATATTGCTTTTAGTTAGTTTTGTCTATAAAGCCTTTCAAACTAGATGCTGAACTGTGTGTGATAAGGAAATCTGATAAAAGAGATTCTGTGTTCCTTGCTGCCATAGAATTGTCTGTTATTGTGCCAGGTATTTTTTAATAAAGATTTAAGCAAAGCCATTCAAGTACTCATGGCTCCTTAACTGTTTCTTTCAGATCTGCTATACTGACCATCCTGTTGGCACCTGGGCAACTTACATAAATTAAAACAGTGTATAAGAAAATATGACTCCTTTGGGAATAAAAGTCTCGCTAACTAGACCTATGCCTCTGTTACTAAAAATGGCCCAGAGGTCAACTGACAATCAGAATCAGAGTGATTAATAGATCTAGTAGAGTCTTGCAGACTGCCAGAGTCTGGTTCTCTACTGGAAACGCTTAACTATTGCACCAGGCTGACCATAAGCCAAGAAATGACAGCAAAAGATGATCTGACTGGTAAATGGTCCTACCTCAATAACTCAGAATCAAAACCTTAAACTGCTTTGTCCTAAGTGGCTGTACTTGCTCAAGCAGGCAGAAAAGTTCTGCTTTCAGGACCATTACAAACACGTTTGAAAAGCACCAGTTGGATTTCTGCCGACATTATCTTTTCTAGGCTGATTCTAGTTGCTGCTGTCCCTGTCCCTGTAACTTTTAGAAACTGGTAAACCACAGAAATACCAACACTGCATAATTCTGGATACTGAAAGAGTTGTGACTCATGACCTTATTAAAAGATAGATTGCCAAAAGCACTGAAATTCAGGTAATAAGATTTTCAAAGATGCATCTGACACTGAAAAATCAGTACTGCATACCAGGGACCTGTCAGAACCACAGTCAAAATCTCCAAAAGTAAAATACCTGTCATATTTCTGGAAAATAGTAACTTTCTGTGAGCCAGATTTTTCTGTGCCTTAACACCTCCTTGAAAAGAGGAACTTAATGAATAACTTGGACGGGATGATAGGTTTATGAAGCAATCTTCTATGCTCCGGTGTGTCAGGTTAAAAGCATAAGATGCAGTGCTATTTTGTAGAATTTCTGAAGTTCTTTCCAGGAATGCATTGATAATATTCTGTGACTGAATACACTTGCTAAGTCTTTAATTTGCTTAATATCTGTGACAAGATAGTTAATAGAGGTTTGAATTTAAAAGGTGGTGTAATATATATTGTATATACTGTATTTATATTATACTAATCCCATGCTTCAGGGCTTCCAGTGATTACTTTTAGGGCTAGAAAGAATTTTCCTTCTTTGATCCATAATGGGAGTTCTTATTTTCACCTGCCTCTGGGCCATGGAGGTAGAGATGTATAAAGTATTTTTAGTGGCATTAAATTCATACATGTCTGATTGGTATATATTGCTCACACACTCAGGATTAAGCCAGTGACCAGATTTGGGGTCAGGAAGTGTTTTTCCTGACTGAGATTTCCTGTCTGGCTGAGATTGATGACCTCAGTGGTATTTTTTAAAAACTTTTCTTGTACTACAGAACATCACATGCTTCCCAGCATTTTGTTGAAATTTTATTTTTAATATTCCTTTCTGCCAGATCCTGGGGAAAAAAAAACCTCTTTATTTTGTGGCACAGCATATTTATGTTTCCTGCCTTTTTATGAAAAAAACTGAAGTTTGTTGCAGAGTGCAGCACAGTTTTGGTAAATGCCATAGGTGTGGCATAAAATATAGATATTTTATAGAGTAGTGTAGATGATAGGCAAGAAGACATTTCTAACAGAGTAGCCCATGACTGCAGTTCTGGACACACTGTTGCATGTATACCCTTCCATTCCTATTTTCTTGTGTTTTGAAGAGTCACATCAGAGGTGGACTGGAAGTGGTTTTGATGTCTGGCTCCAGGTTCTCAGCTCCAACCTTTCCTGTAGTTTTGTAGAGAGAAAATCAGGCAAAGAATGGTAAGATGTGGATTATGGGGCTGGAGGTCCAGTGGCTGACTGCCTGTGTGCAGCAGTGTTTGGAAGAGACAGCGAGTACAGCTTAATGTATGGAGAGCAAATTGGCTGGAGAGATGCAGAAGGTTTTGTTTGTTTCCATTTCTGTTTTGCGTTGAAGAAAATGGCCTCAGCTGCTTCTAGATTACACGCAGTGCTTGCAGTCTCAAGCCTGATGCCTCATCTGTTTTTTCCTTTCTTCTAATAAAGCTAATAGTAGTGTAAATGTGGGAAATTGTAGATATGTTTCTGATTTAAATAGAGAATACAATGTGAACCTATTAGATTAATAGTTATAATGAAACCTGCATGCATTTTTCTTGGCAGTCATTTCAATCACTTCATTGTAAGCAATCCAACTTTCCTGTGTTTCCTCAGTGAAGCATATTTCTAGAGAATTCAGTCTTTCCAAGTGCATTGTCAAGTGCTGATAAATTTTTATGAGCTTCAGCTAGTGGGTGACAGCCACCATGGATATCAGAAATTATAGGAGAGCACTTAATGTGTTCTAGTCCTCCTCTGGAGTACATCTGCTTCAAGTGTCAAATCATGACTGGTATAATCTTTACTTTTTTTCCCCTTGGTTGTTGGAATAATAACGGAAACTCTCCCTAGAAAACCCAAACAATGTTAGGGTAGTAGACATTTCATGCTAATATAATAAAATCCAGCAAAAGCTGGGATGGTCTGGGATGACAGACCACTGCATCTTTCCTTTCCTGTTCCTTGATCAGGGTATAAAGTGAAACAAGCCAGGACCTAAACAATTCTTAAATGACTGTCTCTTGTGCTGAGCTGGGACATGTTACAAAGATTTCACCTGTCACAATAGGATTGGCTATCCACAGAGGCCAAAATTAGTTTTATCCCCCTTTAGACAACTGAGATTCATAACCTGGAAACAGAGAGGCCTTGCTATACATAGTGAAGGAGAAAAGGGATTTCAACCCCTAAGAGATCAATATTTACTCTAATATGCTTTTAAATGAGAAAAAAAAATCTATGCATTTTTAGGCTAATGTAGATATTGAAAGCAAGGGACATGAGAAAAGCAGAATATAATGACAGGCTCTGACTTAATTATTTTTTACATACTAAGCCATGAAACAAAGGAAATTAGCTATCTTGTAATGTTTATCATCCTGAGAACTCAAAGTATTTTGTCAAAATGGTGAATTTAAAGTGGAGATAAAATGGCTTGCCTAAATATCATACAATAGAGAGAGAAGTGTCCTGGTCTGTAGTCTAGTTAACCATCTGAAAGATTGCATCATATTAGAAGTCTCCCAAATGTGCAAGCTAGAACTCCAGATTTTTGATGTTGAGATGCTTAAACACTTGGTATGGGTAGTCCAGCAGTAATGATTTAATAGAGATAAAGGGAGGGGGAGGAGAGGACAGGGGAGATCTTGAACAGAGGGTGCTGTGATACTCAGTCAATGCACACCCCTGTGCTCAGGGACAGAAAGGAAGCTCCTTCAGTAAAGTTTAAAAAAAGTCTACTGAGCTGGAAAGAGGTTCTAGTGGAGCATGGCAAGAAGACATAGAGAAGGGGTGATAAACAGAGATGGTGAACTGGAATATGTAATCAAGAATTATGGATGGAGTGGGGGGAAATGTAGTAATTAGTGAATAGTGGCAGAAGCAGTTTCTGTCACAGAATAGTAATTCACAGTAGAGTTGAAATATCCACTGACACTTAAGTATTTTGACTTCTGTGAAGTGAATTCTGTACCATCTAAGGGTTTTGTCTCATCCCTTGATATAATCCTTGCAGATGTGAGCACTGTTCACTTAATTTTTGACATATTTAGTTAAAGTATAATGAGCATGTAAAGAAAATAAAACATCATTATATGTAACACAGATGTACCAGATTTTATTTTTACATTCCTCTGAGTTATAACACTTAGATTGCAGTACCATCTGTAATCCCTGGCAGAGCTGAGGCATTCTACAGATATATAAGAAATGACAGGTACCCTATGACAAACAGCTTACTGCCTAGCACACTGAGCAAGCTGATGACAGAAAGAAGGTACAGAATATGAGCGAACAGGCTGAGCGAGCTAGCGAGGGAGGTAACAAAAAATAGAAAATCAAATTTACATAGGCATGTAAGTCATCTAGGAACCTAACTCAGAAGTCAGTAGGTGTCAAAACTGGATTGTGCATCATTGTTTTCCAGCAGATGTTAGTTTATTGAACACCACGTTATCTTCAAAATGAGATGTTGGTTCTCATACCAATCACCCCTTTGTGGTCTCTGGGGCACACCAAAGAAGGTGCAAGAGATGCTGGGAAAGCATGGGAAGACAGGAGAAATAACAAGTTCAACTTTATGTCCATACATTACTTACATCACTGAGTTTTAAAACCCACTACCTGCAAAGTCAGTGGGTAGACTTATACCTTCAGTGCCTCAAAGTATATTTTAATAAAGCATTAATTAAGTAAAATATTATGCTGCTTAGGTAACATGGGCTCCTAATTTGAATTAATTTAAAGGGACAGTCTCAGGTTCTTACGGCTGTTTATGTGCTCTGCATTTCAATTTACATTGCAAGAGAAGTCCAGGACATGGCTTGCCTGAAAAAAAAGCTCATTGTGCTTATTCATAAGAGAGGTATTAGAGTCCACAGTATTTTGAAAACAATTAATTGAATGCATAACACTACAGTGAAGGCATTGCAAGATCCCTTGCTTCTGTGGGAGCACCAATAATGCAAGAGGTGACTGAATATTTCCTTTTCCAGGACACGACACTCAATAGCTTTTGTTCAGTTTAAGAGGACTTCCACTTTGCTTTGATTATGGTATTTCATTACTGTCCATTTACTGAAAGAAGTTTATTGATGCTATAAGCTTGGTGCATGAATATGCAATCAAAAACCATCAATGAATCACCATGAAATAAAAGCCATGAACATAGGAAAGGCACCAATCAAATGATGCTTCTGTGCTATTAAGTAATGTGTTTGTATCAGCATCCAGCCCTCCCTAAGAGGATTACTGAGTCCACCTTAATTTTTTTCTTCAAGATGTCTAAAAACAAAGAATTACTTGGCCATATTTATATACATTTAAATAGAATCACCAGTTCTAGAAGTGTAGGCATTTACTGCTGGTAGAAAACCTAGAGGATTTATATACTTTTTGGCATTCTTCCCACAGAGACAAATTGTCCTCTATTCAGGGATTCGTTATTCCAGGTGATGAACTCTTGCCAAAATTTTCAAGCTCAAGTAACTAAAACTAGGTATCCAAAGAAAAGGTTCCTAAAGGTTCCTAAGTCACATAGAGTTCTAGTTCCTGACAACAAATGAGATAAATTAAGGAGTGTTGCACATGTGAAGTAATTTTGAAAAGAATTTTATTAAGTCGTTTAGATGACAGAATGTGGTTGCTTAAGTATGGAAATGCCTGCAGATTTTACCTGAAAAAGCAAAATCCATAAAAGATAGACACAGGGAGGACAAGTGTATAAATTGTATAAAGGTATAAATTAAATGTTTTAATTAGCTGGAGAGGGATACAGCAGGGGAAAAAAAAGTAAGTGGTAAATGATTTATCATTTTCTAGGTAGCACATTTTTTTATGGTTCATTTCCTCCTCAATGTGAACTCTATAAAAAGAATCTTCAAGGAAGTTGTGCAGAGTGTGGGGTTTCATTAACATATTACAATTACCCTGTGGCCATTCCTTGCTGTTAATCACAAGACCACAACAACTTCTAAAAATACAAACCCACAAAAGGGTAGCTGTTATGAACAGACTTCTCCCCTCACCACAAAAAACCCTGGAGTTTAAGAAGAGAACCCAGACTCTTCAACATAAGTAGGCTTTAATTTCTGTCTACACTGTGTGCTTCTCACTTCTATAGCCTCCAGAATTTGTGAGAGAGCAGCACTGTTTGGGCAGCCTATCGCCTGCTTGAAGATGTCAGAAGCAATTGCTTTCACAGACTTAAGATTTTATCATACAAACCGGACAACATAAGTGAGGCTATTTGTTAAGCATTTAATCATATTTTATCAATTGTCCAAAGTTTACATCTCACCACAGATTATATCTCACTTTGAATGTGAACAGCAAATGGAGGAGAACCTTAACTAAATGAAGTTTTCTCTGTTTGGTATTTGAATGGCCTTCTTGAAAACTGACTGCTTGCCTGAGGCAGGGAAGGCAGGGAGCCGAGGGTGGGACCTGCGATGCTGAGCAGTGGATAAAACATTAATAGTTCACACACAGCTCCTTCAATGGGAAAGACTTCAAATGAGTCACAGAAAAACGGAGCTGGTGTAGTGTCTGGAGCACAAGTCCTGTGAGGAGCAGCTGAGGGAGCTGGGGGTGTTTAGCCTGGAGAAAAGGAGGCTTCTCTTCAACTCCCTGAAAGGAGGTTGTAGTCAGGTGGGGCTTGGCCTCTTTTCCCAGGTAACAAGTGATAAGACAAGGAAATGGCCTCCACTTGCTCAAGGAGAGGCTTAGATTGGATATTAGGAAAAACTTCCTCCTTGACAGGGTTGTCAGGGGGCAGGCTGCCCAGGGAAATGGTTGCGTTACCATCCCTGGAGGTATTTAAAAGACATGTAAATGTGGTGCTGGGGGACATGGTTTAGTGGTGGACTTGGCAATGCTGGGTTAATGGTTGGACTGCCCAATGCACTTGGTCTGATCTTAGACGACTTTTCCAGCTGAAATGATTCTGATTCTATGTACGTGAGGTAAATTATGGCAGCTTTTCATAGAGGGAAATGCAGTGGGGTTTGTTTCGTATGCAGATGTTGGGCAGCACTGTTTGTAGGTTTCAGGTAATGGATTCGGAAGAAGAGCTGACAAAGGAGAACTGGTCTCAACAATGTCTTCAATAGAAGCTGGTGTTATTAAGATTTTAATTTAGATGAGAAGATTGCTAAAAGGATTACTAAAAAGTTGGTGAAACTTTACTCATGCCACCTCATCCAATGTCACTTTTAATTCCATCTATCTCTCTAGAAAAGTCTCTGTGATTGTTGCAGTTATACTGGTGGCACTGGTGCTAGTCCAGGAGCAGCTTCTCTTCCATCTTTACCCCTCGGTGTCGATTTCAAAGCAAATACCGAATAATCTCTATCAGGGCCAGCAAAGCTCATTATGTGTGAGCTAATTTGTTAAAGTCAATGTTTTCCTTATAAACTGAAGCCATGTTTTGTAAGCTAATTTTCATTAATGATGCTTAACAGTGCATCATGATATTATTATAGAAACAATATTTTTTTGCCATGAAATTATTTTGTATTAGTATTGTATATTTTTTAATATCTTTGAACAGTAGGATGGACATTGTGGCTTATTGAGATTTCCTCCAGTTTCTTTGTAAAAAATTCCTATTTCTATATATAAGAATATTACATTTCTTATTTACCTTTAGGTCTGAATACTTGTAATTCATTAAAATATTAAAGTACTTGGTTAGCAGCCCATTTTTAGCATATTTAGTTCCTCCAATTATAATACAATTTTTCCATTTTTGGCTGTCAGTAATATCACACATTTACATGTATTCAAAAGGCATCTTGTTCATATATTGTCCATGAACAGAGATATTTTATAATGCATTTTTATTTTCTAAGGCATTCTGTGAGAACAAATTTCAGCCTTAGACTGAAAGAATGGGTTTGTAGTAACAGTAGATATAAATTTTTGATTTTTCTTGTTGTTGTTATTCTATTTTATGGCTGAGGGCCTAATCTTCATATTCCTGACTTAAACTGTAATAAGTTTTATTTAAGTATGGCTAACAAATGGGTGATTAATTATTAACTAGCAATCCCATTGCCTGAAAGCCTTGTACTTGGCGCCCCAAGTATTGGTTTTGTTAATTTTATTCTTATCTGATAAATCTGACCTGATGTCTTCATACTTAAGAAAACACTGAAAGACCCGAATCTAAAAGCAAGCCTCTGCTTGGACAAAAACATACTTATGCTAAAGCTATTTGTTTAAAAAACATTTAAACTTATGAGTTCAATCATAATAAACTGAAGTCCTTCAGAAAGTCATTGAAGTTCTCCATGGTTATACAGACAGGGTAGGCTCTGATTCTCCAATCAGATACACTTCTGCTTAAAGGGACATTGACTTTAAGCAGTGTAAATGGGGCTTTCTCAAATACTTGCAGTGGTTCTACTAACCTTCCTCTCCAGATGTAAATTGTAATATCACATCAGATAATACAGGTAATTTTACCATTTGATTCCACCCCCTGGAATTTATCCCTCTTCAATACCTCTGTCTGCCCCACTTTAAAAGTGAAAACATTAACCTCATCACCCCAAGCCTTGCTACTTTTTCTGCTACAGAAATTCCATCTTTCTCTGTGGATCTGTATATATTTTTTTTTAGGTCTGACGAATCACTACTGTCTGGGTGTGTGGAGATGGCCTCTACCCAGACAAAAGGCAGAGCAACAGATAATCAGATAATCTTTCTGGGTTTTTTTTGGTTTATATATTTTTTGTTTGGTTGGGTTTTTTGTTGTTGTTGCGTTTTTTGTTTGTTTGGGTGGTTTCTTTTTTTTTTTCTTGTTTTCTTTAAGCTACTGCAAGTATTAGGAGGAAGAGTTAATATGGAAGAGGAAGAAGGGAAAAAGAAAGAGCTGGCTCTTGCAATGGGGACCAGATGAGGCTGCTACTCAGGATAGCAGGGCAGACTCCTGGGAGCATAACCTTGGCTCTGCATATCCTGGAGAATGCTCTAAGGCCATGGCCAGAGAGGAATTGCTAGTGCTTAGCTTACATATCCTGTCCTTGTAAACCTTTTCTGTAAAAGTTCCTACACAGACAACACTGCATCAGCTTGCCTGATCTGTATTAGGTTTGGTGGATTTCTTTGTTCCTGTTAGTTTGTGGTGTCATGTGCAGCAACACTTTAGGTGTAAATGGGACGAAGGAAAGGTAATCACTACTGTTCTTAAAAAGGACAGATATGAGTAAAGCAGGTCCTTTTGGGGCATTCCAACCACCCAGGTATCTGTTGGAGGGACAACACGGCAGAGCAAAAGAAATCCTGGAGGTTCTTGGAATGTGCCAATGACAATTTCCTTACACAAGTGATTGAGGAGCCAACAAGAAGAGGTGCCACACCAGACCTTGTGCTCACCCACGGGGAGGAGCTGGTAGGGAATGCAGTGACCTAGGCAGCTTTGGCTGCAGTGACCACGAGATGGTGGAGTTTGAGATCCTCAGGGCCGTGAGGAAGGCAAACAGCAAGCTCTCTGCTCTGGACTTCAGGAGTTTGGCAGAGTTTGGCCTCTTCAAATGCCTGCTTGGTAGAGGATGATGGGATACAACACTGGAGGGCAGAGGGACCCAAGGATGATGGCTGATATTCAAGGATCACCTCCTCCAACACCATAAATAATGCATCCCAACAAGGGAGAAATTGGGAAAAAAATGTCAGGAGGCCTCTAAGGATGGACAACTAGCTGCTGAGCAAACTCAGATTGAAAAAGAAGCTTTCAGGAAGTGGAAACAAGGACGGTTGGCCTGAGAGAAATACAGGGAAATTGTATGGGAGGACAGGGGCAAAGTTAGGGGAAGCCAAAGCCCAGACAGTATTGAGTCTGGCCAGGGATACTAAGGATAACAGGAAGGGCTTTTATAGATATGTTGCCAGCAAGGGAAAGACTAAGGATAATATGGGCCCTCTCTGTAAGGAAATGGGAGACCTGGCTACCCTGGACAAGGCAGGGGTTCTCAATTACTTCTATGCCTCAGTCTTCAACAGCACATGCTGCAGCCATGCTGCCCAAGTTGAGAAAGGTAAATGCAGGGAATGAAAACCCTAAATCCTCTGTAGGAGAGGACCAGAGAGGATCCTTTCATCTAAGGAACATGAATGTGCACAAGTCTGTGACACCCGATGAGATTCATCTGTGGGTCCTGAGGGAAATGACAGATCAAATTGCTAGGCCACTATCCATGATTTTTGAAAAATTGTGGCAGTCAGGTGATGTCTCTGATGACTGGAAAAAGGAAAATATAACCCCATTTTTAAAAAGAGGAAAACAGAAGACCTGAGGAACTACAGACCTGTCCAGCACGTGGAAAACAAAGAGCTGATTGGTAACAGCCAAACACATGGCTTTAGAAAGGGAAAACCATGCCTGACAAATCTGGTCACCTTCAGTGATGAGGCTACAACACTGGTGAATATGGGCAGAGCAACTAACATTGTCTACCTGGACTTATGCAAAGTGCTTGAGACTGTCCCACACCTGCATCCTTGTCTCCATGTCGGAAAAACACGGATTTTATGGATGGACTACTTGATGAAAAAAGAACTGGCTGGAAAGCTGCCCACAGATAATTGTGGTCAACAGCTCATTGTCCACGTGGAGACCAGTGATGAATGGTGTCCCTCAGGCTCAGTACCTGAGCCAATGCTGTTCGACATCTTTGCTGTCGACATGGGTAGTGGAGCCCAGAAAGCCAATAGAACCCTTGGTTACATGGCCAGCAGGTCAGAAGGTGATTCTGCCCTTTATTCTGCTCTTGTAAGACCCCACACAGAGTGCTGCATCCAGTTCTAGTGTCCCTAACATAAGAAGGATCCAATCAAGTGTTGGAGCAAGTCTAGAGGAGGGCCATGAAGTTGATAAGAACACTGGAGCACCTTCCCTATGAAGACAGGGTGAGAAAGTTGGGTCTGTTCTGCCTGGAGAAAAGAAGATTGTCTGTAGACCTCATACAAATCTTCCAGTATCTGAAGGGGGCTACAGGAAAGCTAAAGAGGGGCTCTTCATTGGGAGCTGTAGTGATAGGACAAGAAGTATTGGGTACACAGTGAAAGAGGGGAAATTTAGGTTAGATATTAGGAAAATATTTTTTACTGTGAGGGTGGTGAGGCACTGGAACAGGCAGCCCAGGAAAGCTGTGGATGCCACAACTCTGACAGTGTTCAAAGCCAGGTTGGATAAGGCCTTCAGCAACCTGGTCCAGTGAGAAGTATTCCTGCCCATGGCAGGTGGGTTGAGACTACGTTGTCTTTAAGGTCCATTCCAACCCCTTAATTGTTTATGATACCATAACTCTATGTATGTACAAATTTATTTGCTAGCCAAAAGCGCAAACAGAATTCCTGCCCTAAATTGTCATGCTAAATTCAGCTTTTCTGATTTTTCTGATGTTTTCTCTCATCCCTAACATTTACCAGAAGGAATCATCCATGGGTGGTTCACTGCTGCATCTTTAAAGACAGGAATTACTCATCATCATCCACCCCAAAGAATTAAGGTAATTCTTTTATATTCTCCCTATTAGATTTGCATATGCTGCAGAGCTAACCAACTTTAAGAGCAGGGAATAATAATAAATAATTCCCTTTCCTTCAGCAAAACAACTTAATTTAATTTGACTAGCCACAGGGAAAAAGAAAACCTACCCAAAGAAATAATCCCTTCAAGAAAAACATCCTTCTTCTGCCAACTGTGTTTCCCAAAGTGTCACAGACTCTGAGAGCCAAAGTTAACACTGCCTTCTCACTCATATAATGGCAAAGCAGGGAGCCCAGGTTGCACACAGGTCATCCAGTGTAAGAAACAGTTTCTCATCTCACTTGCCCACACTGCTGCATGACAAACATGCAATATTTAAATGGCAAATGCAATATTTAAATGGCAAGCCAGATAAGGCATCCTTCTTGTTATGATTACATTTTGACCTTTTCTGAGTTGCATAATATTAGAGTAATTGTATAATCAGTCTCATTTTTTCTGTGCTCTCCCTTGGAAGTACCCAACCAGCAGTGATTCTCACCCTCTTGTAGGCAAAAGCTATTTCAAACCACCCACCTATCAGTTTTATCACCTTCTCTCACTCTCAACTGGTTCATGCCCTTATTGGATATAATATACCTTCCTCCCCTATGGCAAATTGATGTTACTAAAATTGACTTTTTATGAATATAGGATGCAGCAGCTATGAAATAGTTGGAAGATTTGGATCACTAAATCTTTAAAAATTATTCCTGATTAGCAAGTAACATGCTTCAGACTAAGTTTGTCTTTCTATAGCTGCTACACTTCCTTCAATAGTTGCATTTTTTGGCAAGTTATGATGTAATGACTATCCATATAATGATTTGAACTAGTGGTTAATCAAATTGTGTGTAATGAAACAGCAGGATTTTTTGTTTGCTTCCTGTAATGCTGTTTGCTTTGAATTCTATGCTTTTAACATTTGTGCTGTAGCTTGGCTATTACTCTGTTATAATTATTTCAGATGTTCAGTTAGCCATTTGAGAGATAGGCTGTTACCAACAGGAATATTGTCAAGGACACTTGTAAAGCAAATAACTAAACAGGACTTCTTAGGCGCTTTGATGTCCTTTGTTTTTCAAACATTTGCACTGACATATTTTCCTATATAATTATCACAATCACAAACGAGATCTGATCAAAGCATTCTGCTGCTTATAAAGGTTGAAACTTTTAACTTTTCATTTTTGGTTTTAGAATTCTTGTGCTTACGGTTTTAAAAGCATCTGGGGAAGCCCTATTTGGCAGGTTTATATAGATTTGGGTGTCTCTGATACAGTCATTTTTTGGTGATTTTATGTGCAGAACAAGTACTGGATCTACCTTCTGAGTTGATGGTACTGCACTGCAGTGTAAATACTAAGAAACCAAAGCATTGTATTGCATAAAATCACTAAGAAGGAAAGCTGTATCATGGCTGAGTACAGTGACAATTTCTTCTACCTTACTCTACAATAAAAGTAAACATCATGCGTGATTGATATAGATGTACTGGCATGCAGAAGTAAGAAAGCACAGTACATGGAAGTGGTTTCCATCCCCATGGTCAGGTAGCCCATGTACCTTGTTCCTGTTGCAGGGAAGGTGGGCTGTCACACCATCTCAGTAGGCTTCAGATACCTCACAGACCCTGAGCTGAACACATCCCCACAGGAATTCAGGAAGCAGTCTTCCTGCCAGCCTGCCCACAGCTCTCCCTCATCAGCTGGTTGACTGTGTCACCTGTAATCTGTGAAACCAGAATGGCAATCTGTGAAACCAGTCCTGCAACTGCACGAATTGTGAGCACTTCAGCTGTGCTGCAGCAGGTCAAACAGGATGGTGCCCTCATCATGCAACCTGTCCTTGTCAAACCAGTTGTCTTGGCATTGCTCCTACTCTTCCTGTTACTGTTTTGCTACTTTCTCCACTCTTCAAATAGTTCAAATAGTAACCCTTTGTTGATCTACATCTTCCCATCTTTCTTCTGCTTCCAGCCTTGCTTTTAATTTCTTTCATAACAAACACAGAAGGAGAAACAAGTCTGTCATTTATTTTTGTGCCCATATACATTGTTGCCCATCCTCTTAAGTGCATTCTTTCAATGAAATTTAATTTAGCTGCTGCAGCTGTACTTGTTGCTTAAAATAAATATATTAAGAGGTGTAGAAAATGGTCAGGTATTCAAGGAAAGTGCTTGCACTTATGCTTGTTGCTGACATTTGCAGTGCTCTTTAAGAGGCCTGAGCTGTTGCAATATGTTTCTGCAGGATAAAATTACTTAAGATTCTATTTCAGTCTCTAATTTCTATCATTAAATGAACATCTCTGGTAACACTGAGATGCAACTTCAAGTTTCCAATGCATTTTGCAAAAGGAATAGGAGATAACCCAAGTGTCTTAAGCAATGCTAGAGTCACAACATCCGGACTGGAGATGAGCCAACACCAAGGTCTGTGTGGCAGCTGTCTCTACCTAAGCAAGTTGACTTAATGCTCAGTGGGCTGAAGTTTAAGAGAACAGATTTAAAAGAACAACTTTCCGTGTGACTTTCATGGAACTATTGAGATGCTTTAAGAAAGGCACATAACTAGATGTTTGCAAGCTTTTTGTTTTTTTTTAAGTTTGTACCTTTTGAGTTGTGCTGGACATTTCGCTCCACATTGTGTTTTCTTGCTTTCTAGATGTAGCCCCCTGCATACTTCCAGAGTTAAAATAAATAGCTGGTTTTCAGTGTTGGAATAGAAAGCAGATTAAAAAAATGTGGGGAAAGAAGTGATTTGCTCTGGATAGTCATCCAAATGATACACATGGAGAATTATTATGTTTGAAGCTTAGGATGACAAAGTAGAGAGAGATATTTCATACTGCCCTATTGTATGTGGGGAAGTGTAATCCATCAACTACTTTGATAAGCTTTACCATTTTTTTGGAGATTGCTGTGAAATGATCTCCTGAGCTGAATCAATTTAGACATTCCAAACAAATGTCTTTTAAAATGCCCAAATGATGTATGAAGAAATGATTGTTGTATTTGTGTCTAGAGATCAGTGCATTTTTCTTCGTTTGCATTATGCTGTGACACTGCTGTAGCTTCTGGAGTTGCATTTCAGTAGGACTTGCTGTTGATTTATTTTTAATTTGATCTTAATCAGCTCTGTGGTTTTATCCCCTTTCTTTTTGTCATTTTATTTACTTAAGTATCAGCACAGTTCCTCAATAAGAGGCTTGGAAAGAGAAAGCTCACATTGTCTGGCTTCAGTAACCATCAGCTGTATTACCACATGCACATCTATCAAGATTAGTTACTTTTCCAGTACATAAAATCCATTTATGTAACAAGAAAATCAAATAAACACCGCTATGTTTTCTTAAAATCTCTAGTGTCCATGTCTTTCTTTGGCCACGTAAAAATGATTTCTGGGAATTTAACAGCATAAGGTTTAGTTGTTATGTTAAAGTCTCAAGTGAACTGAATAAAAAACTGGACCTGTCAATATCCTATCTGAAAAGGGAAAATAGGTGAGGCTGCCTTTTGTTTGAACAATGTGAATTTAAGTAAATGCTTTGTTATTTCAATATCATTTTACATCTGGTACACAGACACTTGCCTAGCTCTCTCACCAACGAAAACACATTCATCTCCTCCAATTGTTCTGGAGCAGATACGTGGAGCAGTCTCCCATTTATACATACCTCCAAAAAATCCTGGTCATCCAACAGATCCTCAGGAGGTGAGTCAGTGATCTATCACAGTGCAAAAGCATGAACTTAGTGGACAGTATAGCCAAATTCAAAGTATTCAAGAAGTTTTCTATTCCCCCCAGTTTTCCAAGAAGGACACCTCTATGGAAGGTTGCAGCAGTTCCCTGAAAAATAAAGATTATTACCTCTTCTTATGTTTTCTTTATTTCAGGCGTGTTCAAACCCTGCATGAGAAAAGTTCCTAGTAAAGTATGAAGATGGACATTTCACACAGTCAAACTGGTGCCAAGACAGGCTTTTAAGGATAAAGAATACTGTGCAGGATTTATTTTAGGGCGGTTTCTGATTAGCTGCTCATCACTGTTATGTCTGGATCACAGCATTGGCAGTTGTACAGAGTCAGCTGCTTGGATAGCATGCTCACTACCCAAAGGTAAAGGAAATGTGGGAAGAAATTACTCTAAGAATTTCTTTTTTGCACCTTTTTTCTCTGCCTGATTATGTTCCTTTATTGCATATGTATTTTTTCTAAAATTAAGAAGGGTTTCTAAATGGATTCCCTGTCAGCAGCAGTAGAAATGGACCAAATTTTTAACTTTTTCCTTAGATTTATGGGTATCTGGAACTCAAGAAAACATAGTATGAATACATGGAATTTTTTTTATGCTGGTCTTGTCATATTTGCTCCATAAATAAATAGCATTTGATTCTCTAGTCCTCATTTCCCTATCCACCAGTATCCATCTTCATTTCCCAGTGGAAGTCAATGCCATTCACTTTGGCTTGTTATTTTTTGGGGTGGTATTTCTACATGGGAACCAGGATATCTGAGTCAGTGTGGGGAGGGTAATAATGGTTCCCAAAACTGGGAAATGCTCCTGGAGTCCACAGAGCAGACATAGGTTATGTCAATATGATACTATGGGGCACAGTTTAAGGCATTTCCCAGAAAATAGTCTGAAATTATTCTGTTCAGGTCAGCTCCAGTTCTGGGGAAGCATGAGAAGGGATTGTTTGGTATTCTTAGGGCAAGTCTTTTACAAGTTCCCTAACATGAATTTCATTTTTGGAACCTCTTCCTAAAGTAAGCAAATGAACAAATATACGTGTCTGTGTATATGATTTATGGGGCACACCTTAATTCAGAAGGTGTGTTTATAAAGAAAGGTAATTCCTTCTTCACTGAGCATTCATCAAGTATAAGCAAGGCATGACTGTGTTGTGAGCACTATTTTCATGATTTTTAAGCCAATAATGTTAATTTGAGGAAGGACCAGGAATTTAGGATGTTTGAAGTTAGAGCTGAAGAACTTGTGCTGGCTTCTGTGAATGTAAATTTCTCCAATGTGCTGTGGTTGGCTCTAGTTAGGGTTATAAATCCTTCATTTTCACAAGCAGTAAATTCACTGACAAATTTTGAAAAGTACCTTTCTTTTTTTTCT
Organism: Dicaeum eximium; assembly: GCA_013396995.1. Classification (NCBI taxonomy): domain Eukaryota; kingdom Metazoa; phylum Chordata; class Aves; order Passeriformes; family Dicaeidae; genus Dicaeum; species Dicaeum eximium. The sequence continues at coordinate 1,216,891 of VWZP01006945.1, forward strand.
GAGTGTTGTGTCACAGATGAAAGTTGAAGACATGAGAAATGCTTGGGCTAAATGCCTCCTTTGGAGTAGCTGATTTGGGTGAAATATCTAAGGAATGTTAATCCTTTTAGTTTTAGTTATGTTTACAACTAGCAATTTTAAAGTGATGCAATGTGAAAATTCAGCTATCACTAAGCATGTTATATCTGCAGAGGAAGGAGAATGATTTGTCAAGTTATTACCCAGTATCCTCTTAAGCTCTCATCATTGTGTGATCTTACCAGGTTTGCAATAATTCACAAATTCAGTAGGTTCCTTCAGAGAGCCTTGCAAACCACCACTCACAGGTAGTGTAACCTGACACGATCCTTGTAGGCTTTTGTTTACTCTCCACATGCACTCATAAATCCTCATCAAGCTCTTGTTTACAGTTGGAGGAAAGGTGGTTTTTGAAGATAGCAGGGTCACACAATCCATGGTACTGCTGCCCCTTTTAACTGCAGGCTAGAGCAATCCATGCCAAGCCGCCCTGAAGGATACTGCACTACAAAACACAGCAGTAAAAAGACAATACTTGGACATTTAAGAAGTCAAGGATTTAAAGAAGCAACCAAAATCAATTGGACCTTGATCTAATGGGTCTGAAAACAGACACAGAGAAGCTTCAGGCACTTTGACTTGAAAAGTACATTGCATAGTGTAGCTGGTGTCTTTTATGTTTGCTGGGTAGAAAGCTCTCTAATGTTTCTAGAAAGCAATGTTCATATGTGTTCTCAGCCTCATGGCCTCCCCTTGCACTGCTGCCTGGAAGGACATACATAGTCCTCGAAAAATAATGATGAATTACCTATTTCCTCATTTCTGGGTCTGCATTGATATGGGAACCCTGATGGCTGAAGTAAATTACTTTACTTCAAGTAATTACTCCAATTTCACCAGTTATTAGGCCACTTGTGGGGGGTTGACCCTGACTGGATGCCAGGCACCCACCAAAGGTGCTCTATCACTCCGCTCCACAAGTGGACATGGGAGAGATAATAAGGGGCTCCTGAGTTGAAATAAGGTCCAAGAGAGATCACTTACTGAATACCATCACAGGTAAAAAGACTCAACTTTGGGATCTTAATTGAATTTGTTACTGACAAAATCAGAGCAGGATAACGAGAAGTAAAATGAATCTTAAAAACTCCTTCCTCTCCACTCCTCCCTCCTTTCCAGCTCTGCCTCCTCCCCCTCAGTAGCACAGGACGGCAGGGAATGGGGATTACAGTAAGTACTTCACATGTTGTTCCTACTCAGGGAGAAGAGCCCTTCCTGCATGAAAGGCTTTGCTGAGGTTGTGTTCAATCTGAAATGCTTTCTTTGTACCTTGCTGTAGTTCAAATGCAGGTATGAACAAAATGTGTGATGCTGCCTGGTGCAGAAGCTGTGGTGTCCTGAAGAAGCCACATTATTTGACATATTAAAAGATTCATGACACTGTAATTTTTTCTGTCTGGTTTTTTGCATTATTTCTCACCATGTTTCAGATTGTCCATCTTGATTTCCTGTTTAGGTTAAACTACTAGACAGAAGCTCAAAAAATGTGGATACACATTTTTCTTGAAGACTTTTGGTTTTGGTTTTTTTTAAAATTAAAAATGAAATCCAGACAGTAGTATTCATTACAGACTTTTGCAATGCAGACACTATGACTTTCTTGATGTTTGTGGAGAAAAATAGATATTCCCAGAAGGCAATTCACTTGGCTTGTGTGGATGCTTACTCTGGGAGCATTCTTGCTTTAACACTTCCTTTTATTTCAATGGATTGTAAAAGACACTATATGATTAACTTAGACCAGTACTTCATACTTCTAAGTCATAGATGTCTAAAGTCTCATCAATCTTAACCTAAACTCCCTTATATGCAGGGAAAACAGCACATGATTGAAGTGAAGGATTGGAATTAATGTGGATTTTTTAATTCCAGCATTATTTTTCTGAATTTGATTAAGTTTTTCCATGTCTGTCTTAATGATAATACAATAACAATTAAGTAGGTGCCCTGTGTGTTAAGTACTCTGCACCTACAAAAGGTGCAGCTCCTAGTAATAGAAATTTTCTTTTCTTCCTGTAGACAAAACTTAAACGTAATTGCATATAACATATCTATTAAAATCCCATATATAGAAAAAATAGAACACAGGGAAAAAACACATACGTGCAGGTGTAGCCTAGACTAACCTGCAAAATAGCAATTTGAAAATTGAAAAGTCAATAGTGGAATCAAAAATTTCTTCAACGGTGATATGTTTGTAATGATTTTTGCATTCAGTTCAGCTTAAAGGGGAGATGGATTCTAGTCTGAGGTCCCTCCTCTAGATGATCTCTGAAATAATCAGTGATTTTTTTTCCCCAGAAGTTGAGTCCACTGTTTCTTGTGCATGCCAACTCCCTGCAAAATTTCAGAGTTCACTCTGAGGTGAAATAACTTTATAAATTGCAACCTGGCACTTTATATTTCCAAACTGATTTTTCTAGCATAACACTACAAAATCATAGAAATCTGCTTTTGCTTACCTGTAAAGCATCAGCCAGAAAGGGTGACTGATATTTTGCCAGCAAAAATACTCACTTAGTTTTAAATCTATCAATAAGAATTAGCAAGAAGTATACCCACATGATTATTGGGAACATTTCTTCAAAGCTATCCTTCAAGAGGCTAAATGCATGCAGCCTGCCTTTCAACCACTCCACAATTGCATTGATTATGTCTCAAGGAGGAGACACTTGGCACTTAATTTGTGAAAAGCTTTTTGTCTGAGTTATGTTTATTATAACAGTATTATAACATTCTTTAGTCCTGCAGATTTACAGTGTAATTTGATGGAGGAACTTCTGGCAGCAGCCCACGTACACTGTTCCTCCTCTTTTCCGGGTGTTTCTCACATTGCAGAGATAAAGGAAAGGTCGTGAAAGTTGTTGTGTGGAGCAGCCCTGCTTTTAGCAGGGAAAGGATATTCCTTCACTGCACATTCCTTAATTACGTAAGTATGCACAAAACATGAGTGTGCACTGGGCTTAGTGGCATGTTAGAGGGCTGTTGATATGTAACATTAATTGATGTGTGAGATTGGACTGTACTAATTGAACTGATTACATAATTAACTGGAACCAAAGTGAATTGTTTGCATTACCTGTACTTGGAATTTGTAAATTTGCTGTGGGTATTCTGGACGGATAATTTTCAAGCTATGTGCTGTTTGTAGACTGTCAATTTTAACTACTCACTTTTCAGGGCTTACATTAATCATGAGGTTCAGTTTCTATGCTTTAATTGGATGACTGGAGCCTTTTAACAAATGAATTTTTTTTTCCTGGAAGATGCACTTTGGGTATGCAGTTTTTAAGATTCAGAAACTTTTAAAATGAAATTGTAATTTCAATATTCGTGCATAATGCATATTATAAGCACAAATCTAGTGCATTGAATTCAAGCTGTGTGCTAGATAAAGCACTTTGGGGATCTTTTCCCATCATTCAGATTTAATTAATATACCTACATCTTGATAATGATTGTGTATGTCAAAGATCTATTAGAGATAAAGATCATGCACTGTGCAAGAAATATGTTTGTGAAGCTCTTCTTTTCATGTTAGAGTATCTGGAAAATGGATACTAAGCCCTTAAACACTGACATCCAACAACCATCTCAATATGGCTCTGGAAAATGTGTCAGATGGAACAAGTAATTAGTAAGTGGCATGAACAAAGAGAAATCACTCCTAGTTAAGTAGAATATTGTAAATAATGGATTTTATTCAAACAAGCAAGGTTCTGAATTACTATAAAGTAAATATCAATTATTCATTTAGTTTAATATTTTATTGCATCCCTCATAAACATTTACATTAGAACAGCAGTGAGCATACCCTAGAGATTCAGGCTGAGCAAACAAGATCCCTTCCTGCTTCCCAGGCTTACAGCCTGACTGTCCATCACCCTGCAAACCCTGGATGAAATGAGTGAAAATTGTACCACTTGCTGAAACTCCAAGTGGTGCCAAGCTGCTCCGTCATGCAGGGAGCCAAAGGGGTTTCTGGAACTCGATACCTTGCTTAGCATGAGATGCCTGGTATAATAATCTCATTTAGATGGCATGTTTGTCTAGAAGTGAAGAAGCATGAACAGAATTCTTATAAGAACATCTATATGACATTTGTGAAGATTCAGACTGAGAGATTACTGACTTACAAGAGTCTTGCTGTAGGAGAAAAGTGCCTGACTGAGAGTGAAGGACACTGTTATATTCTCATTTAGGGCAAAAGGGTCTAGAGTTAGATGAAAACCCTGCACAGGGGCTCTGTGTGTGGGTGAAATGTCCCAGGAAAGCTGCCAGCAAGAAAGCTCAAGGAACTTTTATACTTACTTCCCTACTGTTGTCTGAGCCCTACTTGGAGAGGATTGACTCTGAGGATATGCAGGTGGTTCAGTTTTTGCAGCTTCATTTTGCCAACCTTTTCATTACTGTATCTGTATTGCAGGTTGCAGCTTAATATAACCTCACTTAATGCTGGAAAGCACCTAGCCATTACTGAATTGACTTCCACAAAGTCTGCTTTATTTTGCTTCTTAATTAAGGCCAGTTAGAGTATTTCTGAACAATAATTCAGTCAGCTGGCTGTGTAGATGTGCCACTAACTGGGGTATTAAGTCATGGCTATTGTCTTAGCCATGCTGTGCAACACCTACAAATGTGCTGTAAGAAATTGGCTTGGGCAATACATTCACTTCTCATGGGCCATTACACAGGCATGGCATAACAAGCTTCCATCAGTATCAAGTAGGACCAGAAGTTAGGTAATGCTGAATACCATGCTCAACTTTACTTAAACTATCCCTTGATTAATTTGGAACACTTTTGTGGGGATGCAATTCCATATTTTAATACTGCCTTATTTAGCAGCCTTTCTCCCCAAGTTTTCAGGCTTCTAATCTCTGTTTGAATACATGTGATGTATAGTGCAAAATAAAAATAATGAGATTGAAGGAGCAGCTAGTTTGAGTAAAATCCTGGACAAAACATCCTGAGAATAAGAGAAAGCAACCTTCTGTCAATCTTGCAGGATGACATTATCATAAAGTACTTATTTCAGAAGAAGTAGCTAAGTAATCTGGACAAGATATTTGATGCTTCACTGTTTGACTTCTGTGACTGAGGGCTTTAGGGTGTATGACCCTAAAGCTGAAGGAAGGTATTTCAGAGGTTCTGCCAGGGTTTGCAATAAATATTTTAAGCATGTAACTCTCATGGAACACCTCAATCTGAAGATTCTCAGAAAAAGCAAGGGTATCTTCATAAGATCTTTGTGCTGTTTGGGTTGCTCTCCCAGCGACATAGTAAGTGAGGTTTAATTTTCTATCAGAATGATGGGTTTATATGGTAGCAAAATAATCTTTAAAAAGCTCTTTACCCCGAGTGCAAGCTGCACTCGTTCAGTTCAATGGAGCTCTAGATTGACACCAACCAGACAGCCAAGAGGTCTGGGCTGTGAACCTAACCCACTCCCTGCTTCTCTGGGAAAACATGAAGGAGCCAACTCAACCAACACTATGGTAAGAAGCCAAATGATTTTGGCGGTTTTCTTTTCCAGTCGTTTGGATTTATGCGATTAACTTATTCCATCTAGTTCTGAAGCTATTATGAGTGAATTTTTCAGATCTTAAGCTCCATGGCACGTGTAATGATCATGACTACATGCTTAACTATCATTACTTGGCAATGATTTAACATGACACAGAAAGTTCTCCGTTATAATCATAAGAAAAGTGAATCTATTCTGAGGAACCAACTTTCACTCAATTCACTAAAGACTGGGTGTCATCTGGACGTATAAAAATTAAATTCACAGTAAAAGCTCTTGCCTGAAATGTATTTTTCCTCCTGGGATTAATTTTGTTATTATTCCATTTGAATGAGACAAAATGCCCTTTGGATAACACTTCATAATTCAGTTGTTTTAAAACACTCTTGTGGAACATTGCAGTGCCACTATTTTATTGAAACAATGATATTTGGACAGCTGAAAATGGTGAAGATTTAATGGAAATAAAAATGCAATAAAAATTCTGAATTTTTGAAAACTGGAGCAAGTGGGTGCTGGCTGTTGTCTCTGGGTGCCTGAGGATGCAGAAATACACTTCCCGGGCCGTTTTCTGTATTAAATCCTAAGAAGTGGTGAATAAAGAATAATGGGCTGTTTCTCATTTCAAGACACTATCAGGGTCATGAGAATGCCATACAAAAATCTGCATCAGCCAGTCAGGTCTAAAGAAGTCTTTGATACTGGAATTCTCAGCTGCAGTTGTTTTGCTATCTCCTGTAAGCTTCCTCCAAAGCTAAAATCTGTACAAGAGGCAAGTGTCCCTCAGGCGTTTTTATGCCTGCAGCACAATGAAGTATGTTTTACACCCTTGAAGAAATATTGCCTGTCCATAGCACTATGTTATGCTTGAAGAGGGTGAATGAAAGAGCCAGACAATTTGACTGTGATAGGGAGAAAGAAAAAGGAAGGAAAGGCACCTCACTTCAAAATGGGAGGTGGCAGGAAGATGGATGAACTGAGGAAGATGCATTTGGGAGGGGAAATGAGTTCTTTCAAGATGAGTGACCATGCTCTCCCTTTCATCTTGCTCACTGATTTCCTTAGGCTTACACTTCCCAAGCTCAGGTGACAGATGAAGCAGCCCATCCACGCACTTCCAGATGGAGGAGCACAGAAGAGGATTCAGAAGGGCAAAAGGCTGGGGAGATGCACCTTTGTGTCCCTTGCAGTGCTTAGCAAGGGGTGAAGGCTCACTTTCACCAAAGATGGGTTACATCAGCCCTTGAGCACCAGCAGTTGTGCTGTAGGTTCTGATGGAAGGTGTGAGTGTGTTGGTCAAAGGTGTTCTACAACCTCCACTCCACCTTCTGTGTGGGGAGAGCTCTGCCGTGGCTGCTGGAGCTGGGAGGGCAGAAGAGCGAGCATGGGTGTGGCAATCAGGACTTCTGCAAGCTGCTGAGACATTTATCCGAACCCAAGCATTTAACAGTGTGCTAACAGTGGACCCATCACTAAAGTGCCCCTGAGAGCTGGGTCTGCCTTTCCAATTCTGTTTCTTCTTGAGTGAAAAGTGGGAGAGCAACCTTCCTTTTTTTTTTTCATGTTCACTTGGTAAATACTTCAGATAGGGACTGTTCCTATTTTGTTTGTGGGGTTATTCAGTAAGTTAGTTGTTTGTTAGGCAAGCTGAAATTCTTCCATGGTGAAAGACCTTCTGCCAAGTATTAGTATTTTGAAAATATAAACTGTATTTTGTATAATACAAGACTTTTGTGCATAATTGTATTAATTTTGGCACTGTATGTTCAAGGACAAGCTTGCCAACTCAGTATTCCTGGAATAATAAAAATAAAATATGTGATTTCTTAAGATTCTGTTTTCAATATATATTTTGAGGACCTCATCTTAAACTAACAAGATGATGTAACCTGTTTTTGTCTCTTCCTCAGCAGATGTGCCTCAGGGCAAAGGTTGGTGTTCAAAGAAAGATTTTATTTTTTTAAAACAAAGTTGATTGTAACATGAACTGGCTAATCTTAAGAAGCCCTAAGAGGATGTTTGGTGAATGTAAAAAATGTTAATTTACAACCAATGCCTGTGATATCCCAAAGAGTCTCAGTCAAGAGCATATTCTTACTAGCTTTACAGCTCCTGTATTTGCTTAAATTAATTTTAAGATCAACTGAAGTTTGAAATTCCTGAAGAAGACTAATGCTATTCTCTCTAAAGACTGTGTGCTACTGGCATTATGCTTTTAATGTTAAAGCTCTTTTACCTGGAATTTAAGCACAAGAGAATGAGAAAAGGCCCCTGTGAGTAAAAGAAATAAAAGGTTACTGGTCTTTCACTCACCAAAAAAAAAAAAAATCCCATTTAATCTGTGAAGGAGTGATGGATATGTTATCCTTAATGCTGGTCCCAGAAAACAACCAGGAGCTGCAATGCTACAATGAACAGTGGCATTGGGTATAGTGGTGGATGTGTCACCAGTTTGGTGTGTTCTACCCTCAGTACAGCCAGTCTGGCTAAAAGGTTTCATCAGCACTGTCAGGCATCTTGGTCCATTTCTGATGTTTGTCACACTGTTCTACTAGCCACAATTGTTTCCATGCTTTCTCTATAGTTTTTACAGAGATATTATTAATTTTTTATTTTTCAGAGATAAAAAGGATAACTGAAAGAAACTCCATTATGATTTTATGATTTCAGGGTCTTGGAGATTCTTCAAAATTTTTTTTCTGGACCAGAGGGGTGCATATATATATATATGCACATATATACATATATATGTGTGTGTATATGTATATGTATATGTATATGTATATGTATATGTATATGTATATGTATATGTATATGTATATGTATATGTATATGTATATGTATATGTATATGTATATGTAGGTATATGTGTGTGCATGTATATATATTATGTATGTGTGTATATATATATATATGTATGTATGTACATATGTATGCATGCATGCATGTATGTATGTATGTAGTACAGTCCCAGATGGCATGGTAGTCAGGTTTTATGAGGAGTTTTTAGAATGACTCGTACAACCCACTCAGCACATGCAGGTAACTCCTTGATATCCCAGTACAACATTGTGTGATCTCTCAAGGCCCCTCCAAGTCCCCCATTTACCACGTGTGCACACAGCCCACCTCCACTGAAGCAGGTACATCACACGTAGTTTAGCCAACAGCTCCCTTCCCCCACTCTGCCCCTTATACCTGTCGCCCTGGTAATTTGCTAAATTGTATGTGAGCAGCTCAGAAGCTTTAGCACTTCTTTTCCCCTTCATGAGAGCAGAGTGCTACAAGTGATCATATGTCCATAACATCAGGATAAAATATTGTATCGCTTTTCCAACATCTTAACAGCTCTGCTTTCCCTAAGATTAGGAGGTGAAAGTGGCAACAATAATGCAGCTGACATTTATGATAATGCCACATGCTGTCACTTAGAATCAGACATACTACAGGATTAGTAGTAAATGTTGTAAAAATGCCAGCTCCTTCCTTTGTAGTGGGCCCGATTCCTTATTTTCTTCTGCCAGTGTTAATTTGTTGATTTTCTTTATATGCCCAGCATTCAGGGATTTGTCATAGTCTGAAGAAAGTTTTGGGCAAGTATAGCTCATGTCACTTCCCACTAACTCGTCTGATGTGTTATTTTGGTTACAAGTTCTGGTATCTCCTCAGGGTAATTTTTTGTGTCTGTTTTACTTTGTTGTCTGAAAATTGATTAAATCAGTTCTGGGTACCAGCAGGCTTTCTGCCATCCACGTGTCTACCAGAAAATAAAGCTTTCAGATGTTCAGTCTCTTCAGCTGGAACTTCATATAGAAAGGCATTTGTAAGTTCTCATGGTGAAGTCTAAGCCTGAAAAAAATTCTGAGTGATGTGAAGGGAGTTATTTGAAGGTATCAGAATTTTCTTATCTTTCTATTCTCTGTATGGGCTTTGAAAGGCACTGTATTATTCTCTGACACTGTAGAAACCTTCTATCACTCTGAAGCACTTGGACTGAATATGGAGGAATTAGAGTTAGCAATGACCAGCTCAATCTCTATTCTCTGTCTGATTTGGCTAAGTAAAGGCAACTTTTTCCAGGACCCCTTAGGGCGTTCTAGATGAAGAAGGATGTAATAGGGAAAACAGCACTATTTTTTGCTTTCAATAGGCCCAACAAAATCATAAGTCACATCAGGTAGCTCTTTAAATTGCATGCAGAGTGTGAAAATTGGTCTGGAAAGTAGCAGCTCTTTTTATTCAACAAACCTTGTCCTTTACTGTGATGTGAGGGAGAAAGAGGAAATTAATCTATTTCTTCATGTGCATTTTGCATTGTCAACAGTCTAATACATTCCAATCAAGTTCACCAATAATAAGGCACTGGAATTTGAGTTATATGTGGGTATCAGAAAGAACAATTTGAAGCCAACAGGTATAAATGAGGAGTTACCTTGGTCTGCAGCTTCCTTTGTTGAGGATGTTCAGTGAAATGAAGGAAGTGCAGCTTCATTCTCAGAATCCAGCACGGTCTTGTAAAGCTTTGCAAATTGATGGAAAAGGCATAATTAGAGTGAAGGCATTTGATATGGAATTGGAAAGATGATAAAAAATATTGCAATTTTTGGAGAGTGGCACTACAGTTTAATAATTGTGAGCAAGCTGTAAAAGACTGGGAATTTTGGTTCTAATATGGAAAGTAATTGATTGCAGATGGAGAGATTTGGGCAAAATACATATGTTGGCAGTAGCAGCTTTTAGATTCAGGGGTGCAGTGTTTGGGATTGTGCAGTGTGGTTATTCAAGTTTATAAGCACACTTTTATTAGAATGTAAATTTGAATGCCAAAGGCGTAAGCCACACTGCCTTTAACCAAACCAAACAAAACTTTTTTTGCCAAGAAGATTTGAAAGAAGGCTTTAAAAACATTCCCCACTATAGTGTATGCTTTTCTTACTTTCTTGAAATATTTTTTCTCAGAAAATAAAGTCTTCTCTTTTATTTTTCAGGCTTCTGTCTGTGCACTGGAGTGGCATAGTTCAAGTCCTTTGGTTTCAACTGGTGCTATTTCTTGCAACTCCTTATATGTAAATACATTGTAGTAGTCAAAATACTTATTTCCCTTTTCTACTCCTCCTTTATTTCTCCATCATGTTTAGAATGGTATCTAGGGAAAGAAATGAAGTGATTCAAGGCAGAATTTGAATTGGAAATTCCTTAACAGATATTTTTTTCATTCTAGAAGTCATCAATTAGATTTCACTTCAGATTATTAAATCCTCACTCAAAATGCAGGTTTACTTTTTTTTTTAATTTGTAAAGAATACGAGCTTGGTCTCTTTTACTGCTAGTGACTATGACAAAAGCATGAGAAATGAAAACAGGAATGAGAAAATGTCATCTTTGCAAAGAGGAATGGAAGACAACTGGGTATAATTACTCTTGGTGCCTTGCTGGCAATATTTAATAAATAGTTTCATCAGTTATTCTCACATAAACTGGCTATCATTCCTTCCTGCATGTTTCAGCTGAAAACATTTTACATATTCCTCTGAACTAATGAAAAAGATTGCACAAGGAGAGAGGCAGATTTTGGCACTGCCTAGTGTTGAGTGAATAGAAAGTTAAAAATAAAAATATTGCGTTCCACATCTGGATTGGCCTCAGCAGAGTTGAAAGGAGTCCAAAATGTTTCCAGTCTTGTGTGCTGAGTACAAATGACATAGAAGTCATACTGCAAGGGAATATTTTAAGGGGAAAGCATTTTTTGGTGTTCATATATCTTTATTTCTTCAGCAGAGTGTTACTTTGAAGTTGTGGGAGATAAGAAATTTTTAGAATTTACCCTCATCTTATTCTGAATGATTAATATGTCTAAACAGCATAATAGGAGGCAAATAAAATGCTAAAGAATATTAAAGAGTTCTTAAATTAAATTATGCAAGAGACATACAATGAATTATCCATTGATATAAATATAAATAAATAGCTTTATATCAGTTGAGTAAGCCATCTGAAACAGCTTGACCAGCTACACAACGTGGGATTTGCCATCAGGTACCTAATCTGACATGAAGTATATTGCCTTCCCTAAATCCAGCTTTGTGCTTGCCTTATTGTGCTGCCCTCTTTCTCAGATGTTGTGTCAGAATTTGTTATGCCACCACAGTGCAAAACAGGATGTCAGATTAGCAATGTAAGTTTCTCAAGGTGTGATTTAAAACAAAAGACTTTTTTTTTTTTTTTCAGTCTGCACCCTTTGTCATCAGTAAGCAGTAATTTGTAGGATTTAAATGCTCTGATCCGGAATATGAGATCCCTAAAGCTTAGGAGGTTTCTTGAAAGAGCAGATTGTTAGGAAGGAGCTGGGCACGGGCAACTGCTCCTACCTGTGTGTTGGAGTCTGGTTCTGATTGACTGGCAACACAAAAAATCAATAGTTTTCCTTAATTGAGGTTTTCTTGGGGTCAGGAAGTACAGAGACCTGATAACTTACTAAACTGTGTGTCTGGTCACCACTACCAATGCCAACAAATTAGGCACAGCCCACAGCCAGCAGTAAATCCCAATTTGTTCCCCTTCCCTAGGTGACCATGAATTAAAATTGTGTGAAACTGGTATGCCTGAGGATGAAGGATGAGAAACATGTCAGCAGGAGTGTTTTCCCACATTTTCCCAAAAAAACCAATTTCCAGCTTCAGTGCTATTTGGGATTTCTGTGTGGAACAAACTTTGAATTCATGTAAAGCTTCACAAGTTCTAGGTTTCAGGACTGTTGTAGTGAAATCTGTGTTTTCTCCAAATTGGAGATACTTGAGAGTCTCAGGGAATATGATAATCTCTTTTCTGGGATTAGGAGAAAGAGAAAAATGAGATTGACTGAGGTCAAATAAGAGGATTGGACAATATATGATGTCCCAAATTCAGGTATTTGGTGATTTGTGGAAAGTCTGATAGTAACAATAATCAACATCTATCCAGCCTCACAAAATAAAGTTGGATTTGGTACAGGAACCTAGCAAAGATCAGAATTTGACTTCCCTCTTCCTGGTCTGCTGCAGTTGCTGAGATCTCAGGTGTTGCTTGTGTTTCCTATGGCCAGGAGAGATTGTCCCCTGACCTTGTGTAGAGGGTGTCTCTAAAGTGTTGACTTGGTTTCAGATATGATCCATGCAGGCCATTTCTGGGTGGTGCACAGAGATGAAGCCAAGCTTGTTCTCTCCATGAGTTCTATAGAAGTTGGAGATTTCTAGAGCCATGACATCACTTTTTGGTGAGAAGGGACATCCTTCCATGGGGGATTTTCTCCATGTTGATTTCTGATGTCTCCCCTGCAGAGACATCAGCAGCTCAGCCAGTAGGAGCCCTGCAAAATCTCACTATTGATTTCCCTCTCTCCGATGGTTCTCACAAACAGACATTAGATTAATAATCTGCAGAAGGTTAAATAGAGGGTTAAACTTAAATAGCATATCTATTTCACTATTTGATTTTTATGTTTTGAGGAGCATTTTCCATTTCATTTTTCTGGCCAAATAAGTCCAATATTTATAATTTTTTTTTTCATTTGAGTCCAGATACTTAAAAGAACAGGCAAAAGCTAAGACAGTGTGATTGTCAGGAGGGACATGGTAATAAAAAGAAACAGGATTTGCTTTTTCAAATTTTTGTTCTTTAAAAGCTTTTTTTTTGTGTGTGTAAATGGTGATAAGGGAGAATGAATATGTATTTCCATATTTACAGTAGCACAGTTAACTATCCAAAAATTTTTATGTGCATATGCATGCATGTGTATAAATATATTTATATACCCATATTGACTACATACTGACTTGTGAACTTTTAATAGCATTGGTTCAGGCTGTGTGTGTGAGGGTGTGTGTATGTGTGCCCATACTGGGACATATTGAGGAACTGGGAATGTGTTAGTTGTTGTACTTGCCTGAAGCATGACTGGCAGCACTGTTGTTTTTCTCACTGGTAGCAGGGTCAGCGGGCTGCATGACCAAATTAAATATACTTTGTGGGAACTGCAACAGTTCACTTTGCAGTGAGCTGTGAGCAGAGCAGGTTTTGCCCAGAATATCCAGGGCCAGAATATTACCCTTTGTCATCAAGTGCTGCTAGCTGTGGCTTCCTCTTCTCCAGCCCTGGAAATGAGAAATAGTAAATACACAGTGTGTCTGTTCTGCCTTTCACTTTCCTTCTGTGTATTAAGTAATAAATTGGCTCACTGTGACACAAAGCTGCAGAGCTTGGCTCCCGCTGGGATTGCCTATCAGAACATGCTATCACACCAGAACCTTGCTATAACTTTTGTTGGGAGCACCTTCAGTAATTGGTAAAGCTCCTGCACTGTCTGCATGTACACCTGGAGCAGTGTCTGGTGTTACCAGGGGTCTTGTCTTGTCCGCTCACAAGGCTTCAGGGAGTTTGACTAATTAATGCGCTGAAATATCCACAGATTTTAATGTGGATTTTCAAGTAGATTTTCACTAGAGGTGAGGTTTTAAATACTGGCATTGAGGATGGGGAAAGAAGCTTTTAGAGCTGTGTTTGAAACTTGCAAACTTTGTCTTGGGAAAAGAGCTAATTCAAAAAGGGCCCAGTGCAAACTCTCCGAAATTCAGCTGAGAGGATCCCACACAATTCAGTATGCTTTGGATCTCTGCCTAGTTGCAGTGTTTCTTAAATAGCTCCAAACTTACTACAAGGACTATTCACAATTTATAAATACTGTGATTAAGTTAGTTATCTAAGGCAGCTGGCAAAATTTTAAAGGGTGACCATACATATGGTTCTATTTATAAATAAGAAGCGATTTATTGAATTATATTAGTTTTTTTTCCTTTTAAGAATATCTACTTTATAAAAGTCTTTAAAGGAAAAATGTCAAGACATTTGTCTTTTTTAACTAAATGAACATCAGAGAAGTTACTTACATCAGACTTTTAGAATCCTAAAGCATTCTAAAAGCAATTATTTGGAATTGCCAAAGAAGGTGGACCTGAGTAGCAAGCAATAACGTTTAATTCCATCTGTAGCACATAAATGTAGGACATTCATTTTCTAGAAGGCTTTTTTGTAAAGAAGGTCTGATTGTAATTACTTCAAAAATAGGTTTTAACTTGAAGTTTTAAATGAATGTTTAAATAACCAATAAAGTGAAAGCATGATGAATATTTTATTTTCTAATATGGAAACAGATCTTCCACAAAGACCTCTTCAGTAACAGGCATAGGGCTGGCTACTACCAGTGACTATACAGTATAGCAACAAATTTTGGGCAAACATGGGGAGAAAGCTTGCTTGAAATCTCTTATTATACGGATTTCTTTCCCAGTTTAGTGGCAGCTGTCTCTCTTGCAGTTCTTTTGCATGTGCAAAGCTTGGATGCACACTTTTGACAAGAGCTCAGTCATTTCCTTTACCGAAGCAACTTCTCTGAATTTCCTCATTATGGGAGCACTGAGCTAACAGCATCAGTAATTGCCATCAATCATTACAGACACTGACCATCATCAGAAGAATTGTCCATCAGTGTTGCTTGCATGAATTGATTTTCTTCTTCCTTTGAGATCTTCCTTTCCTTCTTCTTGTTAGGAGAGTTGTGAAGTTTAGCATGTACTTGTGAAATGCCTTACAATTATTAGGTTAAAAGGGTTCTTTGAAATTGCATAGACATAAAGTGTTTTTTCTACTAAACATTCTGTCATTATGCTCCAGAGGTCTCTAGACCTCTGTATGTGCATTAACCAATTGAAGTGAATATAACAGGCAGATGCCTTGGGGCAACCAGTTTTGCTTTTACACAGATAAATATTTTTAAACAATTTATTTAAAACTTGGAAGTCTGAACCAATCAAACCTGTAAAGATTCCTGAACTAATTGCAAATATTTAATTTCTGCATATTTTTGGATGGTGGGTATTATAGCCACATCTTAGTTTGGGTTACAGGAGGCTGCATTTTGAAACCAGTCAATAACAGGTAGTACTGAGCAATCTCTGCAGAGCACAGGGCTTGCTGAGAAAGCTGTCATGTATTTGTCATGGTGCTCAGAGCCCTAGCATAACCAAATGAAAAGGAAATGTAGGCAGGCCCATAAAACTAAATAGCAACTCAGTGAATTGCCACTTAAAAGCTTGGTGGCCACTGACTTCAATAAGAAGCCTAACTTTTACTTCTTTTTCCCCAAATTAGGTTTGTGAATGAATGAATGAATGTGAAACTCCATGCAGGCTGTGTACTCATCCCTTAGCTGCACATGCAAATTGTCACTTGGACATGCATTGGTTTGGTTAGATCAGCAACGTGGTTGAGCTTACCAGTGAGCTTGGAGGTGAGACAAATTGGCATGGAGTGTCAGGAAAATTTCCACTGCAGCAGTACCACCCCTTTAAACAAGGAACACTGGTTTTGTGCACTTCTGCTTTGGCACCTTTTAGTAAGTTTGCTTGCATGCAGAAATGTTTGATAAAAGTAAGGTTTTGGGTGGGATTTATAAAGCCTGGTCTCCGCTGCCTTAGAGTGGCAATGTCAAGCTCATTATGAATAGTGCAGTTTTCAAATAATCTGTTTGCTAGTCTGGTGAGATGTATTGCTACATATGGAGGGCTTCCCCCCACAAAATACACGTAAAGGCCTTGTTAAAAAAATAAAAGTGATTTCATTAATCACTTGTGGTTACCATGGTTATGAAAACAAACTGGGTTTTTGCAGGTGCAACCAGTTTATTAGTGACCTAACTGATCACTCCTTCATGCAGTTATTTCCACACAAATCTGTGGCAATTGCCTGGAAAAAATTATGCTCAGTGTGGTGCCCACATCTTGGTGATTCCAAACTTGAAGCATCAGGAGAAGCCAAAAGTTAAGTGGGTTTCAGAAAAGCCTTAGACATTGTTATGTTTAATGAGCTTATTCCCAGTGACATAAAGAAATATGAAAACAATTTGTTACAATGTCTGTGAAAGTCCTTTCACCCAGTGGCACCAATACTACTGTGTCACTGTGATGGTGAAGAAGAAACTGTTTTTGTGAGCAAACTGTCCCATGACCAGTAGAGGTTTAATCAGATCACCCTAGGTCCATTCTTAGAGAATGAAATACAGAATAAATGGGTTTGTGGCTCAGAACTTTCAGCTCTTGCACTTCTTGGGGAAATTATCATTGTTTGTATCTAATTAAACTGATGCTGATATTATTTGACCTTTAAAAAGTAACACACAGTTTTCTTCCTTTTTAAAAATTTGTGGTATGGATATATTTCAAAATGTTATAAGATAATCATGTTTATGAAACATCTTTCAGTAAATGTTCCTTGTTTAATAGGTATATTTTAACTTTCCTATGGCAAATCATTAGCATATGAAGTTCATATAAAGGAGCTATTTTGCCATTACCTGTTGTGTAAGTCTTGACTTCAAGTTGTGCATGTGAGCCCCAATAAGAGTGAATTAACCAGGGCAAATATGTTTTTTATAAATGATTCATAAATAGTCTCTGGTTAACTCTTGAAATGTGGAAAGACTGGGTTTCTTAATTTTTGATGAACAAGTTTGCATTTTTATTTAGACTTTAAGTCAAACCCTGCCCCATTATGTGCCTGCCTAATCCCTGATACATATCCGTGGTGGTTTATGGCTTCTCATTTTTGATTATATTGGTAGTAGATCTACTGCCACCCAGCCAGTTATTCCCACTTTATATTTGGGCAGCTGATTATTTCTAACGAAGACTTTTCCCTTCTGGGGAAAAGGGAATCCATTTCTTTCTGGAGAGAGCATCAGTGCCGAAGTCCGTCAGTTTTCCATCAGTTGTCCACAAGGAATGGACGCAGAGAACAGAACAAAATCAGGTGGAGTCAAGTATAACGTTTACGCTGGTCTTTGTGAACTTCTCACTGGCTGGGTGGCAGTTTCCCAAGGCAATCCTTGCACTGTTCTCATTAAACAGATCTGTGGTGTGCAGCAGGTATGAAATGATCCTCCTTGGTGCTGGTGAGGCTTCAAACAGAGCATGGTTTCCACACTTGAACTTAAGAAAGGCATGGATTAGCTGGAGGTCCTGGAAGAGGGCAAACACCATGATCAGAGAGCTACAAAACATGACTGTGAAGAGGGTTTAGTAAATTGGCTTTTTTGAGGACTGAGGAGCCCATAGCATAGTAATTTGCAAATAAATGGCAGATGTGGAAGACAAAGATATGGAAGGCAGCTATGAAAACCTTGTAATAATAAGGACAGCAAAGAGCTGAAATGGGTAACTCCCACAGGTTTATGGCATTGCAGTTATTTCATGGGCCTTTTAAAGAAATGACACAGCTGGTTGTCTTTGAGGTGCAGCAAAAGGAACAGCTTCAATGCTCATTTTCACTCCTGTAATTTTCTTATTTACCAATAGGTTGGTATTTATTGCTGTATCAACTTAAGACAATATTGTTTTCAGGATGGATTGAATCATATTTTCAGTAAAAATGTTGATTAGACACGTCTGGTAGTTTTACCATATGAAAATGCACCTCAACTACCTTGATAAATGTTACAAAAATGGAATAGGAAAGCTGATTTTTTTGTTTGTTTCTTTTTCTAATTTTTTTTTCTATAATGCTGATGAATTTACTGGCTGATTACAACTGGAAACATCTTGTTTGCATTTGAACCCTTAATGGTAGCGTTGTGACAGTATGGTTATGCTCCTGCCTGTGTGCAAGTCAGATTGACCATCAACCTCTTGGAAAATTGAATGACTACTTGGAATAAATTTTAAAGCCACAGACGATGTGTTTAGCTGCATTTTATTCTTTTGCTTGTTCCCAGTGTAAAGGCAGCATCACAGGACTTGATCAGTCTCATCTGTCTGAGCCCCTCATCTTCAGCTGTCAAGATCCAGCCCATTCACCACTTCAGCTGTCAGAGCTATTGTCTGTATCTCAAGGAGGAAGCATGGTGCACATGGAAGACTTTGGACAGGTTGTCTCCAAGTCCACCTTTAGGAATGTCAGTTTGTTTTGTACTTGTAGCTTTTGGGCTTCCTCAGCAGTGTTTCCAGCAGTGAGAAAATGCAGTCTGAATAAAATGCACACAGCTGAAGGAAGAAGGCTTGGCTTTTTGGGCTGCTCCTACAGACAGACCCCCTTTAGAGTTTCTTTATAGCAAGGGGTGAAGATTACTTCTAGTCTGCATGCATTCTTTTGTCTTGTTAACTGGAAGGAGCTCTAGGAATAACTGGGCTTTTGGGCTATTTTTTATGCTCAGTGGTGGTGACAATGATTTCAATGAACTGCTTAGAAAGTTAGTAGTGTTTTCTTCACATAAATAATTCCCAGCAAATGAAGAACACTGATCCACACCTTTCCTTGACCTGGGTAAGTGAACATTCCAGAGAGAATAACATCGTGTACTTCCCTCTTACTCTTGAAGGGTGATCGAGTGGAGGGGTGAGTGATCATTCCAAAACAGCAAAAACCCCAGGACCTATAACAATTAACATAGCCTTTGTGCAGATATCATTTCACTCTACTAGATTCTGCAACAGGCAGACAGGATTTGATGCTAGTACCTTCCTGCTTCATATGCTGAAAGTCTTCTATGTGACAAGTAAAGTCCTTCTGGGGCAAATGAGTCAGATGGTCAGTTTTTCCAAAGAGACAGAACTGGCAGGTTTTTACTTGGTGCCTCAAGGCAGGAAGCTAGAAGAAGATATTCAGCATTGTGAGTGTACACAGTGGGATCAATTTTTTTTTTTTTTTAGCAAAAGCTAGTCTCTGATGCCTCACAATTTTACAATAAGGTTCTTTATTTCAAATTTCTTAATTTTAGTGTACTCGGGTTGTCAAAAGACCATTTTAAAAACACGAGTAACTGCCACTAGTTCCTGAATGAGTTCTTATTCTGGTAGGTGTCTGGAGATTTCTCTAATTGGTCTTAGCACTCTGACAGGGGGAGCACACAGGTCTGCCTTTGATTTGAATTGGAACTGAACACTTGTATCAGAGAAAACATTTGACAAGTACAGCTGTCCTATTTGGGATTAGAAAACTGTTATGTGACAACAATAAAAATATCAGTCAGAGAGTAGGTTTTTCATCTGACAGTGTATGATTAGACTTCATAAAAGAATAAAAACAATATCTTGAACCTTAAGAAGTTAGCCTATTCACTTCAGTGAAGAGCTTATGTCTTAAGTGCCTGTTCTGACTGTCTGCCAATTAAAAACTCAAACAAACCATATAGGACTTGTATATTATTTCCTTGATCACACAGTTTTCTTGCTGACAGGTATGAATTTATGGCAGTAAACCATAAGCAAAAGCATGAAGGAATTGCAGGAAATGTGAGTTCAAAAACTGTTCTGATATCTCTGAAACATTTTGACAGATTAGAAATGGTTTGTTTTCAAGTATTAATAGTCAAAGTTTGGGAATTCAAGTGCTGAATTAGTAAAGTAGCAAGACATGATGTCTGTCTAGGGATCAATGGTCATATCGAAACCAAATTACTTCTGTACAGTAAAATAAATGGTATCATTACCATTTCTTTGACTTGTGTCCTGTTGCCATGGTCTGGCTGTCCCCATATGATTTAATTTTTCTGATTAACGAAGAAGGAAATAATTTGGGTACGTCTAAGTGTGTAACTGGAAAAGCTTCTGAGTAAATTTCTGATTCACACATGGGAATTGATTGAGAGAGTTTTGGGTGATCTGAGCAAAAAGAATGCCATGAACTGTTTTCACAACTTGGAATAGGGAATGATCTCAGCGAATCTGAGCTCTGAAAGTATTTCCTGCTATAGAAACAGCTTGAGACTTGGATTGGTCTAAGCTAAGTTCAGTGGGGAAACAGTGGGGAAAAGAGGTTCCAGCCACCTGAATGGACAGGTAGTTATTCACTCCGGTCTACTTCAAGGCTCTTCATGTTCTGGTTATTCTCACTGCAGCAGCTACTTGACTGTGGGTCCTTCTGGGCTTCACTTTCCCTGGCAGATTCAGTATTTGACGTGGTTACTTGCTAGAGTGGGATGGTAGAGTGTAATGGGTGTGCTAAGGTAGAGGAGAGGTATTACCAAGGTTTGTCAAAGGTAAGGTATTGTCAGAATATTCCAGAGATGTCAGAATAGTTTTTGAACTCATGTTTTCTCCATATCTTCCCTATTACAGGATAACAGTAGGGCTGTGAAGAGCTCTCACTGAGACTTGGTTGCATAAACAATGAGAAGCAATGTTCTCTCTCATCTCATCTTGTTTGAACTCACAAAAATCACACTGTCTTTGGGCATATAAAGTGATACCCACAAAGATAAATAGGACAGCTTTTCCTTTTGGAGATCTTTCTAATTTTGGAAGTGTGGCCAGTCCCCAGTGAACCATGATTTGAGCTGGTCTCAGGATGAACCTCATGACTGAGGCTGACTCAGCAAACACAACAAACTAAAGATCCTGATAAAAGCTTAAATCCTGGAGAATGGCCAGGTGCCCATGGTGTCCTGTACCCCACTAACACAATGCATTCCTTCTCTGTTTTTGTGGGGAAAAATCATGAGACAGTTTAGCATGTTCCCAGCTTGTGCATAACTGTGTCTGTCACAAGTTTTCTGTGTGACACTGAGTTTGTCACATGTGGTACATCTGCACTTATCCTGACCTGGGTGCTGGGTCATTTCTGAGGTGAGTTGCTATCTCTTCAGGGAGCTGTGCTTTGTGGGTTTTCTGGGCAAACCAGGTCATCTGGAACTAGTCTGAAATTTTTACTGTACATTGTAATGTACAATATTAGCATATCCTTGATTGCTGTGTCTCATTTGTCTATTTTAAAACAGGACCAATAATACTTAATTTCTTTTATTCATTGATTGCATTATCTAATTAGATATTAAGCTTTTCAGGAGAAGTGGCCTTATTTTTTGTATCTCTATAGAAATACAGTTTCTAGCAGTATGTAAGTCAACAATATAATATAATTATTAATACCATTATGATGACTGACTGGTTTTAAGGGATGGTGGGTCATTATTAAGAAGCTGTGAATTGCCTCAGATAGGTAAATTATTTTGCAGCAAAATTCACTTCCTGCAATATTAGGTTATTCCATTTTTCTTTCAGGCAAAATTTAAAGTGTTTACTGTCCCTCAACTTTCCTTCCCTAATCCCTTGCTTCCTCCCTCCCTTCTTGCCTCCCTTTCTCATCCTTCCCTCTTTCCCTCCAAGGTGGGATTAGACTAGCTTTTTTTGACTTGTGGATTTCTAAAATCTCCAGGGAGGTGAGGACTACAGAGGAAGCTTTTTGTATATGGGTTGCTATATGGCATATATGAAAATATACTTCTTGGGCACCACTCATGGACCTCTTTGGAGCATGATGTTGATCCCCAGGAGTCCATGGATCAAAAGTTGGAAAAAGTTCACTTAGACAATTATCACAAACACTGATGATTGGAATGTCTGTTTTTTTGGTGAAAACACCTCTCAAACTTTGTGAATGTTCATCTGTGTGCATGTGTGTATACGTGTATTTCTGAGACTTGTGAATGCATCTTTTCCTTCACAAAAATTGCAGGATCTTTATTGTATTGTTGGAGTATGTTACACCTCTTGGTATTATTGCTTTAGGTGTTCACTGGATAATAAATAAGAAATTGAAAGTTCTTATTCAAGACCTCCTTGTGGCTCAGACTTTTAACCCTAGTCCTTGGATTCACAGCATAATTACTATCATTATAGGACAGGTGATAGCAATCTATGAAAACTTTTCTGAGGGATGAGTGGGAACAGAAATAAAAACTCTTTCCTTACTAGCAGTTCTGGGCATCCAGTGATGTAATCTTTATCTTATCTTTAGGTGGGAAGGATGGGATGAGATTTGATTGAGTGGCAGTGCTAACGTCATTATCTTCCAATACCATGCCCTGGTTATCTGGTCACTTAATAATTATATCCAGTGTTGAAGAAATGTATTCAAATGTCATTGGAAAAAAGGCTGGAACAGCTCTGCCAGACTAATGTTTTCTCCTCATCTGTTTTGTTAGCGCAATCTAATGGAACTACAGTACATTCCATCTGAAGAAGTCCCATAAAAATGTGTGACATAAATTACCTCTGTGGAGTTTCTTTGTTGAGTGACTCTGTAGTTGTTAAACCTTTCTTTTCTTCATAGAATCATAGAATTGCCTAGGTTGGAAAAGACCTCTAAGATCATTGAATCCAACTGTTAATCTAGCACTCCAAGTCCCCTACTAAACTGGATCTGTAAGGACCATGTCTACGTGTCTTTTAAATAACTCCAGGGATGGGGACTCAACTACATCCTTTGGGATCCTGTTCCAATGCTTATCAACTCTTTCTGTGAAGTAATTTAACTAACCCAACCTGAACCTTACCTGGCACAAGAAGTCATTTCCTCTTGTCCTTCCTCTTGTTATTTGAGAGAAGAGACTGACCCCACCTGGCTACAACCTCCTTTCAGGTAGCTGTAGAGAGTGATAAGGTCTCCTCTGAATATTCTTTTCTTTTTACTAGGCTAAACAGCCCCAGCTCTTCATAAGATTTGTGCTCCAGTCCTTCCACCAGTTTTGTTGCCCTCATTTGACACTTGCAATGTTTGTTTTTTTGAGGGCCCCAAAACTGAACACAGGATTGAAGGTGTGGCCTCATCCACGGGGCAGCTTTCCAGCTAATCCAAACCTGTAGTGTTGCATGGGGTTGTAACCCAGGTGCAGAACTCAGCACTTCATGTTATTGAACCTCACACAGTTGGGCTCAGCTCATCAATCCAACCTGTCCAGATCCTTCTGTAGAGTTTCCCATCCTCCAGAGGATTAACACTCCTGCTCAATTTAGTGTCATCTGCAAACTTACTGAGGGTGTAGTAGATTTTTTATTACAGTAGCATGATTAAGTTCCAGTTGAGCTTTGGCCTTTTAAATTTTCTCCCTGAGTAACTTCATAACATCCTTTCAGTCCTCTTGAGTTGCCTGCCCCTTCTTCCAAAGGTCATAAACTCTGTCTTTTTCCCCTAAGTTCCAGCCAAAGCTTTCTTTACAGGCAGGTCATTCTTCCCCCTCAGGTTGTCTATAGGCCCTTGAGGACATCCCTTTTGGATTCCTTTCTTGAAAAATATCCACCATTCCTAGATTACTTTGCCTCAGGACTGCCTCCCAAGGGACTGGCCAAAGTCTGCCCTCCAGAAAACCGAGGCAGCAGTTCTGCTCATGCCCTCCTTATTTGTGCAAGAAACAAAAACTTTGATCATTTTGTCCAAGATGGCCACCAACTATTCATCACATCACTCACCAGTCCTTCTCTATTCAAAAACAGCAGGTCAATGCATAGTTGGCTCCCTCACCAGCTGTGTCAGGAGGTTATCTTCCACACTCCATGAACCTCCTGGACTGTATCCTCTCCACTATGTTGTGTTTGCAATGGGCATCCAGTAAGTTGATGTCCTCCACAGGATCAAGAGCTAGCAACGGTGAGACTTCTCCCAGCTACTCACAGAATATTCAATCTACCTCTTCGTCCAGGCTGGGTGGTCTGTAACAGATTCCCACCAGGATATCTGCCTTTTTGGGCTTCCTTCTGATTCTTTACCTGTAGACACTTACCCTATCACCACCATCGTTGAGCTCTAGACAATCAAAACTCTCCCTAACATACAGGGATAGTCCATCATATCCCTTCCTTGCCTACACTTCTGAAGAGTTTAATCATCCACTGCAGCACTCCAGTCATGCAAGTCAACCCACCACATTTCCATGGTGGCAGCTATGTCACATTGTCGTGGTCTGCAATGACTCCCAGCTCCTGTTGGTGGCCCATGCTGTGTGCACTGCTGTAGATGCCTTTCAGCTGGGCTATTCCTCCCAGTACCTTTTCAGAGGGAGAAACCCTGACTTCTACATGACCATTCTCAGGGACTTCTCTGAACCCTTGTGTCTTTGCACACTGTGTGTGCCTCTGTCCCTTACCCCCACTGAGGTCAGGCTGTAGGACCTTGCTAGCACACTCTCCCTCAAACACTGGCATGCTGACCCCAGGCTTATCTCTAGTGAGCCTGGTTTTATCCTTTTCCCCCTTCAAATCTAGTTTCAAACCCTTTCAATGAGTCTTGCTACCTCCTGAATGAGAAGCATTGTTTAATATATTTAATTTCTCTCTTTTGTTAGCACAGGAGAGTCAGGGGGATGGCTGCTTTGTCTGACCTCCTCTCCATGGGAATAGTAACTATAATGGGTTTAATTAACTATGTGGTATTGACGTAATTAGTTATCCCAGTGATTATACTTCTTTAATAAAAGCACTTCATTTGGGATGCATTTCTCTTCAGCATGTGCAGAGCCCTACACCTATATTTCATAACTGTCTAGACATCAGAACTCTGTGCATATTTTAGCATCTGCCCTTGAGAGAGAGGTTATCTTGCATGGCTTAAGATAATTGGGAAGAAATAATTTTGCCCCCTGGTTTCAGACTCACTTGCCTACTGAGAGTAATAGAGATGGGCAGAGGGACAGTAGGTCAGTGTGAGGAAACCAAAACGGGGAGAGGGGAAGATCTGGGTTTGGGAACTGCATGCCCAGGCACCGGCTCTTTCTAACTTTTCAAATCCAGAGTCAGTAACACTAAAGGGAATGGGGAAAGTTTAACTTGTAGGCAAAGTAAATGCTGTATATCTGGTTTATTTATATGTATTTATGTACATAGAACTATTAGTGTAGGTGTTTATGACATAAACTACATCCATTGTGCTAAATTTACATACACCAAGTCTCAGTAACTCTGTTATTGCTATCACACAGCCAAATCAACAATAAGGAATAATTTTAGTTTTCAGTTTGGTTTTGCCGTTTGTTGGCTTTTTTTTGGTTTTGTTTGTCTGTTTTTCTGGGAAGTCAGTGTTCATTGTGTTTCATCCCTCTGGCTAATCTTGAAGAGCAATGCTACAAGGAGGAGAGATTACCATATGAAAATGTCATTTTGTATCATATGAATACTGAAAAAAAACCCGAAAAACAAAACAACCCACAACTCAAAGGTAAAAGATCTAAGGGAGGAGATTAATTCACTGTTCATGAATCAATCTACCACAAAATGGTCTGAGAGAATTCCTTTAGCTTACATCTCAGTTCATAGCTGGGGGGAGGGATTCCTATCTGATAAAATATACTCAAAGATTAATGCATTCTGCACACAGCCTACTTCATAGGTAGGAGGTGTTATTCCTGTTGCTGTTGCTGTGTTTTAGCTAACATTTAAAAAATTTTCTTCCTCTCTCTCTCCCTATCTGCTCCTCTTCATCTCTTTATTTTACAGAACTGTGCTGCAATCCCTTCAGTCTTTCTCCCTTTCCCTATTGAGAGAGACAGGCTGAAATCACTGCAGGCATTTGAAGCTTCATGCAGCACAGGAGTGAACTCTGTGGGTCATTTTAACAGCCAAATACATGAACAAGTTCTCAAGAAATGGGGAAAGCCAAGCAAATGTGCAAGAACCGGTTGTGAGACCTGCAAACATGGCTTGTTCTCTAATCATAAGGAATGCTCCACTGAAGCCTCCATCCCTCATTAAACCAATAAAATCATGTGTCCTTTATTTTAATCCTGTATTCAAGAACCAAGGATAGAGTCTGAGGCTTTTCATTTCATTGTTTCTAAAAAATCACTGAGATGATATTGACAAAGGTTGATTCTTTTACCTTGGTGTTTCAGAAAAATGTCAGTATGGAGGCAGGTGCTGGGCATTCAGCCACTTCTTTCAAAAGCAGAAAAGGGGTTCTGTGACAGCCTCATTGCAAATACTGTAGCTTTCAGAGACATTTTGTTTGGTTTGATGTTGTGCTGCAATGACGAGAGAGGAAGGATCTGTTATGTACAGCTGCATGAATCTCCGGATTGAAGTTTTTACAGCCTCAGATCCTCTTTTATACAGTAAAGGGGAGATGAAAGCAAATAACTCACATGCCATGAAACAGGTACTATGGGATTCTGAAAGGCTTAGCATTCCTGGTAAGTATTTGATCAAAATTCAGACAAGGGAACTTTGCACTGTCATTTGGTGGAGTGACAAACATGGTAAAAATACCTCCAAAATCTTCATTATTTTGTCAGCTCCATCTTGATTGAATTAGCAAAGAATGAGTCACAGTTAAAAAAAGAGCCATTCTCCCCTGAAATGTATTAAAGTTTGGGTGGTAAAGAAACACATGTTTATTTCCTAAATGAAATGCAGGCAGAATATGTATCAAGCCATGGAAACAGTAGTGCTAGTTTCCTATGCAAGGCATGTTCAAAAATTATCTTTTATTGAGATCATAAAATGGCTCCAAATCTCACTGTAAATGGGGTTTCTGTTCCCCACAGTTATTTATCCAGTGTCAGATCTTGTATATCTTACATGAAAAAATGCTTGGGTGAAAATGGTGAATAATGTAAATACAGGCTGGTTGTTTACTGAAGATTGTTCATCTTCAGGGAGAGTTTTTAAAATTTTTTTTTTTGTGTGTGTGTGTTTTTTTTTTCTTTGAAAACTGTTCTGTATGTATTTCTTTTTTGAAAGCTGCCACCAACACTATTTCTCCACTCAGTTTTGGGTAGGGCTTAACCAATGTATATGTTAGTCACAAATCTGATATAACATGTGCTGTTACTTGTGGTAACTTCAGACACTGTGGTTATTGACCTAGTCTGCTGTTTACTTAATTTTTAAGAATGTTACACAGTAATAGGCTAAAAAAGAAAAAAAAACATGTTCAGGGAATAGATCTACTGATTCTCAGATAATGCTGGGTAATAATAATGAAAGCAAAACAAACAAACAGACAAAAAGCACAAAAGAAGAGCCCCTTAGAATAATGTGGATCATTCTCACCTTCAAATAACATATGCCACAACACAGCCTTTCACTTGATCAATGAGTAATTGTAGTTTGAAGTCAATAAGACCCCAGTGAAAATCCTTGAAATGTTCTACATGTACCATGCTCACAACTGCAGACCTATTAGGCACTTAAATAAACTAAAGTAACATGAGTCAGCAGAGTGCTTTGCCCACAGATTAGCTTTAACTAGTAATTTGCTTCCAAGAAGTCATTAAAAAAGTACTTATAATACATTAGTTAAGTTAGAACCTAACTCATGCAGTGAGAACTTAACTGATGGCTGTAGCACTAAGTGTAAAACAAAGGTGCAGTTCTACCAGCTGTAGAAGCAGTGAAGACCCACAAAGATGAGTTTGGGCCTGGAGCATCCGTTGCATAAAGAGAGAGCTGGGACTGTTCAGGCCCTTCTCCCAAGAGAAGAGGAGCCTGAAGGGGATCTTACCAAAGTGTACAGATACCTCATGGGAAGGACTGAAGATGAGGGATCTAGGCCCCTTTCAGCAATGCTCATGGCAAGAGCCAATGTGCACAAATTAAAACATGGAATTCCATCTGAACACAAGTGAGCACAATGCTTTCACTGTGAAGGTGATCAAACACAGGAACAGGTTGTCCAGAGAGGCTGTGGAGTCTCCATCTGTGGAGATACTCAAAATTTAACTGTGCATGGTCCCAGGCAACCTGGTCTAAGTGACCCTGCTAGAGAAGAAGGGTTGGGTGACTACAACCTCAGGAGGACCCTGTTTACCTATTGAGTTTTCAAAGCAGGACTTAAGTGCTTAGCACAAAATTTAAAAAAAGAATCTTGAACTGCAGCAGCTGCTATGCAATGCTCTTAAGCAAACTAGACCAATATTATACCATCAAGAGATATCTGTCTCTATTTTCAGACACTAACATATTGATAGATCACCTTTCAATCACTCTTTAAATCAATACAATATGGCACTCAGGAATATTTGTTTCTGCTTGTGATAAACCCATTTAGTATGTTATACCTCATGATAAGTCACTAATTGTATTTCAGTCCTGTTGACTGCTTTCTGAGGATATTAACTAGGGATGGCTCTGATGAACTGTGGAAGAGCTCTGGTTGAATAACCAGAAAATGTCAACCACATATTACAACTCAGTCTTTTTCTGAAAATTTTTGAAATTCCATTTTGAAGAAAAAGGAAACAGCAAAGTTGTGATGGAGTAAACTGTCTTGATAGTGTTAAAATGTAGTCCAATGTCTTAACTTTTAAATACTTTACATGTGCATTGTATATATTATTAAACCCAATTGAAATTATTGAATTAAATCAGTGTTTATTTTATTTTCAGTAGTTTAAGTTCTGATTTGTCTGAAAGGTACAGAATATTTAGATAATCCCAGTGAATTATCCGAATTCATTGAAAAGAAATTCTAAATTCTCGAAGGACTGGAAATCCCCATCTTCAGAGAGCTCACAGAATGCTTTCTATATGCATGAATCAAATACGCCAGCAAATCAGTTTAATAATGCTAAGCTGCATGTTGGCTGTGGAAGATATACAGGACTATGATGCATTTCAGATTGTACAAGATGTGAATATGAATAGTGTGAAAGATGTCACATAACAGCAAGGGTGATGCCAGTAACAAAAGACTGGGTGCTGTTAGGCAATGCAGTCTAAAGCATAACTGAAATAGATATCTACTGTGCCAGACTCTACCTATTGACAGTCATAGATTTGCATGAGTTAGCTATAATCTATATTCCATTAAAGATTATGGGAGGAAGATATTATAAAAGTTAACACTGCTTAAACGATGTAATTGCAGGCTTCAGTCATGCAACTCCTTTACTAGCATTGCTATCAGTGATGTGAAAGTCATCACTGCAGAAGGGTAGAAGTGGGAAACCATATTATTATCACCCTCATTACTTCTGTATTTTTGGTTAAGAATCATGGGAACATTCCATTCTGGAGAATTTCAAGAGCTGTTTTACAATTCAAATGGTATTTTCTTATTCAATCAGTTTGAGCCATGAATTTAGTCCATTCTATTTATTCACATTACTGGCATAGAAATAAATCTGTATCCCTGTCTCCTCTCTCTAGCCTTGAAGAGTCACTACAACTGTTACTGAGAGATCCAAACTTTTCCTGTTAAGCCTATGAACAGAATAGCTAACCTGGATTTGTTTTGGCTTTTGGCTCTGCCAAGGAAGGAAAAGCTTTGCACAGGTGTAAGACACTAACATTTGGCTGCAAACTCTTACAGTGGACTATGAATCAAGAGTCCCCAAAAGACACACCTGACACTCAGAACCAAGGTTGAGCTGGAAGAGCTGCCTGTTTAAAAAGGTGTCTTTTTGGAAGAAGAGAAAACAAATGTGACTTGGAAGTTCAGAGACTTTGGTGACACAGCACCAGAATAAATACAGTCATCTGGTTAGAGCACCATGCAGAATTGATTAATATACCTTATTTTTTGGAAGCTGAGTTAGAATCACCCGAAACACAGGAAAAAGACTGATCCTGTCCTGTGCAGCAGTAACCATAAGTACTGGAAAGTGCAGCAAAAACCCCCTTCTAAGTTTTCTAAATTAGCACTGGTACTTCAGTCAAATTTTTCCTGTATCTGCATCATGGGCGAGAAGTAGTAACAGGAATCTTTTGATGTGCACTGCTTGGTCCATGGAAATCCCCAGCTGTGCATGTTGATACAGGTACTAAATTGATATCTAAAACAATATTTTGCAAAGCAAACACCAAAGTTTGGTGAGCTTTACAGTTTGTCAAATCCTGTCATGAATGATTTGTCAAATACTTTAGGGCACAAACCCAAACAAATAATCAAATAAATGATAGAAATATTATCCAATGAACTCTGCCTTTATGAATTAGTGTCATTCTGTTATGCTTCAAAATAGCCAAGCTTCATGAGCTATTTAAAGAGACTGGAAGTGAGATGACTTCATGGGGAATACAGAATGGTGATCTGCCCAGTCTAAGGGTACATCTCAACTGGGCTCAGCTCTAAGAGCAAGGATCCTATAACCAATACAATCCCAGTCAAATGTAATGCAAAACTCTGGAGCCATCCATATAGTAAAAAGAAAAAAAGAATTCTTCAGTAGCCTGGGAAATAATGATGCACAATTAAAGATGAAGGGAAAAATAAATGAATTTTGGAGACCTTTTACTGTATCAGCTTTGACTGCATGAACGTCTTCCAACTACTTTTAATATGCCCTCAATGCTAAGTTGCACTAAAGAGCATTAGAAATGCAGAAGGTGTCTGCTAACAGTTGTTGCCACTCATTCAAATATGTTATATTAAATAGGAAAGACATATCAACAAATACTCATAGAATTCACAGACTCACTAAAGGACTAAAAGACTGAGATCATGAAAGTTTCTAGATCACAGGCCTCTGAATTGCACCTCTTACTCCCTGTACTGAACCTATAAAACTCAGTGTTATCTTTCTCTGACTCGAGCAGTTAGCCAGAAATCCGGATTCCATTGAGTAGTTTAAGTTAGAAGGAAAGAGAAGTTGGTGCTAAAATCCTATTTATAACAAACAAACAAGCAAACAAACAAACAAAAAAAACCCCACAAAAGCTTATTTTCTTCAGTACAACAAATATCAAATGTGGTGAGATGCTATCTTTCCTTGAAGCTCTGAGCTCTTTCCTAATCAGCACTTATCCCATACAGCTCTCTCTCGGCTTGGCAGGGGACTGTGTTCCCAGTTTGTGTTCTGGCTTTGTCTGCTGCTCTTTTAGTCTGTTTGTTTTTTTCCTACCTACATTTCAGACACATACTAATTCACAGACATCATTAAGCCACAGTTACACCAAACTATCTAAGAAAGAATCCGCTAATTTGTTCTAATAAATTTTTTTGAGTTTGTATCTCCCAAAGAGATAGCTACATTTTCCAGAAGGTATCATGATATGAAGACATCAGGAGATTTGAGTCTTTTTCTTCCCTTGGCAGGTTGTTCATATGGTTAATCACATTTACTAGCAAATCTCTGTGCTTGATTGGTCACCTGATTTTTCTTGAGAACAGTTTTCAGCTTCTGAAGTTTTTATTCTTTCTTTACTACATTTAAAGGCCTTCAGTAACTGCTGAGTCCTTATGAAAGTATTTATACACGATGATTAATTGATTAATCTCTTGGCATGCTTTTTGGTGAACTAAATAGGATGAGCTCTTTAACTCTCACTGTAAAACATTTCCCTCAGTACTCAGACAGTTTCTGTGACTCTTCCTCGTACCTCTGCCAGTTAATCAATGGTGGACAGCAGAATTGAAAAATAAGTATTATTTCTATTGGTATCCTGTATTGAGCTTAGCTACCTATCTCTGCTCTGCTTTTCTGCATTACTCTTCTGGTTATACGTGCAAGAGCTGAATTAACTTTGCAGGGGCTCTGGGATTCATGCTGAGTTACTTATCCAGTGTAGGCTTTACAGTCTTTTGGAAGGCCTCTGCTTTCTGTGATGTCATGACACTTCTAGAGTAATGAAGTTCTGAAGCTTGAATGGCTGTGAGGAAAAAATGTGAAGAACAGTCTGCTGGGTTGCTTAACTGGTGACTGGTGTACACGAGCAAGTGCACAGCGCTGAGTTCACCAGTGACTACCTGCAAAGAGCTGCTGTGCACTGAAATGGCTGTGGTCCGTGCTGCACGTAAAACTGGGGAGCTTGCATGTCCTACAGAAGGCCTTGACACAAATATCCATGGCTGTGAATTGTGGTCTAAGCAAAATCTTATTCCATTCCAAAGGCTTTAAGGAAACCATACTGAATAATCAGCCTGCTCAATCACTGACTAGAGAAATTTCTTGACTTCAGGGTCATAACCTAATTTGCATTATTTTTTGAAGTTCGATTAAGAGAAAAGGGAACACATCTCTCAGTACCACCAAGGAAAATATATAGCACTACACAATGAAGTGGCCAAAGGATAATATAAATTAGAAAACCAGAAGATTACTCCCCAGGGACATAATTTTTTTTCTGCGGGTTATTGCAGCAAGAAAAGCTGGTTTGCTTCTTTTAAGTATCTATTAAACATCTGGAGAAGTCATGTGCCACATGTGACCTAAATGTAAACTAAAAAGCTGGGGTGAAGGTGGAGTCCCAAAGTTTTTATCGTCAACTCCATTGCGTTAAATGGGAAAACAAAGTCCACTATTTTCACCTCTGATCTGGAAATATAAGCCCACAAATCTGAGTAATATCCTTTTCGCTGAAGTCTTCCACTTATCTATATGAGTTTTTAGTTTTTTCACTCTGTATTCTGGACTATATCATGCAAAATAGAGCTAGGTAAGAAAGATGATCTACACAAAGATTTGATGTCAAGATGAGATAATTTGGGTAATTTCTATTTTGTCATGTTCCTCCATATGTAATCCAGGATATGCAACTGGTCCTCTCCACAGAACTTTCAGGCTAACTCCATTATATTAATTTGACTAGGAAATCCTCATAAGCATTGCAATTACCATTCAGCTGTACCTATATTTTAAGAGAAGTGATAATTCTGTTACTAATTGTGTGAAGAAATACACACAGGACCTTTTTTTTTTTTTTTCCACAGGGAGAGATCAGAGATACAGATAAAGCTAAGCTAAAGTAAAGCTAAAAATGAAACTAAGTATATGGCCCTTCATCTGAAAGCTGCTTTATCCACATCCTCAATCCCCATTTTATTTCTGACAAAGCCTCTCTGAAATCCATGGCTTTGACAGAACTGAAGGAATCCAGGTTAGACTAAGTTTGATGTATGTATTTAACCATTTTTTTTAAAAAAAGAGTTGATTCTTGATGTATTGCCTTTTTGTAGAATGTACATTGGAAAACAAAGTGATTTACAACAATTTAAAGTGGAAGTTCATGAGATTTACAGACTGTATACACTGATTAGTATTTGAGCTTATTTAAAAGGGATTCCATGGGCTTTGCCAGGATCATATATTTTGAAAAATCCATATCAAGGTACTGTTATTAATAACTTGGATTTTTTTAAAAAGTACATTACAATTTAGAATTAAAAATAGAGTACATTTCTACTTTGGAACAGGCAAATTTATTTTGGCAATATCAGAATCAGGGTGAAAAGGATAAGATACATCAAGTTAGTTTCAAGCATGTAATAGATAAAAGTACTTCCTCAATCTACTTTGTATAGATGGGTGAATTTTTTTGGCATATAATACAGATATGGTTGACAAACACTCACATTTTGCTAAATTTGTAAAGTTGCTTTGTCTGAAAAAAAAAGTATAAAAAAGAAAACTATTAAAATTAAGACTTTTTACTTCTGAAGCACTGTCTGACCCTGGTTTTCATCAGTGGGCATGATCTGACCCTCACCCAAATGTTCATGTCCTGTCTCAGCTTCATCCCATCATTTTCCCCAGGGGTGTGCCTGGTGCAAGGGGCTGAGGCTGATCTGGTGGCCCCCAGCTGTCCTCCTTCTGACTGGAATGCAGGGACAGGGCCCTGGCTGTCAGGGCTGTGCCCACACCAGGGCTGGAGGACAAAGGTGGCAAGAAAATTTGAGAAGGAACAAGTTACTTCAGACCAAACTCAGCCATCAAAAGGAAAGGTGGGAGGTGGGAGTAGGGCAGGTTACCCAGGAGAAACACAGAGACACTGTCCAAGCATTCAGAGGTGGGCTTAGGGAAAGCAAACCCCATCTGAAGCTGAATCTGGCAGGCAGTGTGAAGGGCCATGAGAAGGGCTGTCACAAGTAAAGCAGCAGGTCTTTACTGGTAAGGTTTGTGTTCCGCAGTTCCAAGTCCAAATAGAGCCCACTGACAGGGCTGCCAATTGGCACAAACTGAGATACCTGAAACTCCAAGAAATAAGGAAATATTTTTACTGTGAGGGTTGTCAAACCCTGGAAGAAGCCCATGAAGAGTGGCTGTCCTTTGAGAAAATCAAAATCCAGCTTGACATGGTCTTGGGCAATCTGTTCTTGTTGACCTTACTCTGAGCATCAGGCGTGCAGTAGGTGATCTCCAGAGGTCCCTTCCCAGCTCAGTGACTTGCTAAATCAGAGAAGCTACTTATGCTCAGAACACCTGAAAATTAGGCCTTTTGTTCAGAAGCCTCTACTAGAATTTGTTTACTTCCTGAAGTCATAGAAGAAAGGCAAGCCATTTAGACTCTGTACTAGGAATTAGCTTTCTTAATTATCTGACCATATCTGTCCAAGACAAAAAGCAAGTTATTGATTCAAAAATTTACTATTAGACACAAAAACAGAGACTAAATTTTAAAGCTGATATCAAGGTCTTAATACTGACTTCAAACACTCCTCATACAGCTTCCCATCAAAGCCCTTCACCATCTTTGTTGCCCTCCTTTGAATGCTCTCTGATAGTTTAATGTCTTTCCTATATTGTGGTGCCCAAAACCATGCACAGGACCAGCTGAGGCCACACCAGTGCAGGATAGAGCAGGACAATCACATCCCTTGACCAGGACATGGTTAGAATTCATTACAGCTACTAAATGGATGGTTTACCGTATCTCCTTTTACATTTCAGTAAACTGCAGCAATGGTCTGCTGGAGATAAAATCCCACTGGTTCTAGAGCATGAAAATGGACCCTGTTTCCTTTGTAGAATGGCAGATCATGCTTTTTATTTTTGCCAAGGTTTACCAGTAAAGCCATTATTCTGACTGAGTACATTAATTAATTAAAATAATTTTAATAGATGGTTTTAGAAGGAGGGCTACTTTTGTTTTTCCTGACAGAAAAAACTAGAAAAATTACATAAATGCTTCTTATAACATATCTTTAAACTACACAATTCCTTATGAGACAGGTAAAATAAAATCTAATGCATCTTTCTCGATTATGCTATAACAAAACTAGCCCTGGCTGGCAGACATTCAAATAGAAATATTTGAAGTTATTTCCATATTGCTAGAATCCTGTTATTCCTTTAAGTGATATGGTATACCCGGGCAATTTTTAGGCATGATGTTATAAAGGATATATTATTCCAACCAGTAGAGAAAATTTAAACTAGAAGTTACAGTGAAATCTTTTGCAGAGATGCCACCCTGTTTTTGCAAAAGAATAAACCTTACACAAAAACCCAGAAGTCTGACAGGTATACACAAAACAGGGAAGTCTTAGGAAAACAATGTTACCATTAAGGAAATATTCCAAGTGCCAACTTTTATATTTTTGCTGCAGGTTCCTTAGCTTTTGATTTTTGATGAGTGATTCATGTGCAATGTTCTCCTTTAGGCCTATGTAACATGAAATTATATCTATCTAGTCTAGAATTCAGTTGGACATAGCAATAACAAAACTTCTTATATTTTTAATATTATGTTGTTCTTTTTCTCTTAGGAAAAAATGCAGGTATTTTTCACAGACATGATGTAAAGTCTTGCTTAGATTTATGATGTGCATATTGAAGTTATTTTTATTTGAAGAATTTTCTTGCTGTGGCTCCCAGAGTAACTGAAGTGCATGTTTTCATTGCAACACATACTATGCATTCCTTTCTTGGTGAGTTAACAGTGAATGACATTATCTGTGACTCTCCAAAACATGTTTATTCAAAAAGAGTGGGTTTTCATAAGTGAATAGTTAGTTTGTGCCATGCTTAAAGGACAAATGTTTCATCATGCCTGCATGGAACTACAGGAGTGTGTGAAATACTGCTTCACAGGTCTTTATTAAGCGTGATTTTGTGTTGGAATATACAGATACAATGGCTGTGATTCAAATAATTATTTTTATTCAGAAAATAATAATAATAGTAATAATTTTTCAGAAGCAGTAAAAGTTGCCTTACAGTGTGCCTTAGACTCCAAGGGAAGACCTGCAAGAAGCCTACACTATAAGTAAGTGAAAGCCAATTACTAGAGATAAATAGAGGAATCTACAGAAGCAGTAAGGCAGACCTACACAACAGCTTCATCCTACTGGTAACTAAATCCTTGACGATTCTTTCTGGAAACTGACTGGCAAGAAAGATTATTAACAAAGAATTAAAACTGTATAATGAAATGTATTTTCTCACAAACAGAAAGAAAACCATGGGAGAAAACATGGAGATTTTAGTGAATGAATAAGGGCAGTATTACTGGAATGGGAAAGAGTAAAAGATATTAATATAGGAATAATATCTTTAGACAGTGTTATACTGTCTAAATTCCTATGCTGCTTTCAGTATAGAAATACTGTCATGCAATCTCATGCACTTGCTTTATCTGTGTAAGCAGAGATCTGCAATGTAAGACTGGCCCTGGAGATGCCAGAATCTGAAAAATTTAAATGTACCCTGCAAATGAAGACCTAGGGAGTGATATGAGTTGTAGATACCTTACACAGGCAAAATGGTGGTCCAGTATGCATGAAAGAAACTGTGCCTGAGTGAACAGAGAATTAACCTGGGACTTCTGTTTGATCTAAAGAAGATAGACATATAGCAAAAAGACAGCTTTGTGAGGTGCTTGCTCAGAGATAGCAACTGAAAGAATGTTTCCTTAAGTGATTACCCAGGCTATAGGTGGTAGCTGAGTTAATGTTTGCAGAGGAGATTACCTGAAATATGGTAGGTGTAGTAGGATGGCCATTTTCCAATCTAACATTTTAATTTTGGAAAATGCTACCTTGTAAGAAGTGCAATGTTTTGTAGAGGAAATTATTCTTCAGTGTCAAGAAGCTGACTGGTAAAGATCACAGGAATTTTGACTTATGAAAACAGAATTTCAGTTGATTTACCAGGATTATATTTGGAGAATATCTGGCAAGAAATAGACTTTTTTGCTATTCTGCTTCTGAGTGGAAAAATTATGAAGATCCCAGCAAAGTAGAAATCTTGGTTCTTATCTAGGCTAGACTCTGTGGACCCTGTGGTGACATGAAGTCATGTGTTGAAAATGTCAGTCCACACATGGAAAATATGGAAGAAGTGGTGGCTGTTGGACAAGAAAGAGATTATTGCAGATTTTACTGAGTGATTTCCACTGAATGGATTCTCTGTTGCGTGTCAGTGTTAGGAAGAGATGAGTGGATTACAAACAAGGTCATCTCTCTTGGACAAAACCAGTAGGACTTTGTGAGACCATACAGACAATGCTGCTGCTTCAATCCCTATGAGTACTGCTTTCAGCTGGCCCTTAAAAAACTAAATATAGCTCCTTGGAGTCATATTTGGGTGGGTTACTTCATGAAACCTATGCCAACCTCTATTTAACCTCAGCCAGCAAAGGCAGTAACAGTGTTTGGATATAAAGAGGGCAGAACCCTTTCATGCTGCGTTCTTTACTAACTAGGGTAGGTGTAGGAGCTTTTTGACTCCATGCAGGTTTCCATGTAGCTCTTCTGACCTTCAGAGCAGAGCTGGAACAGGGTATCACCTGGTTTTTCCCTGTTAATTTCCCTGCCCAGAAGAAGAAATGGAATAAACATGGTTGGTATGCAGACATACCACAGCTTTCTAAAATATACAATTTTCTTGCATTGGTGCCTTTTTCCATTCTACTTGAGTATTATTTAATTTTAGCTAATTCTTGGTGTTTTCATCATTATATAAAGTTGTACAGCAGTTATGATGGGAAAAGACATCTCAGATCATATGCTGAGTAAATACTGGAGGAATCTGGTATGCTCTCTGTTTTGTGCTCACTAGAAGCATGCAAATTTGTCCTAACTCAGCTCTTGCTAGCAAACTTCCCTACTGAAAATCATAATCATATGAGCTGCTCATAGTACAATCATGAGAAAACTGTTTGTGTGTGAACCAGCTGAGCGTGCTCACAGGGGGAAGAATTCAGCCCAGCAATGCTATGCATTTAATAGCTTTATCCATTCAGCTTTATAGCTTGCCATTGGGTGCAGATGTTTTATGACTTGTAAGAGTTTAATGTGTCCTGGTGGATTACCCTCCAAGTTTCTCTTCATCAAAGCACTTGCTCCAGGTAACTGGAATGTCAGATTTAAATGAAGTGCGATGCGAGAATGGGGATTGTCAGATTTTAAATGAAGCACACAGTGGTGCTAACTAAAGTTTTAAGCATGGTATGACATTTCTATGGCCCTTCTTACAGGCTCTCTACACCTCTTCTTCTTTCAGTGTGCAAATTATTGTAGAGAAAGAGGTAAAACAGTCATATACTGCATTCTAGTACAGCAAACTGCCAAGTTAAAATTATCTGTAAAGGGATATGATGTTTCTTGTGAATTAAAAATCAGACAAAAGGTGTAGCAGACAGGCTAGCACCATTTCATTCCCCAAAGATAACCAGGCCCCTGATGGGCACACTATTCTTTACAGTGAATGGTGAGCCTTTGCCTCACTGCTCCTTTGCTCCTTCTCCTGTTACCCTTGTCCCTTGGGGCCATGAATATGCCCAGCCCTGCTTCCCCTGGCTTTCCAGATATTCTTCCGTCGTGATCTTCCAAACAGGCAACCTCTGGCTTTCCATCTGACCCCACCCCCTTCATTGCTCATCCCAGTTGCTCTGGTTTAGCACTGGTGAAAAAACTGAAGCTTCTGGAATGCTTTTGTTGCTACACAGAACTGAGTGGTCAGGGGATCCATGCTGGTAGTCCCTAGGGTCTTCGAGTGCCTTCTTTTTTTCCTTTTGCAGAAATTTACTGAAGCAATAAATCTAGTGCAATGATGGAGAAAAACTAAGGCAGGGAAACTCTTGAGACAGGGAGAGGAAAAAAGAACAGTAACAGTGCAATAGGGGTTGTGCTACTTTTGCCTGCCTCATGTCTTACTGTCATGTTTTTCTATAAAGCTTATGTACTATGAGAGGGGAAGGGAAAACAAAAATCCTTTCTGACAGAGGATGAATTGCCATGAAGGTCCCACATGGCACTGAAGCCCAAATTTCTCAACATATGGAGAGCCAGCATAAAGTAGGTTATCTGAAACCTAAAGAGTCACAAAGGTGGCACCATAAATGGTATATTTTCCTGAGGCAGAGAATGAAGTAAAGACAATCACAGTGCCAAAAAGACAATGCATGTCATGTTGACACTGATAGAGTACAAACCTCCAAGACCTCAGAGTGTGTCAGAGAAGAGATCTTTAGGTCTTTCTGACAGGTTTTGCATGTTTGACTATTATTACAAGAAAAAAAGATTGCACATAGTTATTCCTGAGGTGCCAACCTCCCCTGGTTCACTCTTTTTGTTTGCTGTTCTAAGAGGAGTGCAAAAGAGTCACTTATTTTCTGTCTTTGCACATTTAGGCAGTGATGGCTGGGGGAAAAAATTTTCAGATTAAAAGTCAAGATAAAGCATCAGAAAACACTCACTCACCTGAAAGGAAACAAATTACTTTTATTTTCAAAAAATGAGGGATCTTTGG
The DNA here is from genome assembly GCA_013396995.1 of Dicaeum eximium. Taxonomy (NCBI): domain Eukaryota; kingdom Metazoa; phylum Chordata; class Aves; order Passeriformes; family Dicaeidae; genus Dicaeum; species Dicaeum eximium. Next base: position 1,256,697 of record VWZP01006945.1, read on the forward strand.
AAGTCCTCAAAGTGTTACTCTATAAATACCACAGAGAAAATAATTTGCATGTATAATATACTTTGGTTTTCATTAACAGAATAATTGAGAGCAATATTTTCATCTTTCTGGCTATCACTGTTTGTATTTTGTAGATGGTGAGACAATCTTAGGATCCCAACTAACATTATTGTTCTGCTGTGCTAAGTACTTTTTGTAACCTATGGGCCTGCTGGCCTGGAACAACTCAAACTATATTTTAATATAATAGTATTTTAATAATATACTATATAAATTAATAGTATATAATAATATTTTGAGGTCTGCAAATTGTGTTGTGTTTGATTTGGCTCTGTCAACTGTACTTCCTCATATATGTGGTATTGTTTCTATTTCCTACTTTGGATGGAGAGAACTCACAACAATGTTATTCCTATAACTGCAGCAGGCAGCAAAATTAAGATCTGAGGGAATTTCAATGGATAAACTCCAGTTCTGCTTCCCATGAGTATTTAATGCAGGTTACATTGAAATTGAAGAAAGAAGGACAGGGTGAATGTGACTTTATGTAAATCTGTTGAGAATGTGGCGTGAGCATTCACAAAAAGGCTTTTTATGCATTAGTTATTCCTCCATAGTTAAATATATGACACTCATCAACTATGGCAGGTAAATGTGCACCTGCAGAAAGAAATCTGGTGAGGATATGATAAAGGTCTTGCTTGGCATAGCAAGCATAAATTACCGGTAGACCTGGGTGCAGAAATTAATCTTGTGATGATGATGATGATGATTCACTTGGGGGAACTGTGAGGGGTTTGTAATATGACTTATATCTATTTGTAGTTATTGCATAAGTGCAAATATTTAGATGGAGTGTTCACAGTAGTTTGCCACAATAGGAAAAAGCAGTGGTAGAGGAAGTTTTTTTTTTCCTTCTCACTTATGTATGTAACCATTGTCCAAGACACTCTGTACACTGCATGGAGAGATACAGACACTTTAAGGAAGTGATTCATCTCTGGTTTAGACATCTAAAATAAGGCAGATGGAACAGTCTATCTTTCTCCACAGAAGAACTTTTAGTCTGAATTGCATTCTAACAAGCAGGCCCACTGGTTGAAGAATATGACTACCTGCAGGCAAACACAGTTCATGTCTCAGCGCCCTGCCACCAGTATGGTCAAATACAAAGTGATAGTGTCTGTCTGTATAACAAATTCTTTTTCAGCTGCAGCAGAAATATCTGAGGAATCATTCACAACTGAGCTTAAATGTGTAGTCAAATTTACACAATGCAGAACACAGTATTCCAGTCTGTCAGGAATTGACCCCCACCATGCAGAAAAATTTCAGTTTGCATTTGTGAAGCTTGAATTAAGGAAGAGCAACTCTGGTGTGGCTGCAAATTCAGATATCTTTTCCCCCAAATAATTGAGTTGGATTTGGATTTGATTTTGCAAAGATGCAGAGGATTTTCTGGATGTACATTTCCCTGACTACTGGGAAGAGAAGAACACGGTGCCTCATGAGATCAAATCCTCGCACCATGCAGAATGCCTGCATCTGAACTGCTGTGCTCCTAGATGTGTAACATTTTGAAATGCCCTGCAAAACTATCACTTACCCTCAACTACTGCTTCCAGATGCCAGACAAAATGAGTCAGGTGTCTAGGCTTGGCTGATTGGCCAAGTTCTATGTATAATTGATGGAGACAAGCACTTCAGAAGGGAGATTCAGCTGGTCTATGCAGATTGTGAATCACATTGCCTATCTCTTGCCTCTGGTTATTTCTTGGCAGCCTTGATGCACTTTGTGGCACCTTTCAGTTGCACTGATACTGCTCTTTGTGTCTGTGGCATTCACCAAGTAGCTTAAAGTTTTTGGGTTGAAAAAAAAAAACAAAATCAAAACTAAAAGCCAAGCACTCCTTCCCGTACAACCAGTTAAAAGGAAATCTATTCCCTGTCTGACTGTACCTTATTGTGTGTGTAGAATTTTATGAAAATTAAGTATTTTTAAAAAAGCAATAGCAATCTATCCAGGGAACTAATTTAAATACAAGATGTTGTTTTGTTGTGTCTTATGTGCTTTTGTCCAGGCATTAAAGAATAAAAGAAAAGGATGTGTGTTAAACAAAATTGCCTGCTTTGTAGTTCCTTTTCTTAACTCTCCAGTTCTTTCCCTGCCTGGTTCAGTCCTTCTCAAGTCCTGCAGATCCTGGGGGAGGGAGTATGTACTAAATTCCTTTCACCCTTGGTAAACATACTTTGCACAATCTAAACCAGGGTAGTGTTACACTGCTTTGCTGGACCTTTTGAGATCCCTGAAAGGGAAAAAAAAAAAAAAAGATACTTGACAGCATTTTACTTTGATAGCATTTTACTGGAGTAGCTACAAGCACTGTCTGTTGTGGAAGAGAGAGAGAGGGACAATGCTCAGGATTTTGTACTGAAAGGAGCTAGCCTGGATTTTTGGGCCTCCTGTCTCCCATTCTTCCTTGCCTGAAGGACACTAAGCCCGCCTTGCTTCTCACTGGAGGGGAGCGGATACTCTGTGACAGGCAGACCGCAGGAGGGACATTTTACTGCAGATGAGAGACAACCTTTATTTCACATTCTAAATGCAATTTTCTTACAAAAGGATTCAGCCTTTTGCATTTTAATAATATATAGATCTCTTTGTTGCTGTCTTATTTTCACAGCCTTTCTCTGAAAGGAGAGCTTCACACAGTTTCTTAGGATCTGCAATAGCACTAGTAATTACAATGAAATACTTCATGTTTAAATAAATAAATAAATAATACTAGATTTACATTAGGATCATGGATGCTGCTTGTGGACATCTGAGTCCCTGTAATTGTAATTTTTGTTTTACATCTGCTTTAGAGAGAATGGGATTTCCCCAACTAATGTTAAATGCTTTTTGAGATGGTCTTTGATTACTAACACAGAGAACTTGGTTATTTCCTTTGTGCTCAGGATGTGTGAGACCAGACTCTCCTGTTTAGTTACTTTGGTCCCCCAAATGCATTCATTATTAAAATTACCTAGCACAGTCTCCTCTCATTCCCCCTTTGCAAGCAACTTGCTGCGAGGGCTTGATATTTGGAGCTCAAGCTGTTGGTAACCAGCCACAGAACTGACTCCAGATCTATTCCTGCAGTGGCCAAACATTGCTAACATACAGGAGAGGGCTTTGAGAATCTACTGAGCATTTGCTTTTCCCTGAGAGAGATAGCAGATAAACAGGATTAGAGTATTTACACAGTCTTGAAATCTGGGTCGGCTGGGTCTCGCTCAAGGCATGCTTTTTATTTAGCAGAAATATTTGATTGACTGAGTGCAGTGTCAACATTTAGCTTTCTATCCTCACTTCACACAAACTAATCATCTGAATACAGGTGGCTCCAAATGCAAAAGGTGTGGTCAGGTTCATACTTGGTTTGTGAATTGGCTCAGCCCAAGGCTGTGGTGGATGGTTTGGGAAGCACCAGCCATATCCTCTGTCAAACGGTATCCCAGCTCTGCTGAAGTTCAAGCCTTAGCTTTGCTATTGATCTTGTCTTAATATAGATGGGAATTGAATTCAGCAGTAGATTTGCCTGTGTGAAGGGTCTTTGTTAGGGTTTATCTCGCCTGAGCAGTCACATGGTAGCGTTGAACTTCAGAGTGAGCACAATGCCTGCAGCTGAATCTGTGTGTGCAAAACCACACGCTGGGCCAAAAGCTGCTCAAGAAGCTTCCACTGGTGGCAGCTCTTCCTCCCGCCGTGTCCCCAGTGTCCTGCTCTCTCTCCTTCGCCACTGTTAGCAAATACTCTTTGCACTGGTGTGGCTGCACTCAACCAGGCCTCCCAAATCATCTACTTAAAAAAACCCCTTACCTTCTTTCCAGAAAAACTAAACAAAACAACCTTTCAATGAAGATCTTTTCTTTGATGCAGCTTATGGTACAAAAAAATAAGGTGGCACAAAAATGAAGGGTTTTAGATGTTTATGGAAGTAAGAACATTGTGTAGCATGACAGTATCTTACACAGCATCAAAAAATCTGAAAATGTAGCATAAGACCATGATTTGATGATAAAAATAAGTAGTGGCAGTTTGGACCTCAGTCTCCCTGTTCTCTATTGTTTCATTGTTAGGTTTCTGGTTTGCATGTGGCTTTTTTTTTTTTTTTTTTTTTTTTTTTTATTTTTTTTTTTTTTTTTTTTAATTGAATCAGTTTCCTGATTTGGTGGAACCCTGCAAATGGTTGTGGTGATGGAAACAGGAACAAGCAGCTGGGAGCAGGGAGGAGGGACAGCTTAAGCTGACATTTGGTGTCATTGACCACAGCCACAGTATTTCCCTGGATAAACAGTAGCACAGTATCTTCTCATCTAGTGACATTTCACAGGTTATCTCAATTCTAGTTAGATACACTTGTCTCTATATTTTTTTTCCTTCTCTACTGAAACTGTGCTGTGAGCAAGTTCAAAAAAAGATATCAGACTCAATTGTTTTATGGTATTACCATCAGCTCAAGGAGAACATTATTTTTTAGCTTTTCTGGGCAATTTCTTTGAGCTAATACCCAGAAAACTAGAACTGCAAGGAAGCAAGCAAGACACTTAGCTTTGAATGACCTGGGTGGACTGCTCACTTGGGAACAAGAATGAAAAAAATAAACGAGAGTTTATCACAAAAGATCTTTGCCTTACTGCAGCAGTAAAAGTGATACAGAAAACCATATTGATTCTCTGGATGACTGGTAAAGCTACAGCACTGAAAGGATTCTTTGCAGTAAATCCGAGTTTAATTTTTCCATTCAAATGCCTTGAATAATGCAGCCTTCATCTGCTGGTCACCTGCCTGCAGAGCTGTTTAAGATGATGATAGCAGTGTTTATCCAGGAAACGATCCTGAATTGTCCTGCACTATCACAATTCCCAGGAGCTTCACATCTCGAGTGATTAGCTGAGAACTTGCCCATTGCACAACAATAGGAAGGCTCTTCATTGTTTCTTTTTTTGGCTGCTATTCTCAGCCTGGTGAAGCTACTGCTGAATTTTCATTAAACCGGCACACTCGCATGTGCACATGACACATACACATACACATGCACTTAGGCATGCCTGGCAATCCGAACTCGTTGTATATTCATCGTATTTTCCTTGTGGCAGAGTCTTCTTAACCGAGACAGCTCCAAAACTTCCGAAACACACTGCACCGAGTGGTTTCCCTTGTGTTTGGTGGTGTGTAGGGATAGGTGCTGCTCCCTGGGAGCTCTATCTCGGTGTATCTCTGCCCGAATGGTCCCGTGTCCCACAGCCCTGCCTCTGCCCGACAGGATAACAGCGCTGCAGACCCAGCGTCTGCGGGGGGAAGGCTTTAAAAGCATCACACTGAGGCTGGGCATTCTGCCAGCGGGAAGGGACAAAAGTGAAGTGCGCCTGGAGGTTTTCTTTTTTTAGACAGTGATTACTGAAGGGGAAAGAAGGCCAGTCATCACAGGACTACAAAAAGACAAAAAAAGTATTTACTGTGGGCTATTGGCAAATACTTAAGTCTCACTTTAAGCAAGAATTCCTCACCGGAGTTAAAAAAAAAAGGCACAAAATGATTGTGCTTGAATGAGAGAGTACAGGCTCAGCAGCTGTTTCAAAATTAGCGATTAAAATGAATGATATCTCTATGATTTCCCTTTTTCACTCCCAAACATACACAGATGTATTCATAATCATAAAATGCGTGTCCTTGAGGTCCTAGGGACTTGAAGAAAAGGAAGGTGCAGAGGGGATGTCTTTGAAAATTAGCGATTTATTTTTACTTAAAAACTGAAAATTCAGTGTGTGCAAGTCCCTTTGAAGAGGTAAAATAACAGAGTTATAGAAATAGCAGGTCAGTAAGTCTCATTTGCCTTGAGCTCTCTACAGAGTAATTCAGCTTCTTGTTACAGTGAAATGCAGAATATTTATACAACTCAGAACCTCTGGCATCAGCAACAAAAGCCTCATGTCTTGTTGGCAAGGCAGGATTGACAAAAAATCTCTTATATCTGGTCTTTTGATTTTTTTTAGGAGCAAGGAGGGGGGCGATAAAGTCTCCACCAGCCATGTGAACCCAGTCATTGTATTAGCACTTGTGGACAAGAATATATACAAGATTGCACTGTCTTTTCTGCACCTAAAGAAAATCGTAATTATAAGCTTTGAATTCACATTCCTTGTTAGATGACAGCATGTTTAGGGAGCTTATGTCCCTGTTAAGCTTCTGACTTTTGAAATTAAATTAGACATGGCAGAGGGAGGGCTTGGGGAGGGATGAGGGAATATTTTTTTGGCAAGTGAATGCAAAACTGAAAAGCCAGATTTGCCAAGCATTTTTCCAGGGATGTGTGCATGATTTGCATGTCCCCACTCAGTCTCATAACACATCCTCACTGTGAAACTGATGGGGAGTGGTTAGGGAAATGGCAGTGGTGGCTGAGAAATTAAGGGCAACATGAAAAATATTTGGGTTTTTTGAGGCAAACGAATTGATCCTGGTGAATCAGTGGATTTGTTCCCTCTCCCCCCAAGGAAAGTTTTTTTCTTTTTTATTAAATGCTTGAAAATGAAGCTGTGATCATTGCATTAGCACTGGTTGGTGAACCTCAGAAGGAGGTATCAAAATCTTTTGTAGCTAATCCAAAAACACAACAATGCATTTTCTTTTAGAAATCAGAGTAAAAATCTTTCAAGATGAAATTCCCTTGGGAGATTTCCACTTTTATGTGTGCAGAAAATACCATGAGACTGTTCTTGCATGTCACATAACTGCAGTAATTCTCACTGCAGGAATTGCAGTTATGTGTGAATATTAAAGCAAATAAATAGCCAAGCTAAAAAGTTTTGAGTTCATTTCAGGTTATAGGCAATGACTTTCTATTGCTGATATACTTTCCAAACTGCTTCCTTTGTCCTTAGGCTTTAATTTAGCAAACCACTTTAAAGCATACTCAAATATAAGCATCTGGGTTTTCCCATCAAAGTCACTACTCTACTCACATATTTAAAGCCAAGCAGGTGTTAGAGAATTATTTCTAGGTAGATGATGCAGAGAAAGATTTTCAAAAAAGAGTCAGAGCTGTCTACAGAGGAAGCAGGAGATTCTGCCCCAGTCTCCTTCCATTTACTGAAAACTTGAAAATCCTACTTACTGCTCTGCCCAAAAACTCAGTGTGCTCAGTGAGGAAGTGGCTCAGTTTCTAGCAAGACTGTGGTGATTTTGTGAAGATTTACCCCTAATTACTAAGCTGTCCTAATACCTGCAGGATGGTTGGTAGTATCAGGATGGCAGGTATCAAGTCCAACACTTGGGAAACAACTCAGTGCCATCAGTGAAGCTCAAAAGTCTGATAAATTATTAGACTGGAATGAAATATTTTTTACACTATGGAAACATGTGAAATAGTTGAAATTTTGACTTTTGGAGGAGAAGTAGCTCCCTGTTGAAAAGCAGTGTTCTTTGGTGGTGTTGAGCTTTATTCAGATATCCTGTAAAGCTTTTGGCATGGAAAAGGGCCACAGAATCATGCATTGTTTTCTGGAAACTTCATAACATCAGTGATAATGCAGATAAATCAAAGGTGGAACATCATGAAAAGACAAGAAGAATTGATTTATGACAAAAGATTAAAATTATCAAATTTATCCAGCTTGTCCAATTAAATATCAAACCATGATAAATAAACACTAAGACTGTGAACAGCAAGGACAGACACATTATTCAGGGTTTTTAGAGACTTATCACTGCAAACATCATGATGAAAGTAAGCAGTAGATGATACTGACTGGGTATGCCTAGAAATGCTCTATAATAATATAGAAGAACAGGCTCACAAAAGCAAAAGTAAGTCAATAATTAAAAGTGTATTGGACAAAACACTGGAAAACTATCAAATCTCTATCTTAATATCTCATTCATCACTATGATGATACTCCTTTTAAAGAACACAATTTCACTTACACAGAAATGTGAGAGTGGTCCATCTTTTTCTTATTTCACTAACTCTAATTTCTATTTCCTTTTCTACCTCTACTGTCCATTTTGTCCTGAGAAATGTGCTTTGGTTTGATGTCCAAGACTGAGCTCATAATCAGTGGTGTCTCAGTTGTTACTTTTTTTCTACTTTCCCAAAGAGATTTCTGAAGGCTCTAAGGTATACGATTTTTGTCAGTATCCTTTTGATTTATCCTGTCTGGTGCTCCTAATAGGAATGCTCAGGAATGTCAGGATGCTTGGTCAGACTCCTTCTCCCTAGGCCCAGGACTGGGGCCATGCTGCTTTTCTGTAGTCTCACAAGACTTCTCCAGCACCCACCTTCCACAGTCAAGAAGTCCATGCAGTCGATTTTGCTGTTCTGATCACTGCTGAAAACACATCAGACTTCCTCACTGAGTTGGTTAAAAAATACCCAATTTGAGGTGAAAGTAGACACCATCAGCGTATGCATAGAGTTTAAATTTTTCCTGCACTGGCACACTCTACTTCTGTTGGACTAGATCCTACATCATGCTTCCTAGTTGCTAAATTTTATTACTCCCTTTTTAGTTTTTAACCAATCTTTTTTTTCTTCTTTTTTNTAAGGAGAAGAAATTTCACTGTGAAATGCAAAATAATTGCATTTCCCTTCATACCCATTTCAGTGTGCTCTCACAGGTACCTCTTTCCTAGTGCAGCACTTCCATTTCACTGGATAAAAGGACCTTGCAGAAGCATCTGTTCACTTGCCCCAACTGTCTTAAATGCTACAGTGGAGGCGTCCAAAGCAGCAGGACTTCAGGGAGGGCAGCCAAACTCCAGCGATGATCCTGGCAGCCACAGGCAAATACTGAATCAACTCCATGTGCGGGGAGAAAGGGTTGAACGTGCTGGTGAGGTGCTTTAGCTGTGTGCATGTTTAAGTTTGTGTATGCAGAGGAGTTGCAGAAAGAAAATAAATAAATGGCTGTCCTTGTGAGTGGCAGGGGTAAGTGGGACTGCTGTTGGAAGAGCACTTGTGGCTCATCTTGCAACTGTGCCAATGTGATTTCCACAACGTGCTGTGTTTGTACCACATGGAGCCATTCCATGGTGTACAAGCTTGACTGAGGCACCACTCTTTTGCCCCAGGCTCCTTAAACTCAATAGATTTAAGCAATTTGATGTTCTTAGCAGGTTTTGCAAATGCAAGCCTCTTTCCTGTCCTCAGGTGCATCAAATTCCCATGCCTTCTTTCCCCATCTTTCCTTGAGGGGCATATTTGGCAGACCTGTGGTAAAACTGAGCTGCATTGAGCCCTATAGGACCCAACTGGACAGAGAAGTCTCATTGCACTGAGCTCAGTGCAAAATCATGGTTTTTTACAGGACTTATGTCCATACAAAAATGATAAAACAAGTTGCACAGTAATTCCCATGGTAGTCTCAACATGAATCTGCCCCTTATAAGACTACTTACAATCCATGAAATAGGGCAAGGCTCTAACACTGGCGTGGTAGCTGGTACCTGCCATCACCAACTGGTGCAAGAACTGGTGTAAGAACAGTGTGGGAGATAAATTTTCAAACAAGAACGTGAAGCATGTTCTGGCCATTTTTAACATGAAGATAAAATTATTTTCTTCCTCTGTTTTTAAGGTCTCTTAAGAATGAGGATTAGTTTATTACCAAGAAACTCTTATTCTGGAAATATAGAATGTAACAGAGAAACCCCAAATCTGCCTTTGTTATTCCAGAAAAATACCTTTACTGTTTTCTGTGTACATATGGCAAGCAAATGCATACAGCTATTTTTGCTGGTATCTGAAGTTCGGAAATCACAGGCTTTATGGAGCAAAAGTTTTTTTCATTACATAGAGTAAGGCTGGCCAGTAACTATCTGCAGCTCACTGTACTTTATCTGAAGCCAGCAACAGATCTCTTACACTGAAAAGCTGTTGTTGTTTTAGTTATTGGTTGTAGACATTTGAAACAAATGGTTTAACTGCAATTTATCCAAGTCTATAATTATTCAAATTGCTCAAGGGGCTCTGTAGGTTCCATCCCAGCTGGAATTCTTCTTCTTACTTTTCTTTAAATAACACAGAATGTGTTGAACAAAATACACATTGTTTTTAATTTCAGAACAATCTTATGCACTGGTTCAGCTGTCCCCATTAGTCTTTCCATGCCATACTACTGCAGCAGCCTCTGCTAGAGGGTTTTTTTTTAAAGTTTATATATCTCTCCTTTTTTTTTTTCTTTTCATTTTTAATTTCCATCTCTCCCCTTTTTTCCCCCGTCTCCCCCTTCCCACCACCCCTTCCCAACAATGGGCCTACAGGAACCTACCTCAAAGCTGTAAACTAAGAAACTTCTGTGAATTTGGGAAGTTGGCTGCATTTCTGTAAGTGTTAGTGGTTTAGTATTTATAATTTTCCTGAGATTTTGTCTTGGATTTGGAAAAGAAATAAAGGGTTGTTAAAAAAATTTTTGAATGTATCCTACTCTCTTTGATGTGGGGATTGCATTTTTGACTAGTGTGTTTAACTACTGGCCATCTGGATTATCATACCTTGTAAATGACCAGAAATAAAACTTGTGCTATGATTCATGGGTAAGACTGGGGGGGGGTTGGTTAGTAATGTATGGCATTGTTTGGCCCACTGCCTTGGGTGCTTCATCAGGCATCTAATCAGGAATGGTACCATCACAGTTACCATTTTTCCATTTGCCCTCACATCTGCTTAGTGTAGCCTCTTTTGGTCACACTGTGAGTAGGAGATATCAGTGTTAGGATCAGGATTACCCAGTATCAGATCTGAAGCTTGTTTGGAAAGTCACACTGTACAAAGTGCTTGTCTGACTGGCTTACCTGTAATAATACTGCCTGTAAAACCCATTCTGCACTGCAAGAGAATGTTGAAAAAATGAACAGTTCAGTTTTTTGTGCCTCAGGGATCATCTAAGTCTTCAAATCAGAAGAAAAAGGAAGTTTGACCTTTCTGACCACATGCAATGAGGACATAACAGCTGCCATATAGATCTAGCCTGAGGTCTCCACATACTATTATGTGTTTTTTCATAAAGACCCATAGGTGGAGGGATGCTGACAGGTTTACTTGTGGGAAAATACTTTCTGGAGTGATTAGAGTCATCGCTGCTGGGCTGATAGTGGCACCTCCAGCTTTCGCAAGGTGGTACGAAATGAGTCCCTTCCATTCCTCAGGCTCATTTATAAACAAACCCAGGAAAATTATTTTGCCAAATATTCTTGGAAAAGAAGGTATTAGGAATGGAAAAGTTAGAATCACTTATCCTGTCAATTTTTTTTTTTCCTTTTTTCTGTCAGAAATAATATCGCTTTCAAAGCTGGGATTCAGTTGTCACTGAAGCCTGATGGAGTCTGGTGGCTTAAGGAGCACTTGGCACTTGATGTTTGCAGTGGACTGGGAACAGACTCTGTCAGCCACCATGTGCCTTCCACGTGGTGCTGAACTGAGCAGCCTCCACCTTAGAGGGAAAGGCTTCGTAACAGAGTCAGCTGTGATCAGTGAAGGGCAGCCTTTAGCTGTGTCTACACCATGCAGTGTTCCTGGAACAGTTAGGCTAGTAAGGAGGGTAAAAATGCATTTGGGGGTATACAGTAAAACTTAAATCAAAAACAATTCCTGCACACAGGTAGATGCAATTAATTTTTCCCTAGTTTCTGCACAATTATGACGAAGTGTTAAAAGATCTGCTGCTTTGGCTTCTCATCCAGTTTCAGAAATTATTTTATGGCCTTATTTTCAAACTCAGGCTTGTGCATCCTCCAAGTTGCTCTGGGCAAGGGACAATACTGAAATAAATAAATTAAAACATCCATAACCTTTGTGTAAGCCTTGAAACTGGCTAAAGTTTAAAACAAAAAAGCTCCATAAACAGGTCCTCAGATAAAAAGCTGATGTAACTTAGATGAGAGTGGGATCAGAAAAATTCCCATTATCCATTTTAATTACATTGAAAGATGTAAGGACTGATTTCAACTAAGTTTCATGTACAGTGAGCTGTGTTCAATACAATCGCTTCCGTTTGCACTAGTACAAGCAGAAGGAAGGCTGGGACCATTTTTACTACTCTGTATATTTTAAATAGTTTAGTAAAACTAACACATCTAAATTTCTTATTATCACTTCACTATTGTAGTGTTTTATAAGCAGGAATGAAATTCTTTCAGCAATGTTCCTGCTGGAAAGACTGTTCCCATTTCACAGCCAGAGAGCTGAGGCATGTAGGTCAATAATCTAACCTAAAGCCCAACTTTTAGCACTCTTATGAAAGACACTTGGCTTATTTAATTGGGAATTGAAGGCAAGTTTGCTTTCATCTAAGCTAGAATATAATTCTGTAATTTGTTCATAAGGCAGCTGTGCCCAAGCACAGCACTTAAGGATAAGGCAGAAAAGCCTTAGCCATAAATTTCAGTTTTACAGAACTTTGTTGTTGCACCCCTGTGACTCTTCCAGCCTTTTCACAGTCTAGGGCACTGAAACCAGTAGCATCATGGAGGTCAATTTCTAAAAACACCAGTAGGGCTAGCACAGAGCTGGTTTTGGGGCTGTGCCATCTGGAGAGAGACGTTGGTGGCTCCCACCTTCTGGCTCATTCTGAGAGCAGCAGGAGCTTCTGCCTTGTACAGATGCAATTTAATGATGATAGAAAATGGTAGCATATTGTTTCTGTAAGAGGCAGTCTCTCATGGATCCCACAGCGTTCTTACCAGCATGTTTAACCTCTAATCTGGGAAAGAAAAATACCATCTGGTAAACACCATCCTTGAAAGTTTGCTGTCCCCTGCCTTGATGTGTACCTGGAGAGCTCGTCTAAGTGCTGCACTGAGTTGTCTGTGCTGCATAAACCTGCCCAGGCCCCAGAAGAAGTGAAGCAGCATTAGTGTGATGTGCTGAGTCAGTACAGCTGGCTTTGCAGCAGGGCTTAATGATGTGGTGCAGAATGCCATGTTTGCCTGGCTAGGCTGCTTCAGTAAAGGAGCTGGCTTATCTAGTCCTCTCTTAGGTATCTGACCAGAACTGCACCAGGCCATGTTGGAAGATCCATAAACTTTTAGTATTTAGTGAAGAATATTTTGTTTCCTGATTTTATTTATCTTGTCAGGGGAATGTCACACATTCTGCCTGTGTTTGCCTATTTATGCAGTGTTAATCCTTTCTTCACTACTGAGGTGAGAAGGATTCTGGCACAAATAAGAACTTGCTGTTAAACCTTGACAGCCCTGGCTCACTGCAGTCTTTGCTTTACCTCTGCATTGTCTCTGTAGCAGAGAGCACAGGAGGGGCTGTGTGTACCCTCTCAATCAAAATCTACTGTCAATTGGCCTATGGATTTAAATCACCACAGTCTTAGTACATGTCCCTGAGTAAACTGGTCTGTGCTGCCAGAAACTGAGGTGATCTGTTTCTGATCCAGGTGGGTTCTCCCTTCTTTAGGCAACCTACTGACCTGAGCTCAGGGATCATCAGACTGATGCCAAAAGCTGGCATCATGACGTGGTGATGTGGAAAACTGCCTGAGCACACTGAAGTCCCAGGCTCATGAGCACCCACCCACCTCTGGAGAAGCTGGGATGACAGGCATGGCCCACCACATCCAATTTTCTCCTTAGAGGGGTCAAAAAATTGCCAAAGCTGACTGTATTTCTGGTCATGAGGGAAGGCTATTGAAACAGTTTTCAGTGAGTAAATACCATGCCTTGCATTGACCTTGCTGGTGAAGACACCACTGATGTGTGAACACACAGGTTGTTCTGTTACCTCTGTGAAAGAAATGAGATGAGACTTACAGGTGTGACCTCATGAGTTCCTGCTGAGCATATGAATCAGAGCCTCAGCCCAGTGGTGGCATATGTCCCTTGTAAAAAAGTAATTGTTTCTCATCCCAGTTCTGCAATTCTAGTAATTAAGTGTCCTCTCACAGGCAAAATGAAAGTGGGAGATAAAAGTTTTAAGAAGGAGGCTGGGTTACAGGCTTTTGTGTGCATAGGAGCAGACCTAACTGGATGGTGCTGTGGTCTATTTGGAAATCTCAGTCCTGTTACTGCTTTCATTCCTTCAGCAGGTTGAAAATAGAGCTGTTTTGACTTAAAAAGATTCCTCATGTACATGCTAAAATGTGCATATTACATTTTTTAAAAGTGTCTGTAAAGTACCATGGAAATAATTGGTCCTGATGTTTAATTAGGTAGTGTTTGAAAAGCACTTTGAAAATGAAAAATGGAGTAGAAGCACTAAATATTCTTGCCTAAGGTTGATTAATTATGGACAGTAAATCTTACATTAGCCCATGTGATAAATGTGAGCGAGTAGACTGCATAATCTATTAAATAAACCCAGGCATATACATTTTTCCTTCTGCATATGGACCTGGGGATGATTATCTGGAGGTTGGAGAATTGTGTCTGCTTTATAGCTTCTCACCCCCTTTTTCATTCAATACTGTTGAAGACTTTAGCAGAGAATTCAGGATCTGGCTTTTCAGAGCTAGCAGAGGGGTAATCCAGGGCATGGGAACCCGCTGGGCTCCTTCAGAAGCTTCCACTTTCAGCTTCACAGAAGTTGTTAGACAGTGAGGCTACACCTCTATTAGTAGATCAGACATGTCCATCTCTTTGCTGCTGAAGTCACCTGGCGCTGGTTTGCCCGCCTCCACACAATTAAACACTTTTACCCTTTGGCAGCAAGGTGGTTGTAGCCAGGTGCTCTAGTGGGGAGAATCCCTGGTCTGTGCTAGCTCAAGAAGTCTTCCTGCAGATCACTTGGGTGAGTGCAAGTCAGCCCAAGGTCAAAATCATTCTAGACATTTAACGGTGGAGATGGTCGAGGCTCAGTGCCAAAGCTGGCCCAGAACTGTTTATTTTACCAGTACAGGTGTAGCTTGAGGGGCTGCAGCCTCACCTAGAGTACTTAACCTTTGTTGTGTTCAGGGCACCTTCCACTGATGGAAGATACAATGCTGCTTTCCTACAGATCATGTCACACGACATGTTCGTCTCGCAGCCTCTCTGAGCTGTGGCTGCTTTGAGGCAGCAATAGTGACACCTGCTCTTAAAGGGCTGATGAAGCCAACCACCCAGCTGCACTTGCACTGCAGAATAGATGATATATTGCAGGACCACTTGATGTCTTTGACAGGTTTTAAGTGGGGCTAATGTATAAAGAGCAAATGTTCTTATCACACCTAGTCCAAATATGTGAGAGGTCTGTGCTAGTTCTTGCAAATATGGTAAGTACCTTGAATAAACTGACAATCACTTACCTCAGATAAAAAGTCTGAAGAAGCCTGTAGAAAGAAAACAGAAAAGGAAGGAGATGAGTCCAGAAACACTGCATGAGAATCTGCAGAAACTACAGAGAACATATATATATGCCTTTAAATTTTTTTCCTGTATGACAATTTGCTTATATGCTATAGAACAGTGAACTTTTAAGACTGGAGGAGCAAGTTTTCTACTTGAAATCAGGGATTAAGTCAGTTGTTAACACTGGCACATTGGAGTCAGCATTGAACGATTCATGTGAAATCGTTGCTTTAAGAGGGTATTACTTTGAAATATAAGGATAACGATGTGTAGTCATTAATTGTTGTTGACTTACAAAAAGAGGAAGGACATATGAATCACAGAATCAATTCGGTTGGAAAAGACATCCTAAATTATCAAGTCCAGCCTATGACCAAACACCACCATGGCACTCAGTGCCACATCCAGTCATTTCTTAAACACCTCAAGGAGCAGTGACTCCACCACGTCCCTCAGCAGTCCATTCCCATATTTAATCACTCTTTTTTGTGAAGAAATTCCTCCTAATGTCCAGCTTGAACATCCCCTGGTGCAGCCTAAGACTGTGTCCTCTCATCCTGTTGCTGTTTCCCTGCGAGAAGAGGCCAAGCCCCACCTGGCTACACCCTCCTTCCAGGCAATTGTAGAGAGTGATCAGGTCTCCCCTGGGCCTCATTTTCTCCAGCCTAAACCCCTCAGCTCACTCAGATGCTCTTCACAGGACTTGTGTTCCAGACCATTCCCCAGCCCTGTTCCCCTCCTCTGGACTCACTTCAGCACCTCCTTGTTCTTGTAGTGAGTGGTTCAGAGCTGCACACAGTATTCAAGATGTGGCTTCACCAGTGTCAAGTAGAGGAGGATAGCAACTGCAGAACTGCCACTGAGGTCTCTGATGTAGAGTACGGTCGGAGAGTTTGACTCATGATAGTTTGGTCAGAAAAGTACAGAAGCTTTACTTTTCAAATTCAGATGACAGATCCTAAAATGTTAAATTATTTGTTTGGAAAAGATTTTCACATGTCCATGAAAATTCGTCCTGACTACACAGCTAAAGGCTTCAGCAAAAGCTCTGGTTCTTTTCACCAGCCTTTAGTGAACGAGTGTGAATAGGTAGGGAAGGTCAGATTTAGGCACTGGGAAGTTGAGGCAAAAAGTAGGGCCTCAGGCATAGACTTTGAAGCCCTGCGAAATGTCCCTTTCTCTGCATCTATTTGCCAGGCCCAGCCTGGTGGGAGGAGCTCAGAGAGGGGCCTGTGAGCCCGAGTGTGATGCCTGGTCTGATCTTGGTGTGATCCCCTGGCAATACAGGGGAAAGGCTTAGGTTGTGAAGACAGGATGCTTCTGGAGACAGGGGGCTATTAGATTGTCACAGGTCTTCTGCTGAAAAGAGGAGCTGGCTGCTTCATCTCTTATCCCCATCCTCCCGCATCACGTTCCCATGCCAAAACATGGGAAATTTTTAGGTAGCAAGATGATAATTTCTGTCACGAAAATTCATCTAGTAGATTGTACAGAGCTCTTCAAAACATCTCTGAGCTGCTTGTGGAGTAGCAGATGAAATGGCAAGTCACCCAATGGGTGAGAAGTTTGAATGCATGTTCATTGAAAGGAGGCAGTGAGAAAGAGAGATATTTGGAAAATACATGCGAGGGCTGAGGAAAGATAATAGAAACTTGGAGGGCAGGATCTTTTTCATGTTTAAATTAATAATCCATACAATGTGCATCTCCCCTGTTTCTTTGACTCCTAGAAACTCCTAGAAACTTCTGAAATCTAGTTAACTAAAGGCATGCTATTTAGCACCTCGCTTTTGATTGATCCTTCTCTCAAGAATGTGTGAATGAGATGCTGAGGTGTGAACAGGGACCATGAGATATACATCTATGGTGAACTACACACACCCATTCTATTAGCATAATTCACTTATGTCAGGTGCTTTGTGCAGCATTTCATTTATTTCATTTATATCAGCAAGTTTCTCCTTTTGCAAGAGAAGCTTCAAAACACGAAAGCAAGAGATCTAAAATGTTTTCCTTATTTTTTCATCAGGAATTCTTGATGATATAATATGCGATGGTATCTGCTTCACAGTGCGATGCAACTTGGTTGCAAACTATCACAAGTGACCTATAAACCAGATTTATTTGACACTAAGTTCAAGCTGAAAACAACTTCCCAGAACCCTAGAAAAAGCAGTGAAACTCTGTATACTCACTCCAAGGAGGCTTGTACATGCTTTCAAATATGCATACTTTTATGCACAGATATAAGCATGTATCATATTCTTGCTGACCATCTGTTTGCTTCCTGTGAGCTCTGAAATGATTCAGTTGCTATGCCTGTGGGGAACGCATTGGGTAAGACCTGCACGTAAATGTGAAAAGACACATTTGGGGATATGCTAACTCCTGTGTGCTGGGACCTGTCATGCCATGCCCGGCTCCAGCTATCCCATGAGCCCTCCTGGTTGTGCAGCCAAGGTGGCTCTGAGATCCATCACCAAAGCTGGAGTGGCAGGACCCCCGAACAGCAAGGATGGGTGTGAAATGTAGACAATAAAACATCTGGCTTAGTTTAGGTTGCCTGCAGGAGCTAGTGGGGTTCAGGAACACACAGAAAGCAGGTGGCTTTTGGTACCACTAATCTGAGACAAAACCATATATCTATATATCTATATCTATATCTATATCTATATCTATATCTATATCTATATCATCTATATCTATCTATATCATCTATATAATCTACATCTATATCATCTATATCTATATCTGTATAATCTATCTGTCCATGTCATTGTGGGACAACGCAGACAATAAACCAGAAGCATACAAAGAGGAGCTGTAGTCACTTTTATTTAGGTGGTAAGGATCATTTTGAAAAATAGAACTTCCTTAAAAGGAGAGACACTGAATCCAAATTGTGTAAGAATTATATGTTGTCACGTATGTCACTCTGGTGAAATCTGGCTGTCAGAATTGGAGCTTGATCTAACACAGGTTTACCTGTCCATGAAGGAAGTTCTGTAACAAGTGCAATATTACATTAACAGTACATATATACTTATTCAAAGTTAGTACAGCTAAGAATTTCAGATAGGTCTGAGAAGAACCCACAGCTGGCAGTCATAAAGCTTTTAATTTCTATTTCCACAATTCCATGTTCTATCTAATGTTTTCTGTATTCTTCCCAATGCACAATGTACCTCTGTCAGCCTTTATAACCAAATGTGTATATTTGCTGTCCCAAAAACCTACAGTTTTTGTATAATGGGTTTTATTTCTGGCCTAATTAAGGAAGGTACAGAAATATTGCCCTGACACAGGAGCTGAAACCCTTTACATTACTTAGATGTTCTGTTACTCTTTTTTTAACCAACCATGTTAAAATCATGGCTGCTGCAAAAAACTTCCCTGCAGTTCTCTACTGTGCAAAGGGCTGGCACAGGCAGACCCCGCAGTTTTGTGCAGTCAGACGCAGGATACAGGCTTGGATTTTTCTTGTCAATTCACAGTTGCAGGCAATTGAGATTCGATATTTTGATTAGAGTTTTTTCTTATTTTTCTTCTTCTGAGTCAATGATGAAGGAAGCTCTCAGATCCTCCCTTGTATTTTTGTCCCAGTGAAGTAGAGCTTTCTGTGGTATTTTCTTTCCTCCAGAACTATTCATCACTAACACTGTGTTGATAATGTGATGACAGTTGTTGCCAAAACTTTCCTGTTCACCCTAAATCTGTTTTTCTTGGTATGAAAATAAAGATCCGAAGCTCAGCAGAGAGGGAACGCTCTGTGGTATGAGAGCTCAAGGTGGCTGGCAGGAAGGTAGTTATCCAAGGACAAAACGCAGAGTGGGCGGGCAGCATTTTCCAGATTCCAAAGGGAAAGGGGAGAAGAGGGCTGTGAGGCTAAAAGGGGTGGAATGGGTGGGATGTGCCTACTGGGGCCTGGGAAGAGAGACAGTGCTCCTCTTTTAAAGGAAAATGAGCAGCCAGCAGAAACGAGATGCGTCTCACCATGGGGTGAGGGTGGAGAACCCACCAACTGCTGAGACAGTCAATAGGCAGATTATTCATCACACATTGCTAGGCGATTAACTGAGCAAACGTTCTGACAAAACTGATTAGAGCCTTCATCCCGTATGGGGGAACAAAGAGACGCTAAGTTATTACACCCAAGCCAAATGCCAGATGATTTCCACGTAGTGGAAGCACAAACTGTGGAGTGATTTCCACCCCCTCCCCACACACTGGGATGACTCTCCCTCCCTTTGTCACTGGAGTCATCACAAGTTACAGTTTGCAAATACAGCTACCTACAGAACATTTCAAAAGCCAGATTGTTGTGATGTAACAGATAAAGGACCCCCTCCCTCCAGTTGCTTCTCTTAAAATGTTATCTCAGAGTGTTATCGTGTCTAGAGTAATCTCTTCTGTAAACTGCATTCTTTCCCAGTATTATCACCAGAGCTTACAATTGCGGATACTTAAAATGAGCAAAATACTTGACTTACCCTTACAGTAAGGTTTGGAAGATACTCCCTCAGGCAAGTGTAAACTTTGTGAGCGCTTCCAGTATCAGTGTTTACTCAGTCGGTAGCACTGGCAATGGGGGAAGTGGGTATGGTTTTTTACTGTGTTAGCTAATTACCATATTTTCTAGCCTTACCACCTCCTAAAACAAGAGAAATTATACCAATAAAACTCCATCGCTTTAATTGCAGAGTTCTGAAGGCCGGGAAAGTCATGAGAAACAGCCTGACAAGGGAATCCCTTTCCAGTCAGCTCTGATTGTTTTCTTCTGACAGTCAAAAATTTAATGCAAGTCATGTAAGTGATCAGACTAAAACTGCCAAATATCTGTTACCTCTAACAAGTGCCTGCTAACAAGTGTCTAAAATGCGACACTGCTAAAGCCTAAGCACCAAACTCAGCAGTGGTTTAGATATACCTGTGTAGGTTCACTGTTTCTGAGGCATGAGGAGTCCCCCCGTAAGTTGTCCTAGTAATGTACTGACACTTTTTTAAAGGAAGGCCACTGTCTGTTAGGGCTCTGAGATGTAAAATTAGACAGCCCAGCCCCCTGGGGAGTGAGTAGCAGGAGCTGGGCAATGCCATTGGTGTCTCTTCCCTCTGTAAACTCCTGACTCTAAGGACATTACAACTAATTACATCTTTGGACTGTGCTGACATGAATAAACCATTTGAGGTTAACTGTCTTGCTCTTTAATGTCATAAAGCCTTTTTTTCATAGGATTAAAGCTTTATTACATAAAATTGTGTCAAAACATCCCCCTGTGCTGTGTTAGATCATATAAACTGGTCTGAAAAACTTGGTTTTTAGGAAGAGTTGGACTCACTCACTGCAGTAGTATCCAAGTATGTATTTTATTATAAATGTGTTTTTTTATGTGTCAGAAAAGTGAATGTCAAATACGCAGTGGCTTTTGAAAAGCAATGTCTTCTGATGTAATAAAAGAAATCGCTGAACTTTAGGGAGAACACCGGCACAGTTAGGATTGTTCTGAGATTGTTAACAAAATTATCATTTGCTACCTCATGGGTATTTTTAACTTGCATTTACC
The DNA here is from genome assembly GCA_013396995.1 of Dicaeum eximium. NCBI lineage: Eukaryota > Metazoa > Chordata > Aves > Passeriformes > Dicaeidae > Dicaeum > Dicaeum eximium. Next base: position 1,277,579 of record VWZP01006945.1, read on the forward strand.
TTAGGTGTGGTGGTCAGTGTCATCTTTTTAACATAAGTAAAGAGGAAGGAAACAGCAAATGAGAAAAAGATCTTTCTGTTTAATACTGTGAACCACAGACAATGAGTTAAAGAATGCTTCACATAATAAAGTAGGTCTGATAGAAATTTTAATAACAAAATCAGAAAAATACAATATACCAGAGAGCACAGTAGTACATACACTATAATAACATGTAAAATAATAGGAACTGTTACATACATGAACATTTTATGGATCCAGTTGATGTGTTGAGGTGCAGCAGCAAAAACTTAAGAAACCTCAAGAGAATCGCAGATAGCTTACATAATTTATAGCTGATTTTCCCCATAGTTGTTAAATAGCTTTATCTAACAAGATGCTGCATGTATGATAGCATTTCACAGGTGGTTTTTTTTTTTTTTTTNGGCAATTTATTAATTGTGCAAATGATCCTCACAGTTTTGAGGCCACACCAATCATTAGATGATATTTGAAAAGCATATACTCTTGGATTGCTCTGGCAAGGCAAAGACTTTTTGAAATAAACAAAACAGCATCTCTTTTAAGAAACCTTTTATATGCTTGTAAAAGGCAATAAAATATATATCAAACATAGATGATACTGACTACTCTTTACAGTTGCTATTAAGATTTATGGTCCCTGAAGTTAAATATTGACTTTGGCATCACCTTGGTCAATATTTATCTCTCAGATCAATAAATCTCAATATTGACTGCAACTGAAGTCACCATGCTTCCCAGCATTACCTCTGGATGATTTCTATCAAAATATTTTCCTCTCCCCTCAGTATATATTTTACTCTCCTGTATTCCTATTTGGTGGGGTTAGAGGATCTTTTTGAATGAGGAAACCTTCTGTCTGCATAAAGCATTGTTATTCCCATCATTTTACTTTACTCCTTTCCTTATTTCTTTATAAGTTCTACTGTAACTGCATAAACCATCTGAGCATGAAAAATTTTTCCAAGTGCCTAACTAAATGTATAACTTCTTAGAGCATACTAGGCTGGATCATTTTCATTATGCTGTTACATACTGGAAGTTATAATCATCATAATCATCCTAATCAGTATTAGTGCTTTCTGCTATTATCCTTAAATTCCTATATTAACATGTGCTTTCCTGCTTCTCAATGTTTTCCTTCAACCATTAGAGTTATAACACAACTGAAAATTATAGTTTATTTAAAATTAAATTATTTAGTCCCACTTGGCAAGTTTTTATTATCTTATTTCCCCAACACAACCTTTCTTCATGAAGAAGTTGGTGACATGATCACTACTAGCTTTTCATATATATAATTTTCCTAATATTAGTGGATTTTTTTGTTAACAGACCCTTGAGGCTAATTGAACAAAGGTCCTTTACTGAGTTCAATTAGAAGTGAAGTTCTTAGTAAACTCCTCTGAACGTGGTACATAGATGCTTGTTAAGACAAAAATGGGCTTCTGGCTACCCTTGTTGCATTATCCTAACCTGAACCTTTGAAAAATGCCAGTATTTTTTTATATAAAAGATATGTGTGTTTTTTCCTGAACTATATTCTCACCAATTGAAATCTACAAGCATGTTCGGTGGAAATAGGGATTTTTTCCTGTTTCTCTCTGTTCTGTTTCACAATGCCTAAAAAGCCTTCTTTCTTTTGTTCCTCTGTGTGAATTCTGCCTGTGCCCTGAGTTTGTTGTGCCTGCAGTGACTGCTCTGCAATCCCACCCGAGGGACACAACCAGCCTGAGCACCCTGTGAAGCCAGAGCATCATCCACCTACCCTGTCTTTGATCCAGTGTTACCTTTTTCTACTGTACAGCTCCAAGCACAGTGGTAGCTCAGCTAAGCAATAGTTATATAAGTGGTCTTTGCATCCATGTCAATTCCAAGAGTAAGCATTCGAATACAAGAGGGTACCAATATTTTTTACATATAATTCAAATGCTTGAGACTGTAGAATGTCTGTATGACCTGTGCTCACACTTGAACAAGGGAAGAGTAGGAGTTTCTATAATTTCCAAGTTTTATTCCTGCAACTGGAAGAAGCTAGAGGAATGCTAAAGTTAAATAACAATCAAGAATACTAACCTGCTGCCAAATAATCAGCTAACCTTTTTTTGTTGCTGTTGTGTTCCTATGTGAGGGTTGCACCCTGCAGAATAAAATAGTTCTCTTCTGCTGAGAGTGTCACGGAAAATTTGCCAAAGAGAAACAAAGGCCTTTCTTCCACTTCTGCCTTCTGATATAAACAGCTGCACTGCTGCATGTGATAAATTATCAGAATGGATAAAAATCTTCCTTTCCTTCTGTTTTCTTTAAAATTAGATCAGAGTAGTCAGATGAACACAGCCTGTCCTCCTATCTGAGAAACAGAGAGAAAATGGCTTCTGATGACCTTCTACATTATTTGGGTAGCTCAGCTAATTAGGGACACAGCAGAACTCCCTTGTGACTTGCCCTATCATGATCTTTCCCAACTGACACAGTTCAACCTCTGACTGCACCAGCAAAAAGCAGCTTTAGTATGCTCCTTGTAATCAAGAGAAGAAATAAGTTTTCCTCTACTTGGATAGAAAACAAAGTGGCTGGAGGGGAGAAAAAACCGTAATTCAGCAGTACATTTGTGAATGCAAAATGAAACTGAGCAAGAGTTTGAAGTTGAAATACAAATAATTTTATGGTTGCTCCTTATCGCTTATTAAGGTCCTAAACTTCTGCCATTAGCAAAACTGAATAATTTTCTATACTTCTTGCCCTCAACCCCAGGAGCTCCTCCAGTAGCTTTGATGAGCACCTACCAGCTTGTTGCACTCGAGTCCAGGGGGAACCAGTGTTTTCCTGGTTGCAGCTACTGGACTGCCAGGGATCACAAGAAGTGCTCCAGAAATGCTCTAAAACGTCAAGGCCAAGCAAATGATAAATAACAGTTTATTAGCTCTGTTTGGTATTATTAACACCAGTACTATTGGTATTATAGAGATCATCGAAAATCTGTTTTAGGAACAGGAGGTAAATTTGGTATGAATATCCTGTACAGTAAATAATTTTCAAGCTGTTTAGAGGCAACAGTTAATATCAGTGAAGAGGTTCTTCAGTGTCATGCCACAATCCCAAACAGGGTGGTAGAGAAGCATTCCCTAAATGCTGGACTGGTGACCTGGCTAACAGCATACCTTGATCCTCAGACTGCTAAGAAAACAAGACTGAAAATGCTGGTGACTTTGCACTGCCACCCAAGCCAGATTACCCATCTTTCTCTCCCACTGAAGCTGATGTTTGCTGATGAGGACACGAATGCTAATGAGGAGCAGTGATGGATACTTTTATCTTCTAGTGCAGCTCACAAGGTTAAAACACCTCATTTGATGTGGCCTCTGTTTCCTCACCTAACTGTGGCAGAGCTGGGTGAGTGAAGAGGATGGTTAGACCCTTGAGAAATTGTAAGGAGAATTTATCTGTCACTTGTTTGTGCAAGTTGGATTTCTTCTTCCTCAACAATAAGAGGGAAATTCCTTCTACAGGTCCCACAAATCAGATTTACAGCCACTTAAAAGCATCTGGGCACATGTGCTATGCTTCAAAGTCCTACCTCTGAAGTTAAGAGAGACCTATCAAATACTCTGATGCTCTGTATGTCAGATAAGGGTATGAGGGACCGATCTGAGAACAAATTAGAGCAATCAAATGTGTTTACTTTGGATAAACAGCAGCTAGTGGGCTGGGAATGCATAGCATAAAACTGACAAGTTTGAGAAGGCTGTAAACAGCAAAGACAGCGACATAATTCTGAATGTTCAAGTAGATTCAGTTAAAGAGTAAGGGCTTGTTTACACCAAGAAATTCACTGTTATAATTATGCAGCATAATTATACAGCATAATTGTAATGATCCTGGAATTATTCTGAAGGAAGAGTGTCCACATGGGGAGTTATGCTGATATAAAGATACTACTGAATTTCTCTGTGTAGACAAGCCTCAGCAAAAGAAAGGATTGTTTTTGAGTAAAGTCTCTGTGTGCTATTGTTGCTAGTACCACAGTGCAATACAAAACAGAGAATGTAAATTGTAGTCATAGCTTTTAGTTGATATAATCTATCTAGTTCAAGCCTTGTCCCCATAGAGAGACCCCCTACCAGCACTGGCTTGTGTGGCGCATATTCCCATTTCATATGAAGAGTCTTTGCACTTTTCAGTCCCCTGATGCATCTGAGCCTGGGTCCTGCTCTGCAGTTTAGCTCAGCTAAATAGCTTACATGACAATAGCTCGCTCTCTGCCCCTATGGCACTGTCATCCACAGCTGTAAGGCACCTATCACAAACAAGATTTACTCCAGTCTATTGCTGGTGTGCTGGTATCTATTAGGTTTTTTTTTTTTTCGTACTTCTCTGGATTTCAGTTAACAAGCTTTGAGCTTCCTCTGGGAAACAATACCATATGCTTAGGTCTGTCTCTGCAAAATGCTGTTCTGCATTAATGATACCAGAAGAGACAAAATGATACATTCCCCTCAGTTATGGATGCTCATATACAACCATATCTATAACCATATCCATTATTTTGTTGTCTATCATCTCATTGGACTAGAAAAACAGGTTAAAAATGTGTGCCCTCAGTGAACAAAGTCCATCACTTCCATGCACCTATGCAGGAAATGGTGCCACTCCTTGAGGTGAAATAATAAAACTTCAGGATAATAGAAATGTCCTTCTTATAGTGTATGTGCAACTAGATTTATTGCTATGGTTTGTTTAAGATTTCAAACTGAGCAATCCAGAGGAGTTTAAATATTTGAAGGAAGGTTCAGAAAGCAAACAATATGTCAAGAAATCACGGGTGATAATTAGTTTGAGTAATAACATGGCTACTCTTGCCTTGTCTATTCAACAGGAATACTGTCATAATCTTCATTTTATAGATGAGAAACAAAGAGAGGAAGTCCCATACAACCACCCAGCTGGGAGAAGCAAACTGGTGTGCAATATTTGTCCAACAGGCCATACACCAAGGACAAGTTCATAATGAGATGCATTTTAAATCCTTTAAGAAGCTGTGTGGCTGCATGTAGAGGAGAAGCCACTTTCCTACTGAAAGAGGAGGCTGGGAGGTTTCACTGAAATAAAGAATTTTAAAGTGCAGTTGACTGTGACTGATGGATGAGATTGATTGTCCCAGAGCTGTGTTTGTTTTTCTATGGCTAATCCTTTTGCTGTCTTTGTTAATACCTAGAGTTTTGCAAACCTGAGTGTTCTGCTTACACATTGCTTGTTCCATGCTCCTTTATTTAAAATGACACCTTCCTCTTACTAATTTTTGTCTATTCAAAATGAAGAGTTACTTTTTTTTGTCTTCAGCTTGTCACAGCGCTTCCTCCTTTCTTTTTCAACTGTACCAATTTTAAACTAAGAAAGCACAGCAAAAATAACTTATCTGCCTGTAAACTCTTCCATATCACTAAAGTCATGTCTAAACTACAATTTTAAAATGGGAAAATGACCTTGATACAGCCTTTCTCTTTCCCAGTTTCCTTTTCCTATTTTATGACACCTTTTTATTTAATTTCTACATCACATTCTTCCTCTGCCAATTTGTGGACTTCAAGTTAGATTCACAAAATGACTTAGGCATCATCTGGAAGGCACTGTGACCTCATTGTGATGCTTGCTACAGCCCAGGTTGTGCCTTCGTGCCGTGAATGACCTGGCCCCAATAGACCTGGCTGTGGGCAGGGTTCAAACAGGCTAAAGCTCTGACCTGTTAAATAAAGCTCAGAGGAAAAGCTTAGGAGAGTGCTACACTATCGCTGCTCCTTTGGACAAAGTGGTGCTTAGCTCTTCCAAATAGGTTTGCTGAGAGCTGTGTGCCCAAACTGATGTAATGTAAGGTAGGGGACAAGATTTTTCCCATTTTTGCCTAATGCTCCAGTGAGTACAGTACTTCCTTAGGATAGAGTATGTCCAGGTTTGTCTTTGTTTCTTCCTTAAGAAGACTGGAGTCAATGTCTTTTCCCTCTCAGAGTGCTGTCATCAGCACCAGGCGCTAGCAGGAGCCCTCCTCTGATGAGGCTTATTGCTCCCCTCCTGAGACAGCTCCTTAATCACCTAGGTATTTGGAACTGGTTTAGATACCTCTGCAAAGCTTGTCTCCAGGATGAAGTATCTTCAAGGTTAAGCAGCAGCTGAGTGGGATTTAGAATAGCTTTGGAGTTAGATGGTTTTACAGATTTATCCTTTTCTTTCTTTAAAACTGTTCACCGTATCTTCAGTTCCAGCTCCATCACTATTGTGAGGCTTCACCAATTACTAGTCCACGGTGCAGAATTATTCTTTTTCTGAGCCTCTATTACATTCACAATCACACTGGCTTTTAAAGACACCATGGCTTTGTCATTATGCAGTGTTAAAGTCTATGTTGATTAATTCAACCTAGCATACAATTTCCAGAATTTCACAAGAAAATGACAGTGGGTCTTTAAAACAGGATGAACTATAAACTCTAAGCAGTGTAGCTTAACTAGCTCACCACCTTTTATGTTGCTGCCTTCTATACACCCAGAAAAAGGGACACTCTATAAACCATCCTATTCTAGCAATGCACCTGGTGCAGGCAAAACTGAAGACTTCTTTTAAATTTTCTCCCTTTGAAGACAAGGTTAAATTTTTACACCCACACCCACCCTCACACCCACACCCACCCACCCCCTTATCCAAAAACTGGACCAGTTTTCTCTTTGAAAAATATCAGAGAGGCACAGTTTTAGGTGGAATGAAAACATTTTGGAACACTGCCTTAAATTCGGCTTTCCAGTACATGATAGATACTGGTGTGGCAAATAGTGTCCTCTCTGCTGGAACACTATGGCACTATGGCATAAATAAAAGATTGTAAATTATTGCTGCCTAATGTTATTAGTAATAGATTTTGCTGTGGGGAAGAAGTCGAGTCAAATCTCCTGTCGTAATTGTTAATTATTATTGTCCTTGTATAAAAGAAATTCTGTTATGAGACCAGGAAGCTTTACTCAGTCAAAATGTTCCGACGATTCAACACCAATCACACTTTAAGCATTCAATAAGAGAATGAAGAAATATACAGTAGCATATCTATTGGATGTTTTTCCTCTTGATCTCCAAACAATGTTTTCTTGCATTCCCTATCTTTTGAAAACAAATACTGTGTTGAGGGAAGTTGTTCATTTGACTGTCCTAGGGAATGAACGCTGCTTCTGTAGGTGAGTTAGTAATGCATGCTTTCTGCATGTGAACAAATCGTTGTTTATAAAGCCCTGCAAATGCAATCTGGTGTTCATTTGGTAAGAATGCTTAGTTACAAACTGGTTGTAACTGGTTTGATAAAATAAGATGTACTTTTAAGCAACAGTGATCTCTTTCCCTCATAGGGACCTTTTTTACAGTTCTGGAAAGGTCTGAAATTTGTCTTAGTATGACATTTTGCTCACAAGTCCCAGGTGTGCATCAATTTGATGAAAGCCTTTTAGGAAGAAAGTCTTTCTCTTTAGGGTAGGTCCCACTCTTACCAACATAGCGTGTTTTGACAAAATCATAGCTCTCCACACTAGCATTAGTAAAAATCAAAGGTCACACATATGAATTTGCTATGGTAGCTTAACATATTGTGTCAATTTAATTGTGCTAACTGTTGGTAGAATTTAGGCACATGCTCTAAGTCTGCTCATCTGTGAAGTAATAAATTCCATAGCTCCTTCTTTTGAGATGATCATGCATACTGCTGCTCAGCTGGTGGGAGGTAACTTGTGCAGCCATAACTTTACTGTGTATCTATGCTTCAATTAGAATTTTTAATAGGATTGCTCATATCAATAAGAGGTACATCCAGTGGCTGGAGTTTACATAGGCTTTTATAGGCCTGTATGGACCTAAAAACTGAAACCACCAAGACATTTGCTCACCCTCAGCTACCAGACAGTAATCCTTTCAGACCTCAAGTGTCTGAACAAGGCTCTAACCTCTGTAGAGGTAGGCATTATGATTTTACTTGGTTAGTATAGTAGAATAGTAGAAAAATCAGCCCATTCAGGTAGTGACACTGTATAAACATAATTTCTCTTTATTCTCAGCAAATTTGTTCACTGTAATGCTACTGATCTCCTCAAGCATGCATAATCTATCTTTCTTTTTTTGGTCCACATAATTAGCTATTTGTGCTGTAGATCATGATGAAACATGTTGACATACATGAAACATATGGCAAATTCCACATTTGAAGCACCTTTAAATGAAGAATATCTGTCTGAATTGGGTTTAATATCTGTCCTTTTTTTCCCCTCAACATCAGCTTAAACCCACATGACTCCAATTAATTCCTATTTATCTCAAACCATTTATTGGCAGCAATCTGTTCTCAGTATTGCCAAAATACATAAAACTGTTACAAGTCCCATGATTTTTCATGGTTTTCTTTACAATTCAAATTTCAGATGAATACCTTAACATTACAATGAGATGAAAAGAAGTGAAAATTACCTTTCAACTCAGAAAAACAAAACAAACCAGAGCTTGGATCTAATTAACCTTAGCAAAAAAAAAGAAATCACTGAGAATGAAAATCTCTCCAACTCAAAGAGGCCAAAACAAAACCCTCTGAAGTCCTAAACAAAACTCTTGAAATAGGATTTAACTGGTACATCACTATTGCTCAGGCTGATGTTGATGCTCTGTATGGGGATTAATTTTACCCTTGTAAAGGAGGCTTCCTGCCAAATACATGAAGTCTGTTTTATTTATGACTTAAGTCCAGAAAATCCTGGAAATTCTCCTCTTGCTGTATTTCAAAGAATTAAGTTATGGCAAACATTACAGGGAGTATTTCCTCATGCCTGGATATTTACTGACATTTTAAGTTCCAAAATTTATGTAGGGCAAAGATTTCTGGGGCTCTGTGTTTATTCTTCACTGTCACTGCAGCCTCAGAAAATTTTCAGATTTAAATAAAATTGGTACAGAGTTGGATAGATATTACAGTCAGCTCACCCCAAGGGGGCTAGTAAGCAAGACAATATGAACAAGCCTCCAGAGAAGAGTAGATGGCCTTACCTTTTATCCCAGAGATGTACTCTGATGGTTTGCATATGAATAGAGAATTAGAATTAGGGACAGGATTTTTAGCATCCCCTTTAGGCAACCAGAGCATTGATTCTGTCTCAGTTTTAACACAGGTAGAATCTGTTCCAACTGTGAGAAGAACTGTTGTTTGTAAGTATTTTAATTTAGCTTCTCTGAAGCAAAATTACTTGCTTCAGAGTCACTTGACTGAATTACTTTGGGGAATGACAGAATGAAAAGAACGGTGACAAATCAGGTTATTTGGACATTTGACGCAGCATTATTAGCTCTTCATCCTCTGCAAATGCATAGACAAAATACTGCATAGGTGATTCTGGGGTACATACAAAGGAGGACAGAGGTCTTTCCCTGCAGCCCAGACTGTTTCACAGATGAGATCTAGTGCTGCACAGAACTGTGGTATCTGTTGGCAAAATCTCTGTGGAAGGTGCCAGAGGGGTATGTCATGGAGATCTTGTAGACTCAAGCTGTAACCCCTTGTTGAAAACTACAGCAGCTTCATTAGCTTCAGTACCACTTTTGTGTGTGTGAATACTTTGCCAATGGATGAGTGGCTTTCTTCCCTGTATTTCTCAGCATGACTACAAGCTGTCAGAAATTGAAGTTTCCCTGCAGACATAAGCCAAGCCTCAGATTATGGCTCAAAAGTAAAGAAATGGGCATAGTGTTAGAGCAGCTTACAACACTTCTGACTGTCATTATTTCTGCTGCTGTTTCTGCTTTGCACCATGCCTTCAAAACCACATGCTTCAGTGCTGGAATCCTCAGTACTTCTGTAAAAGTATTAGAAGAGTAGGATGAGATAATAATATTCCGTTTCGATTTGGGATTGCTAAAAGCTGAACAGACAACAGGGAATAACCGCAAGATCAGGACTGTTCTATATAATAATTCCAGATGAAAGTTTCAAGTTCAGCATCTATGAAGAGTAACATAAAATATACAATATACCTGAAAGAGTATAATTTTTCTAGATATCCTGCTAAGCCTTTAAAAGAAGATGATCTCTTCTTTTAAAAACACGATGTATTATTGAAAGTGGGAGAACTTTAGTATCAAAAGTGACAAAACTATGTCTGGACGTTAGTTCAGAAAAAAAAAAATTTTTTGATTATTTGTTTTTGCCACATTACAGAGCTACTTTACATAGGACAAAGACCAGAGCTGGTGCTGGAGTGGAAATGTGTGGAGGAATGTATGGAAGATGTATATCTGAAGGGAGGGTGTCAAGAGGATGGGGGCAGGCTTTTATCAGCAGTGCTGAGCAGTAAGATGAGAAGAAATAGGCAAAAACAGGAACACAGGGAGTTCCACCTGAACATGAGGAAGAACTTCATTGTGTGGGTGACCAAGCACTGGAACAGATTGCCCCAAGAGGCTGTGGAGTCCCCCTCACTGGAGATATTAAAGAGCCATCTGGATGCAATCCTGTGCCAATTTGACATCCAATCCATGTGCTCTAGGGTGCCTCTGTTTGAGCAAGGAGGTTGGACCAGATGACCTCCAGTGGTACCATGCATCCTGAACCATTCCACAATTGTGTGGTTCTGTGAAGTGGCTGGACCTTCCCCTTTTAGCCACAAGGACCTGTTAGATTTACTTATTCATCTTTCATGGCTTAATCCTTTCTAGCAAGTGTAAGTACTAAGAAAAATTAATAAACATATAATTTGCATATGGGATGTCTTTAGGGAAACTGATTTTGGAGGGAGGTGCTCTGTTTTATTTTCAAGATCCAGTTCGATCTCTGCTACAGTGCCTTTCTACAGAAATTTTCCAAAACGAGGGATTCAGCACTAACCTCATGTGTTTTACATAATTATGCTTTATATTTTCTAAAGTGGGCTTTGAGGGGAAAAAAAATAACTGTATTAAAACTGTTCTAGAGGGGAAAATATACAAACATGCTCCAAGTCAGCAAAAAAAATGCCTGCAAACTTTCAATGAAGTGTTATTCTGCAGGGACATCTACAATTTTATAGGATGCAATTTCACAGTTCAGGCTTGGTTTGCCATGTGTGGAGAGCAGGCTGATTGCATCAGGTGGTGGATCATTGTTAACTCATTGCCACAGAGGACATAAATGGCCTTTCCCCACAGAAGTCACTAACAGTGACATGGTAAAGTGGTTTGGCCAGGCTGTTATTGGTGAAGGGAAAGTTCTCCAAGCTGAAATATGAAATGAGTGGAATGAAAAACATAGATTTTTTTTTTTTTCTAATTAAGATCTTAGGATTTTTGTAGCAATGACATGCTTTACGGTTTAAGAACAGTGACTCTCTCCTGTCCTCTCGAGTTTCAGGACAGCATTTGCAACCTCACCACTCAAAATACTCCACAGTTTCCCTTCAAAGTGCTTTTTAAAGTCCTTCTTCCCTCCCATCCTAAATATCAATTGATGGGCCACTGGTAAATTTTGGCTTTTTAGCTAACTGCCAGTTCCAGTTATTCCTGTGTCCTGAAACTGTTCTTGGTGGGATCATAATTTTATTCTGTATTTGCACAATAACTTGCACCTATTTTTTCCATAAATATGATGAGCCAGACTAATGGAAATAATAAATACATATAATAGTAAGCCAGCTGTACTGGCCTGAAAGTTTATCTCTGTATTATTCACATACAGATACTGACATAAAGACCTAGTGTAATGAATCATCACATTTTGACAAACTGCACAGAATAAGATATAGCAGTTGATTCTTAGGAGATGAACATAATGTGCTGAAACAAGTAATTCCACTAACCTTCTACCTGACAGGAATTAATGGAAAGCAGACACCAGAGAAGATTGTTTGTCAAAACCAATGTGGCAGCCAGCCTTTCAGTTTATCATGGAAACAGGATGCTACAATTTTTACAAGAATTTCTGAACTTCCTTGGAGTGATATTTCATTATGTTAATATTATTGGTTTGCTTACCCACCTCTGCTTTCCATTTTCCTCTTTGTATCATAGCAACATTTCTAGTGTATGCATATTTCACATAGTATTGTAAATGTAACCCAAACCTGCAAGTTATTTTCAACATAGTGTTCAAAACTTTTAAACCTTGATTACACAGAGCTCTGCTGTTCAACTTGGCATGGGCTGGCAGCAAGATGTGATCCCAGTGATTCCTGGTGTCCAGGTAAAATAGTGAAGTTTCAGTATCACTCCCTTAAACCATGGAAACAGAGAGGTAACTGCTGGTCCTGCACTGGGCCATGGGCCATCAGAGAGATGATGAAAAAAGTGAAGCTACTTGGCTAATACAGTAAATATTACAAGATTACAGGCAGGGAGCCAGACCATTCATAAAAGTATCATGGGATGAATAAAAAAGCAGATGACAGAGCATATTTACGGAGGCCAGAGGACCACACAAACTTTAGGGAATAGTGATAACAATAGGAATTATTAATAATATTCTTGTTAGCATATTGACCAAGACAAATAACAGCATCACAAAAGCTTAGATGGGCAAGCCAGTCTACTTGGGGAGATTAGTTGTGTGTAATGAATTAACTGCTTGACCAAGTGTGCAAAGAGATTTCAGAGTTATTGCAAAGCACAGAATTCCAATTGTGTTCTGGAAGTGCTCTAATTTAGAAATAATCGTGGGACATTGTGGGACATAACCTCTTACAGTTTTCAACAAGCAAGTAGCTACCCACTTGTCAGTCTTTCTGTCAACATATGACTGATGAGAAAGGATGGAAGCTGAGGACATGTCTGCATGTGACAACCTGATTTAATGTTGAAGGTATCGAGCCAGAGCATAAGAATAGCCACAGTGGGTTGAACCAAAGAACTACCTAAGATGCTATCAGAAGGTGGCCAAAAATGGGTAGCACTCTTGGATAAATGATAGACAATACTAGAGTTAATTAAATCATAGTTAAAGCAATAGTTAATGAATTTCTAGCCATCTGAACTTCATGTATTTCCCTAATCATGGAAATTTTCTCTGTTCCTAATGGATATCAATGTCTTGTCCTTTTATTACTCTGTTAATTTTTTAACTTTTGGGAAACCATTTTGGCATCTATGATGTGCTATATCAATAAGTGATTTAATTGCACTTTCAGAGAAGAATATCTCATTTCATTAATTTTCAACATATCACCATAGCTTATAATTTGATGTTCCCTAATTCCAAACAGACATATCTGTTGCAGTTGTATCACCTTCAGTTGTATCTTTGCTATGTGCTTTTAACCATGCTGTAACTTGATTAACAAGCTTCACTGCAAAGGTTGTCAGCATATTTTTCATGGTATTGGTAACAAAGTATATACAGATATATACATCCTCTATACAGAGGGATGCATATTAATGTCATCAGACAGTATCAACAGGACAGAATTCCACTGATGAGCAGCAGAGGACAAGGGTAGATTTCCAAAGAGTCCATTTCAGATCCTTGAAAGATCCACTTTGTATCAAGTGGATACAAAAAACTTCCTAAAATGCCTGTTTTTAATTTAGTACCCAATTTTCCAGAAGGCTGTGATAGGAATGAGGTCTGTCAAATTAAATGCTGGGAAAAGCCCTGTTTTAAGGTGGTCTGGAAAATGGTTTACATTTCCACACTACAGAAACATCATGGAAGTAGGAAATGCATGTAATTAATGCAATAACTGAGAACTGAAGCTGAACCCCATTCCAAATTAATTGTATACATTTCCCACTTCCATGATGTGGTCATTCACCTAATTCAAGCTGTCCCAAGGTTCAGAAAGGATCTGACAATATTTGTGTAGTTGAATGTACTGGATACATTTTCAGACAATTGTGTACTTTTGAAGAGAAATAGTGGTACTGCAGAATATTAATGCAGGTAGTTGAACTGGGATTTCATGGAATTGTTTGTGTTGTTTATATGGCTTGTTTTTTGCTAGCAAGAGTTCTTGCATTGAGGGAAAACCAAAATACAATCAGTTCCTATTCAAGCTTTTATGCTATTGATTTTATAATCTTCTGTCCTTCCTTGGGCATCCTTTTTTCAAGCTTAAAAACCATTGTCTGATTATCTGTTCTGTGTACAAAACCTATCCCACATGTTTGATCTCCCATATTTCTCTTCCTTGAAATTTTCCAGTTCTTGTATTTGGACAGGGGGCCCAACATGGCACACAGCATTCAAACTATCTGTCACCATGTGTTTATACATAATAATGGAATAAAGATGACTTGCACTTTGTTCTTACTGTCCTTTTTAGTAGATACAAAAGGTAATGTACTTTTACAAGTCTTCCTGATTAGCAAATTGACACTTTTCCCTTGCCAATATTTGACTAGCTGTATCTCAGATCTTAGGTATCAATGATTTATATACAGCCTCATAGAGAATTGATCACAATTTCGTATTTCACATGAGCAAACTCTAGGACTTTGGTGGCATTATGCAAGTGGTAAGAGCTTCTGAATCATATCTTGTTTTAACTGACAATTGCTTTGTCAGAAGTACTAATTATATGAAATACAAAAGACATCTTGCTAGTTGCCCAATTCCCACATTTATCCTCTATAAAAGTAAAATTACATTAATATACGATTGTTGAGACATGCCTCATTTTGAACATATCGTATCTTTTAAGATCAGTTTTCTGTATGCTTTTCCCCATGATTTTGGGTGGAAAAAAATTCCTAATTCTAGGTGAGTTCCATGAGAATAGTGATTTCAAGTGAAGTTTGCTCTGAGATTTTGAAATCATTTGGATGTGAAGTTCCCTGTGAGACCAAAAAGGGTAAAGTTGAAACTGTGTGGACTCAAATAAAGAAAAAAAACATAGAGATAAACTCCCCATGAGAGCAACCTCTTGAGTTTCAATGAAATCTAGTGACAATGAGCTCAGAGAGTTTCCAAGTCCCCAGTGCTTTGCCTGCAGCATGAAATTACCAACTCTATTTTTATTCTTACCTCGACTTGGTTTTCATGGTTCATTGTGCAAGAATGAACGATGATTTCTTTTGTCAGTCATCCAACTGAAAATTGTTTTGCTTATTATTCAATATAAATTGTTCCTCTGCTAAAACATAAGATATCAGCATGTGAGAATTTATTGCCCAATTTTACCTCTCACAATTCTAAAACATGAGAAGAGTACTTGCTGCTTTGGTAGAGAATGAGAAACATGGTAAAAGGGGAAAATGTAGGTTTCTGTACTGTACAAAGACAGTATTAAATAGCTCCAAAATTTACTATAGTTCGTAGCATTAACTCTGGCAATCCATTACTTTGGAAGTGGATAATGGAAAAACACCATCTTCATATTGAATATGAAAGGGTAAGTTTTCAAAGTGCTGTGGTAAAATAGGAGGAACTATCCTGTTGACTCAGAATCTTTTGGACTTGAAACTCCTAATATAGCACTGGAAAAGGTAGAGCTGAAGTTATGCAGACTGAACATAGCATATGACATCTGAATGAAGAATGACCTCTGAGTTACAACTAAGTCTAGCAATCCAGCTCTAGGAATTTAGAGAGGTAGTGATCTTAAGTTTTCTCTTTACACATTCCACAAAAAAAAGCAGAATTATTCTTGATCACTTATGTGGACAGCTGAGAGTTTGATCTAAGCCTGATAGATTTAAAGACCTTTAGTTACAGTGAAGTAGCCTTTTGCCTTGAGCAGGCCCAGAGGGTATAATTATCATGAAGTAAATGTAGATACCTTCATGGCTATGAAAGTCCTTAAGTCATAGCTGTACCATCTTTATGGTGTGACCACAATGAGAGATTAACACTACTCTGACAAAAAAAAAAAATCCAATAAGAGCTAAAACCACTAAATAAATTAACTGTGATCCATTGAATGTATCATTAGAAGAGTTTTTCTGGTCTGAGTTGTAAGAGAAACAAAGAAGAAACTGGTCTTATTTTCAAATATTTTTTGTATATTTTGCATTAAACTGTTACTTGATAGATACCATAAACTACTATTGAAGAATAGTCAAAAAGCCAGTTTGATTGAAATCTCCTGTTGCTAAGCTGTAGAATAAAGCCTTTCTCTTCTGTATTTTCTTTCCAACAAATGTGTTTTGAAGTTTTTTTATTAACAATGAGACAGGTTCAGCAGAAAGAGTAGAAGTTAAGTTTTTATCCAGTTAATAGTTTGATGACCAAACCATTTAAAGTCCTTTGGAGCTGCATAGAAGGGTGACTGTAGAGTTGGAGTAAAGAACCTATTTTAAGTTAAGAGGTTCTCACTTTGTTGTCTGTGCTGCCTGCCACAGTCTCAGGAACCAACTGAAAAGGGTTTTCAGAAAGAGTAACTTTGGGTTACATCCGTACTTTTGGATTACCTTTGGAAATTTACTGGGGAACTATTTTTCAACTGAAGAAAAGCATAAATGCTTTCTGTTGGTAGGTACCACTACTCAGAACAGCACAAACTGGTGCACAGAGAAAAAACACACTGGAAGATGTCAGGTGGGTGTTTGGACCCAAAGTAAATACACAGAACTGAAGGGTAGAGTAATTTTCACTCAAGTGGAAATCACTGCTGTAATAAACTCCATGTCAAAATTTTTAGAAAGACATATCTGTTTCAGGGAGCAGCAAGAATAGGTTCCCTTCAAGAGGGAGGACAAGTCAGGAGTCAAAAGTGACCTTCACAGAGGCAGGGTGCTCATCAATTAGGCACTGTCCCACAAGGTCTGAACATGATTAGGCTGGTAATAGTGGCAGGCTTCACCAGGACAAAATTGTGGATGCCCTTGGGGTTCTGACATAAGGATACAATAATCTGAGCAAGGCTACCGTGAGTCTAAATCTTCCTAGTTTTGCTTTGTGTTTATTTATTGTGGTATTAGTTTAATTAATCAAGTCAAGCCAGTGATGAAACATTTAAAAACTGATGACAATTTGTATTTGGATCCAAATACTCTTATCACTATGGGCTCATTACTTGAAAACAGACCGGAATTTTGTTCTTTGTTGCATCTCTTCAATGAGAATTCAACCCATGTGTCCTCAGGCAGGTTTGCAAATGGATGTCACTTGAAGGATTCTTGGTTTCAGTGGCAACTATTCATGGTATCAGAGGATGCCAAAAGCAGTACCCAATCCTTCTTATTTAAGTTGCATACTTCACCACTGGGAATTTGTAAAAGAAAACAATTCTCATTACTTCTGCAACTCTTGAACTGAGATTATTTGTACCCCATCTGCTGACTCCAAAGCAATAATTAACTAAGCACACCATTTCCTGTGCAATTGATAATGCTGGCAGAAACAAAAAGGTTGTTTGGCACGACTAAAGGTATCTTTTAGCAAAGATATATTATCAAGGCTTTAATTTCCTATAATCAGTAAAATTCTAAAGTGCCATAGGTGTTTTGGCCTGATTTCACTGGTTAGGAAACACCACTGTAAAGACAGCATATTACTACATAGGTCTTGTTATATAAACTGTAGATATTAAACTGAAACAGATGTGTTGATTTCAGTTTGGCTCAAAACACACACAAGAAACCAATGTTTGCCAAATGGAAAAGGATAAAAAGCAGTTGATAAAATGTTATTTTCATGCATCTGAGATAATTACAACCAGTAGGCAGTGAAACAAAATTAAAATCTATAAAGAATAAGCTGGCAGTAGCTGACAGTAGATGCTATGGAGGGAGGTAAAATCCTTGTCACAGAACCAAGGCAGTAGACAAGTAGAACTACATAAGGAAAAATTGCATTTTCTATACAGCTCATGACATAAGGTTTAATAGTAATTTATGATGACTTTCATGTCTACAAAAGGTATTAATGGTTGTAACATTAGCCTTCTTTTTCAACTCTATCCATAGCATTTCACTTAATGACCTTGTGCAGTGCTATATTTCTCATAAGTAAATACTTCTCTTTCTAATTGGAATTTATTGTCTTTTAATTTGCAATCCTATGTTGTTATATGATGGAATAAGTTTAATAAAAGGAGAGATTGATCAGTTTATTACTATACTAGTAGCAATTTTGTATACCTCCATCAAGTCTGCTGTTACTCTTGTTCTGTCTGGGTTAATCTCTCAGCCAATATAAACCTCAATTTACCTCTATCTCTACTCTGAAATTCATCAATCTCTGCTTTATCTTTCTTGAGAGTGAGTCAACCACAACTGAGCTCAATATTACGAGTCAGAATTGATCATTTTTATATGGTGCTATATATTTTCTATATTGTCTATCCATTTTAAAATGCAGTATTTTAAAATAATTCTTAAAAAGTGGCATTTTTCTTTAAGGCAAGAAGTCTTAGAAGTTCCATCACGAAGAGGTACACGCAAATTGAATTTTTATTTTTGTCTTTTCAAGAAATTTTTTTATAGCAACACTTTGTTTTCCTCAAGAGTTGAAAACTAATGAGCTCTGTCAAATTGGACAGCACTGTGTCTGGGAAACTGTTAGAGAAAATGCTGATTAGTTAGTGAGCTAAAACCATAGCCACAATTTGCTGTTGATTGTCCAAGGCAGGCAGTTACTGCGTTAATCTACAAGATAACTCTTAAACAGAATATATTTAGCTAGTTAGATTCAATAACAAAGAATCACATTTATTCAATGGAGTGGGCAAAATTATATTTTGAGTGACGGTCTAGGGAGAGTAATAGAATGGGTATTAATGTTATTTGTTTAGAAGCAGCCATTTTTCTGAATTGGGGTTCTGAGTATACTTACTGTGATGTGGAACCAAGTCAGTAAAGTACCTTGGTGTTTAAATAGGACTCAAAACCACTTGAGATTCTAAAGGAAATCAGGAGCAGATATGTTTGGAAAAAATTTAACAGGGACTTACATGAATCTTAAAATGGATAGATATGGGCTTGGTGCTGTAGACAGATCTGTGTTTCTCCTGTGTGTCCTTCACTTCAGACCAGTACAAAATCTAGGTCTGTATGTTAAGTCTACCTCCCCCTATGTCTTAGACTGATCTCATATAGAAGGGCATGCCCTACATGTACTAAATAAGCAAAATGCTGGGTTTTTTTGCTCAGTGGGAATAGAATAATACAAGGGTGCTTTTGGATTTACTGCTGTTCAGAAACTTGTGATTGGAAACTATTACATGTTCAGTATTTATCCAAACAGGAAAGCACTATATAGAGATGTTTTTTATTAGTGTTTTGTCTCTGATGGCTGTTTTAGCCACATCTCTGAAGCATTTGAAGGCTTTTACAATTTTGTGATGGATGTTTTGCAATAAGAGATATTTACATGATCAACTGTAAATGTGTTAAGACAGATTTTATACCGAGTCTAATGTGTAGTCTTACTGTTTCTTTCAGTACTTGATCTACATTTTGACAATGACTACTTACTAAATCAATTATTTCACTTTGACCAAAATGTTATTTTATTGCTAATATTTGCAGTTCTATCATATTTCTCAATTTATTCTATCTTTGCTAAATCAGTCTCAATATAGCAAAATAGGAAAAATCATTACAGAAATTTTTTTGCAGACACAATTTTGTGCTAAGTAAACTGATATCATGGTGAGACAATTCATTAATTGATGGTACTATAAAGCTTTCCATTCTTTATAAAATTTAGTTCTGTTTAATAAAAGCAACTTGTGAGCAGCTGATCATAAGTAAATGAATGATGCCTAAAAGCCATATTGGAACAGTCATCCCACAGTCTCACATCTTTTTTTTTTATTAAAGCTATAATTAATCCTCACTTATACCAAATGTGTGTGACTCAGACACTGACAGAGGGCTGATGACAAAACATGTTATTGTTGATGCTGTAAAAGATGCACTATGAGCATCTTCCAAGGTTTGGAGAACACCCCCTTGTTCAAGCTGTTTACTCAGTAATCACAAAATCACAAGAACTGTCTCAATGCACTCTTCAAAGCAGTCATTTTCTTAGAAAAAGTTTATTTATTTATTTATTTATTTATTTATTTATTTATTTATTTTTAGGATTAATGCAGTCCTTGATGAAATCCCAGAAATACTTCGTTCCCTATTTCCTGGATGTTTTTTCTATATTTAGGCAACTGGTAAGAGTAGCTAGCTCAGGTAAAGCAGCTGATCAGCCAGGCTTTGTGTGTCTATTTACATCCCTGAAACCCTGGAGGACAGAAAAGTCTTTTAATTGGTGAGTCAACCTCAGTAGGAACATGCTTTTAGGAAATGAGGCCTAGACCATTCCCTTCACACTGGGCACACTTGCTCTGGTTGCCATGGTAATCTGCTGGAGCATGCTAGGTCCAATGATGTGGAAAACAAGATGGCTTCCTCATTTGTTTAGCCTTAAGGAAAATTACAGATATTAACAAATCATTACAGGGCTAACAGACACTCTGAAGACCTGACCTAAATAAACAGCTTCTTGTCAGATTGCTAATAGCTGCCCAAGTTTTACTTCTGTGACTCTCCTGAAAGTACTTAGTTAATGAAGGTTTTATTACCCTAAATATTTGTTTTCTCTACCTGCAAGTAAAATCCTGTACATTCAATGGTGGACCTCCTATTCGGTGAGGTGCATTTAATTTGTCAATCATTTGGAAAGATATTTAAATGTTAAAAAAACAACTGACACTTTATTGCATATGAAACCAAAACAATGGGTTGTTCTTGTCAGTGTCCCCTGGGAAGGGCTTTTTGTATTTCACAGAAATCTCTTCCCTGGTACAGAGCAGCTGCCACGCTCCTCATGGTGGTAGGGAGAGGTTTCAGCCTCCTCGGCCTCCGCAGGGCTGTGGAGGGTGACGTGTCCCTGAGAGAGGAAACATTCCATATCAAGTTGGTGCTTTGAGGATGGGGAAAGAGGAAAATTAAAAGCAGGCATGAAAAGAAAAGCATACTAACGAATGAGCCCATCTGTTTAAAATATAGGAGGAAGTGACAGCTAAAATCTTTAACTGCACGTACAATGGTAGTAGGCTCATGTGGGGGAAACGCAAGGTCAGTAGAAGAAAAGATTATGTCTTTCAAGTTTTTTCAGTTAAATGGTCTGTAATTTCAAAGCAGCCGATTTGTTGGTGCCATCCACTTCCCCAGAGACTGTTCCCTGTGGAATGAAAGATGAAGGTGAGGAATTTAACAAGTTGCTGAAAGGAACGTTTAAAAAAAAACTTGTTTTGGTAAGCCTTCTGACATACCATGTCTTTACTAGGGACTCCCAATGTCCTCTGGAATCTGAACAATAGAAGAAAGCAATTAACAGAGAAAACACATGGGACAAGTTTACTGCTTCCTTGATTGAATTGTGTCAGTGACAGATACACATATGAAGGCACATGCTCCCCCATCTAGCTCTGTGCACTTAAGTACATAAAAGGGGAAACTATTCCTTTGGCTTCTTTGCTAGTTTTAAAATGCAACTGCTCCTTTTTTTCCAGTCTAGCCCAGGTGTTTGGGAGGTTCTGGGTGGAAATGCCTGCATTGTAATCAATTTTCTAAACTGTAGAAAATACCAACACGGAGTACTCCTTTTCACATCTAAAAGAGCTGTCCAAGGACTTCAAGACCTAATTAAATGAGATGACCTCCCCACGAAAAAAATTAACCACATTCCAATATCATTATACTTATGCTGAGAATCTGAATTGTTCAGATTCTTATTAATTATTTCAACAGTGATTCTTTCCATCTCTATGAATTTCCTTGTTCTAGAATTCACCCTTGCAACTGAAATAACAGTATGAGTTTCAATTGTTTTTCAAGACAACTTGCAATTTCAGCAGTCAGAGCACACATGGGCTTAGCAGAGGGAACAGGAAACATGGTGGATTCGGGCACTTAATACAACCGTGTGAATGTTGTTTATTCCTTATGTTCTGAATGTTTTATTATATTAATATATTATGATGCAGTAAAACTTACACCAGGTATACTACCTGCATACATAATTGCACTTGCATTTTTCCTTTCATATTGTGTATCAATGATGTAAATTTCAAAAAACAGCAGTGGGCATTGTGACAGATTTCTTTTCTTGGAGTACCAAATTTACTTAGTTCAAATATCCTTTAATAAAAAAAATAAAAATGTTGTGTTTGATTTCAGGCATTAGTTGTATGACTACTTCTACTTCTATCCCAGAGGTCTCTAACTTTTTTTTAAAAACCCCATTTTTATGTGTGTCTTACTTACCAGGTGTAGCTGTGATAACACTGCACTGTGATTCTCTCTGCTCTGACATTGCAGATGTAAAATTTATGATATGCTTTATGAAGCATAATGTTAATGTGTCATCTTTAATGATGGACAAGATTTACAAACTGAGTAGAATAAGGAGAATTCTGGCTTGGTCATGGGTGGACTTAAACCAATTTGATATACTCAATTATCTAATCAAAGGTTTGGGTTTACAGCTGAAATGCATCCAAATATTGGCTGTTCATGTGGAGAACTACAAACATGAGACAAATTCAGAAGTATTTGATGAGAATTCTGCCTTATTTTACCCCATTGTCTTGGAAAGATACAGCCCTTGACTCTAGATGTTCCTATGGAGCATTTGTCTTGTGTCACTAAGCATGTTAAGAGGTAAAGTGAACATGCATAAAGAAGGAATTACTCCCTGCACAGTTTCGACAGTGAAAGCTTGGTTCTGATTCATTTAGGCATAACAAAAAGCTCTGGGTGCACTATTATTTTCATTTTAAATGATTTGTCTATCACAATATCATTGAGTTCTCAACCTTTTAGTTTTGACAAAGAGAAATATTTGAATGGTATTCTCAAAGCTTCAACTGGCTAATGGATGAAAACCACTGATAGTTCTTGCAGGAAGGTTGGTTATATATTAAAAAAAAGAAAGAAGGAAAGATAAATTTGAAATGAATAGGGAAAGAATGAAGTCGAAGATAATGATATTAACAGAAGATAACAATTGAAAAAGGAATGTGATGATTTGAAAAATGTTTAGAAAATCATTCAACTACTGCTCAAAAGGAGAGATGAAGTTGTTGGATGTGGCTTTCTGCTGTTATACTTTGTAAATATTTTCTCTGTAATGAATCACCTCTTTCATTCTGGTGCAGAGGAAGAGGAGCACATTTTCCTCCTCTAATTATGCCATGATGGGTTCACTCCTTAGTGCATGTTCCGGACCCTCCAGACCCTCAGACCCTTGGGACTTGTAGAACTGAATACTGTGGAATGGACTCTTGAAATTCTTGGATGATTGTAGCTAGGATGACTGTCTGGAAGGGACAAAGCCTGGCTACAAGTGTCTTATCTATGGACCCTATGGACCATTCTCTTCCATTTGGTCTAACAGCTTTGTCCTTTCCCTAGAGTCCCTATTGTCATTTCTGGATTTCCTGTTTTTGTTTTTGTTGTTGTTGTTTTTTTTTTTTTTTTTTTCTGTGATAGTAGATCACAGAATCTTATGAAAAAAATTATTATTTATATATTATTTATATTGTGGAAAATATTTTGATATTCCTTGCACTTTTGGTCATGTAGTGGGTCATGGGAATCAGAAGTTTATTTAAAGTTAGCAAAAGGCCACAACAGCAACAAAGGATATGAAAAAAAGGGGAAAAAAGAGAGAAAGAAAAGAAAAAAGAGAAGAAAAATAAAGGAAGGCGAGAATTTTTCTTTCTGAGAATCTGATATTTTCTCTGCAATGCAGAAAACAAGTGAAGGATGAAGTTACCTCATCACATGAGCATCCTTGGGGTGGGGGGTGGAGGAGGGAGTGAGAGGGAAGAAATTAGTATGGAACCACTACTCAGAGCCCCCTAAAGCCTTTAACTGGTTGGGGATCCTTGTCCTGACTGATGCTTGGTGGGAAATAAATGAGATTTTCCACCCTGGGGTGCAGGTGGTAGCAGAGCTTTTGACTTAATCTACCATATCAGAGCCAGGCTCTGTTCAAATCAAGGTTAAATTCAACATGGCTTCTCTACTGTTCTTTGTTTTCCCATGTGTATTGGGAAATTATTATCTTTTGCCATGTCCAGAAGTAGTTACTACCTCATCCTGTATTTAGGAAATTAAAGTCTTTATTATTTCAAGCAAAGTAGACAGTAATAACTTATTCGAATTGTAGTTCTTGTTATCATTGCCTCACCACTACTATACAATATTCATACCTTTCTGAAATGAGTCTTATCTTGAATTCTTCTGGTGTATTTTCTGTCCCAGTATGATTTTTATGTTATTATTTAAAACTTGAAAATTAAAGATGGGCCATTTCTGAACAAGTCAGAGAAAAATGTCATTCTCTTTTGTTTCCCTTTTTCTGTTTTTGCATTTAACTAAGAAGGAGATTTGAAAGGTGTCATTTAACATAAAAAGTCTTCACTAAGAGGCAGTGAACCTTAGATTGTTGGAGAAATAAATATTTCCTGTGCTATGTGTAATTCTGAACTTTGGAATATGATCCAGTCATTAAGAAATGCATTGCCGCTTACCAATTATAACCTCACAGAGAGGGATAAAGTTGAAAGTAGTTGTGGAATCTGGTGATGGTAATCCCTTTCTCTTCAAGGAATAACTGCAGACTTCATTTTACATTTGTGTCTTTTTAAACTTTTAATTCATGTTACTGAGCTTTTTCTCAGTCTTTACTCTGTCTCAAGAAATTTTCCCCCCCTTCCATTATCTGCCTGATGTCATGGTTTGCAACAAAAGCAAACCACTTTTCTTCTTTTTCCTGGTTATATCTTCTCCCCCTCTACAATTTATGTTCATTTGGTTGTCTGCCCATTATAATAGATGTATCACTTGCACTCTCTGCTGAATGCCAACTGCATGTGGACATTAGCCACTCTTCTTCTGACCAAGCCTGTTTGTTATAGATCTTTTGGTATTTACTCTTTCTGCTGCCAGTAATTGTGTTTTTAATTCTTTTGTTTTCTTTGTACACAAACACAGATTATTCAAAATCCCTTCCTTCTCTCTCCAGGGACCAATCTTCATCATATGTTTTCATTTTCAATTAAGTATTACCTTCTCTCTCTCATTGTCTTGTTTCTAATTATGGTACATGTTAGTTGTGTTTTGATAGATGGTTGCCCAAAACACCAGAACGATGTTTAAATTACCATGGTCAGACATCAGCTGTTTTTTTCTCAGTGCAATTCCTCCCCTTTGTAAAAGTATCCCCATATTTCTGCTCACCTTCATGTAAAAGGCTGACACATGCCTCATGGCATGGTACTAACAATTGAATTCTATAAGGAATAATTTTTCTGAAGTCTAAAGTTTTATCAAAAGTGGTTAGAGCCACTACAACAGTGCAAAGAGGTTTTCTTCAGTGCAGGTCTTCGGGGAGGACAACATCAATCCAGTCTGGAGTTAAGATCAGGAAGACTTTAATTATGACTGAAGAGTGCAGAGATTGCCTTAGTTCTTGCTTGGTTTTTTTTTTTTTTTNGTTTTTTCTTTTCATCTCTTCAGATTACTTGTGAAGACCAATGAAAAATGTTTGCTGGCACTTCAGGAAAAACAGCTGGGGTCTACTTCCAGACATTAAGCTGAGTATAATCTAAATATCCTATAAATAATCATGTTAAATTGATCTGTTAAGCTTGGTGAGCATCCCACAAACTTTGCATGGAACTTTAAAAAAAAAGTTAGACTGGCTCAGTGCTTGCCAGCACAATACTAGGTTGGTGCTGCAAGAAGGGAGCAAAAAACTGATTGCCTAGAATCATAAAGGAAAATTCTTCCTGGGTGGCTAGGGAAGATCTACACTGCTGTCAAGCCAAATCAGGGAGTATGGAGATATGACTTGGAAATTGAAATTGTTCTCCTCAAAAACATGTCTAGTCACAGGAATCTCCTTTTCAGCAAGAAATGGCCCAAAGGAAGTGACCAGTGTGGGTTGCTGATCTGGGAAAGTACAAAGTGTACTTTGGTTTTCATCCTACTCTCTCCAAAGTCAAATGCTGTTCCCGATCTATATTCTTCTATTTAAAGCAAATAGAAAAGTTGCCACAGCTTTGCCTATTGGTGTCAGCCACTTTCTTTGGTTTCCTTTTCTGTGATGCACTCCCTTGGGTCACCTCTGTGCTCTGGCTTGTGAGATTCTGAGAGCTGAACTGTGCTTCTAACACTGACACACAGACGCAAACATGGGCAGTTTGAGCCATGTAGAAACCTTATAGTGCATTCAAGTCATGCAGTCCATTGAAGACTGCTCTTTTTTAGTAGCTGTAGTCTTTTCCCAAATAAGGATGAATAATTGTAAAATGCATTGCACTTCCTAGCTGTAGACTTTGCTTCTCTGGCTCCTTTTTGAGCAAATATTTGGAAACTCTGGTATGTGCCTATGTCTTTATTAGAGCTGCAATTCTAAGCTGTGTTGGAGGCAGTGGCATAGTACAAATTTATTCAGAGCCACATCCTGAAGAAGTTGTGCAAACTAGAGAAATTTTGCACAGTAAGGTCATGATCTGTGCTTTGGCCATGTAGGAACTACAATTTTCTGAAAAAGTTATCAGGGCGAACTTGCAGGATTTGCAAACTGAGACCTGAAACATAGTGTTCTTGTGCAGTCTTAGAAGAAAAATAAGCCATGCACATTTTCAATCTGGCAAAATTTGGCAATAATATTAGAACACTTGTCTCTATCAAAGCATTCAGAAACGTTTTAAAGTAAACAAATCCAGCTGGCAGCAGACTAAAGTTGATCTAAAGTAAAAAGCAAAATCCAACCAAATACTACAAAATATACTTAGTCCTTAGTTATTATTAAATAATTTATTCTACTATTACTAACTAATAATGGGTGCCAAAAGCCATATATATATAATGCCTTAGGTTTGCATATTGTATCTAGGTGGATTTGAATTTTCAAAATCTTTGAATTTCATTCGTTTTATTCTTGCTTTCTATATATACTCCTATTATATATACATGTATGTGTGCATTATATATATATATATATACATATACACTCATGTGTGTGTGTATGTATATTATAGTGAGGGAAAATGTTTAAGTAGGAGACTTATGGGTTTGTTTATCTCATCAAGAGAGGACTAAATGGAAGAAGTTTTTTTTTGTTGTTGTTTTTTTTTTTCCCTAGAATCCTAATGAGTTGGATGTAATTTTTACAAATTCCAAAGCTGATCCGACATGCCAAAGCAGGGTTTGAGCTGATGAGCAGCTTCTCTTTAGATTCATGTTCACACTGAGAGGTTTAGCAGTGGAGTTTCCAGAACTGCTAAAGCACTTGAGAAGCCGAAGTCTTATTGAACTCGATGGGATTTATCAAAACCCTGCTAAGATGAGTGATGTTTTACATGTGAATGTTTCACAGACAGCCTCCTGGGAAAACTGGAAATGGACTTAAAAAGGGATGCACTCCCTCCCACCAGGAATATGCCCCCACTGGAGGGGCTTCCTGTCTGTGTCTGCCAAGAAGAACAGATAGGATCCAAAGGGCTGGTGTGAAAGGAGGCTGCTTTAGCTTTATATATGTAATTTGTTCTGCCTGATAGCCACCTGTGAGAAAAGGAAAGGTGTGTTATAGGTTGGAAAATGGTTTGTTTTGGGAATAATGTCAGAAAGTGTGTATTAGACAGTTATTGTTCAATATTCTTAGGGAGAGCAAGGATACTAGAGTAAGGCAATGGCTTCTTCTGTAAGTATGTGAAAGCTAGAGGTGAAAATAATATTAAAGTGGCTCCTGCTAATTTGTGAAATCTGAAAACCTGTTTAAGAGTCTTGCTTAGGCAAGAAGATTGATAGATCTCTTAGTGCCAGATGTATTTTTATTTAGAGGAGAAAAACCAGAAACTTCAGCAGTTAACTGACACAACTACCAGAGAGCCGGTGTGAAAGAGGCAGACAGAAGAGTAGAAGTAGCTTGAACTGATCTTATTATGTGGGAAAACTTTAAAGCCTCAAAATGGGAAGGAAACGTTACTAGAGGAAGGAGGAAGAAACTGGCTGGTGCAGCTCTGCAAAGCTGGCTGTGAGATGGTCATACTTCATGGCATATTAGTTGGTTGTTTTACTTGGTTTACTTTCTACCTTTATTAAAATATTGTTGCTGCCATTGATTAAAATTTGCAATTGTGGATAATTATCTCACTGAGCACCAATCTTGTCATTTAAATTCCTGGGTGAGAGGCTAACCTTGGGTTTCACTGGGAACCCCAATTCATATGGGATCAGTCCCTTGCTGCCAAGTTGAAGGAGAATAGGTACACAGCGTGGCCAGCCTTACCTTGCCTGCTGCTCCTGGGCATAGCAGGCTCCTGAGGGAGGTGTTCAGTATGTGCTGAGGAGCCCGTGCCACAGGAGCATGGCACAGCTGGCAGTGGGACAGCTACCTGCACCTCAGGGTGGCAGAGAGGCAGAGACACTGTCCCCCCTGCCTTTGAAAGCGCAGCCCTGGGAAGGATTGTGGATTCTGTTACTTGCTCTCACTCTTGTCGAAAGTCTCCCTCACCAGTTGTGATGCTTCATCCTCAGAGACCTTCACACCCTTATGTTGGCTAAGTAGTGGAGATATGTGGGGAACCTGAGGCATGCTGTGATCTGTTCCAGATTTCTGCTCTACTGCCTGGAAACCAGAAGCGTGTGGAAATGAGAGATGAAAAGTTTTGCACCCATAAAACATTATGGGTGCAAATTAAAAAATTTAAAATTTATCCAGGAGCATTGAGTTCTCTGCAAAGAAGACATTAAAGTACTTGTGACAAGGTGAATGGACAGGACCTAGTTTGTCAGGAGTTAAAACTGCCTCGGTCAGCTGGAGGCTTACCAGCCACTAGCTATTAGGATAGTCATTTCCCCTCAGGAAATACCTGCTGGTGTATCAAGGGTAATTGCTAGCAGTCAGCTGTATCCCCAGAGGGTGGGTATATAAAATCATCAGGAAAAGACTGAACTATTCCTAGTAGGAGGCAATAGCAACTGTGACTGTGACTGTGTGACTCTGTGTGTGTGTGTATGTGTGTCTGTCTTGGTTGTTTATCTTAATGAAGAATCTTAATGTAATGTAGGCTTTTGTTTCAGTTTTAACCCTGGTTGTGACTCATCTTTAGGTTTCTGCTGAAGTTTGAATTTTACAGACTTCTTTTCTTATCTGAGGCCACCACTTGCAACACTGGCTGGTTTGTCACAAGCATTCTTTTAAACAGAGGAGATAATTACAGCTTCCTGAATGGCTTGGTGTCGCTATGTGGTTTTATTTCTAAAATACTTGAAATAGAGTTCCTAAGTGACCTTCACTTTGTTATTCTCCTGCCAATCTTTCCTCTCACAACAGGAATAAAACCCCCTTGCTTTCTTGAATCTTAGTTAAATTGTCTGTGAAGCAGGTAGATCAAGTAATGTCTACTGGTTACCCTTTAAAGTTCATTCTAAAATTTACAGCATTATAAAGATGAAAAACAAGCCAAAATTTTAGAAGCACTTGTGCAGTCAGTTTAAAGATTTGCTCACTCTCCTGCTAGGCAGAGGTCTCCCCGGAATATCGCATCCATCAGTGTTAGCCTGTCAATTAAACTACTCTTTGCCTCCATACTTTCTGCAGTAATAAATTTCCCAGAAGTGCAAAGAAAGCCAGACACTCAAGATAGGTCATCCTACCTGATCCTTATCTCTTCATTTGTACGTATTCCCACATAACCAGGCTTTTAGTCATGCTTCCTGGGCTTTTTCTCTGCTGTCTGAAAGAATCCTCCAGACAGCAAGTTGTCACTTGGCTGTTGCCTCACATGGAGGCTCTCCCTGCCTCTCTGTCCCATCTTGCTCCCTCTTCCCCACTCCCACATCTGTTGCATGTGTGTTTGAGTAGGATCCACTGCCTCCTTGCCAATGGAGTGAATTTGTCAAACACTGAAGTGAGCTTCACTTGGTTGAGAAGCTAGGTGCCTCTGGGATGTGGTAAACACTTGCATGCTCTCTGAAATGAATATTATAACCTGTCATAATCAGGTTATGAACTAACCACAGACTAACATGGTTTTTGAACTAGAGTAAATGTCAAATATGTAATAGATTTAAGAGAGTTCATGAGCCATTTTCTAGTAAGTCACAATTGGGGAAAAAGGAATAAATTGATGAATAAACTTTTCACAGTGCAGGTGTTTCACAGCAGAAAATGAGATAGGATTTGGGAGTAAACCTTCATTATTTACTCTGGTCTTCCTTTCTTGTGTTCACTTCCTGAGATGAGGGAAAATACCTCCTTTCAGACTGCTGTGGTTGTCTCAGGAGTAGTGAAGTCTTCTCTGAACACCTTCAGATACTCAGCTTATAATGAAATCTTAAACCTTTGCATGTACATGGAAGTATGTCAGCTGCATTATTTTAGTTTCCAGAACGGAGCAACCCATGAAGCTGAAATCTGGAAGAGCTCTTGATTATAAAGTTAAAACCAGCAAACTAGTAATAAGACCCTCAACTCCCCCCTTCCCAAAACAATGGGGAAAGAAATACCTTCACATCCAAACTACTCAGATGATGCTACTTTTTCCATTGCTTAGTATACTCTTCCTGGGACACTTTGTAGGATGATCAGAAGAGGCTTAAGGAAGGCACATGATTTGATTGCGTGGTTAATTTCCAAAACACTGTGTTGAAACTCTTAGTTCATTGCCTTGTTGCCCTTTGTAAGTGGATGGGATCTATTGATGGAAAGAGATGAATTCCCTCTGCAACAGTGCAAACCTTTGTGAAAATGGATCTCCTTATAAATGGCCCAATCCTCTCCCTGAAAAACAGATGCCAGAAGCAGTTGTGGGACATTATGTTTCAGTTCTAGAGACTTCCAGTTCTAAGAATAAAGTAAAGGAGTCATTATTTATCTAAACAAGGCCTTTATGCTATGGTTCAGTGGCTGCTGGACAGCCGTGTGATCTGTCTTGTGTAATGCCCTCACCCCCTCCTTTGCCCGTTTGGGAAAGAGAAAAAAGGGCTTGTGCTGGCTCAGAACACGCTTACACATCTCACTGTCTATTGTGCTCGGGCGCTCTGCCCATCATGGTCCATTGGATAAACACGGTGTGGAGCAGCCCCTCAGCTGCCAGTAGGCACAGCAGCGCTGATGACATGCTCTATGTTTAGAGGGGAATCAGTGCACAGTCACAGACTGTGTGGGATATGTTTACACCTACGTGCTGTGTGCTTTCTCCTCAACAACACAGAGCTTCCATCACAAAGCCCCTCCCTCCGAGGGAACTGGCGGGTTTTGAAACCATAGTCTTTTATCTTTTGTGATGGATTTTTTTCATGCCGCTTCTCAAAATAACGCCTTGTATTTCTGTGCCTGAGGGTAAATGAAGTGAGATACAGATTCCTGATCTTTCCCTGCTCCTGTAGGAAGCTGCATTTTAAATACAGAAGGAAGGAGGCAGCTGGCTGAACGCATACTTTCTGTGTGTTACCAAGCCTGTCAAAGTTTCTGTGTATATGAGGCAGCTGATTTCTCTCAGGAGCCTAGTGGTCAAACAAGTTACATTTTACAAAATAATCTGACTTTTAAAAAAGTGACTTAGGCACTTCAGAGCCAAGATCTCTTTATTTGATAATGGGGCTGGGGCTTATCTATTCAGCTTTGCTGCGTTTGGTGTTGACCTCCTGATATGTACACAGCCCAACACAAAAGCTCCTCTTGTCCTTCTGAAAATGTCACCCAAAGCACACAGTGCTCTGGAAACCACATTTTGTGTGGGGCTAGTCCAGGATCAGTGAGCACAAACTTGCAAAGAGCAGACATGCTAGGGAGGGCTCGCCAGTGTGAGATGGAGCCACTTGCTCCTTGATTATATAGTGCAACAAACTGGGCACTGAGACTGTCTAAATTGTGAGAAGTTATGTATTCTCATTTTGCACATGGGAGACGATGTGGATTTTTATCTGGGCCCGAGTTTATGGGCGTTGCAACAAGCAGGAGCTCAGCATCCCCATTTGCTGGCCAAACTTGTGTGGAGCAGATGTTATCATCAGACAGAGCACTACTGCAGAGCAACAGAGACCAACCTGAGGTGACCGTGGCACGTTTCCTGCTATGTGCTACGTCAGCCGACGCAGGGAGCATGTCCAGAAGTATAAAAATTCTGTTCACTGCTCTGAGGCTTCTTGAGCAATGACCAGATTCCAACGTGTGGTAATGCCCCAATACAAGGCAACAAAATAATGTGTCAGTTAACACATACCTTACATAGTACCCAAGTACTTGTTTTAAAACACTCAGATTGCAGCCTTCTGTACTATACTGTACACCAAAAATTGATTGGAATATGATGGTTTATTACAACAGAATGAGTCCAGTGAAGCATTCATTCTTAATACTTTTTTTACTCTATAATTGTGATGCTATTAACAGAACAACAAAACAATTCAGCAAAACCTTTAAAAAATTCAAAGTTGTTCCCATGGAAAAGAGCTCAATTTTTTCTTTCAAGATTTTCTTGGCAACCCATGCTTATGATATTTTTAATTAGCATTCTAATGTAAGAGGTACTAGTTACAGTATTTTGATTTTCAAAGTATTGGTAAACAAGACAATCCACAAAATGTTTTTAATCTCTCCTTTATGATTAGAATCACAAGAACTATACAAGAATTTATTGAAGTGGAAAAATATTGGCAATGCCAATACTTTCTCATGAGTATTTTAGCCTATGTTTAGCATTAAAAATGGATAATTTTTTATTTGATAATATTCAAATTTTACAATGTTCTCACTTTTGTGGACTACCTATTTTATCTCTTTCCCCACTGAATCCTTTTGAAACCTGGAAAAGCTTTAATGTTTATAAACAGATTCTGTTAACAGATTCCACTGCTTTACTACTTGAAGAGTTCTGAAGTTAGTTTCTTTACCTGAATTGTCCTACTGTAAGGTTCCTTTTGTAGTGTCATGAGGAATCATATTAATAGCATGCCTTAATTTCCAGTAAAAATTTTGGTCACGATCACGGACTTCGAAAATCAGTGTTTTAACTTGGTCTTATTTCCTGATATTCATATTTTTTATCTTCATTCCATCCACTCTGCTTTCCATGTCAAAGTATGTAATATTTTTTTCTGGTGAAGGATTAATTAAAACTCAATAAAAATAAGAAAACATGACACAACATGACATAAATACATACACTGAAATTCAGTCCATGGTTGGAATGGTGCAGCATTTACATAGAAGTCCCAAAGGATGTAGCGTGTATTTTGGACATTTTTGGCTATCAGAAAACTTCTGATAGTTTCCATCACTGTCTGAGATGTCTTTGTTTGGACATTTGCACAAGTGAGTGAAGTTGAGCATGAAAGTGAAATCTGTTATTTATTAAAAAAACTCTATCTCTATCTATACCTATATCCAATCTGTTTTACTTACATATTCATTTTACTACATAACCACCTACAGTGAATTTGACTTATAACTTATTTTTATATCAAAGTTTGGGTTATTTTTAATATACAATTAAAAAAAAAAGTACAATTATATCAACCACAGTGCAGGTATGTGAGTTAGGTGCCCCTCTGAGCAGGAAGCCTAATAAGAGAAATGAGAACCAGACATTTCTAGCAATTCCTGGTGCTTATCTCACCTTGTCTCAGGTAGTAGATATCGATCCATGCAGCAGCACAGAGAGACTCTGCCAGGTCTGCTCTGTTCCTTTCTTGCAAATGTCATACGGTGGAGAGTTTAAAGACAGAATTGTAGAAAGGAGAAAAGAATGAGAAACAGACAAAAAATGTGAGAAAAGAAGGTATCCTAGCCCAGGAACTAAAATCTCACTTGGCCTCGCGGTCCATCTAAGAGCTTCCATTCATTCTGGTCAGTTTGGGCACACTGCTCAAGCTAGAGGGCCCTGCTTCCAGATTCCATCAAGTCATGATATCTCTAAAATATCACCAACTCAGCACTTCTTTTGCTCTTATTCTCTGATTTACATATAATTAGATGTTTCTGATGGTGTGTTTTAAAGCAGGAGTTGTTTTAGGTAGAACACTCTTCTCAAGGGCAATTAGCATCAGTTGTCCTCTTCTCACTCCGCCTCCTTCATCTGGCCTCCTGCAATGGTTATAAAGTTTAGACAGGGAAGGAAGCAGTCACACATGAGAAATAACTCAAGTGTAATCCTCAGTGAAAATCTATTTGTACAGAATGCCTACTGTCCTTGCATGCCTCTCTGGCAACAGTATATCACTACATAGTACTAGCATACAGGAAAGCTAAACTGAGTCATTCATGCACAGGAGAAATGCAGTCCTGACAGAAGCAAGCAGTCTCAAGTGCTGGTGTACCTATGTAATCAAATAGTATAAATCTTGTTTCTCTGCAGTAATTTGAGTGAAGAAGAGTTCAACTCTATATGCAAATACATTCAGAGTATATGATTCTGTTTAGATAGAAGTAGTCAGTAAAACATTATATTATTTCTGGTTTAGACATCAAAACAAGATTTCTTCGGAGCATTAGGCAGTTGGCAGCTATTGCAATAATTTCTAATTTGGTTATATTTTCACATGATAACACATCCTGCTTTGATACAGCACATTTTCTTTAGAGTTGTCCAAAATTAGCATTGCTCATCAAAATAAAATAAGGGTAGAGAGGGCAGTAGAGTGATGGGTTGGTGCAGTGGCGAAATACAAGCCAAATTAAATTATAAAATATCTTCTACTCTTCAAGTTTATGAAATATTACATTGGCATTTCAGTTCCCAGCATCCCATCCAGTTCCCACCCTCCTAGACTCATAAGGGCACACACCCCCTTCATACCCTTTTCCTTGACTATGCCAAGTGAGGATCAGCAACAGAAAGAAATTTCCGTTTCATGCTGCAAAGTCTACATGACCACCATGGAACGCAGACCAGAACTAGTATGGGATTATCTGCAAAGGTCATTAATAACACCAGGAACATGAAAAGCCTGGTCTATTTCAGTGATAAGTGTAAGGGATTGCAAGTGCTGTTGATTAAAGGTATATGTAAAATAATAAATTGCTTTGATGATAACTCTAGCTATAGGTGTTATAGTTCTGCATGGCTCTGCAGATCTCCTCAATCTTTTTCCTGGTGTAAGCTGCTCCTGTGTGCCAGTGGAGACCAAATGTTTGACCATAGTGACTCTTAAGATTGGTGCTTTCATGCAGTTTAACAGCAATGTTTTATACAAATATCTGTGCATTTCTTACTAGGTGAATAGCACCATCTTGACTGCAGTGAATAGCTGTGTTTTCTGGTGTGGAGCAATCTCTTATTCAAATTAAAAATTTCAGGATATGGCCTCAGGAGAGTTTTTCTTGACTGAGAACTTTGAGATCTGATTAACAAAGGCCAACCATTAGTCAATAAATTGTCATCTTTCATCAAATAATGTGTTTGATAAATCAGTTACTCTCGTATTCAATCAACTTTTTTAGGCTGCTCATAAAATGTGATACTTGTCACAGAAAACATTTGTCAAACAAATGTTGTTGATAAATTTCTAAAACATCCAGTCATGTCCAGCTTACAGGTTTGCCTTACCAAGCTCCTTCCATTACTTACAGTCCTGTCTTCCTCCTGCACGGTCTCCTCCTCTCCCTGCATAGTGCAGCAAGAGAAATAAATATTTTCCTTGTCATCACGTCAGTGTTTCTTCACAAAGTTTTGGAAGAAGAGGAAATAAGAAGCAAGGGCAAAGATCAGAACTTTTTATCTTTCATTGCAGTACTTCCTTCTAAAATTTTAAACAGAAATTTATTCATGACTTCAAGAACCATTGGAGATGCTGGTGGAAATGGAGAATCAATTAAACTCCATTATAAATTGTAGTTACAGTTGGTTATATGTTAGAGTTTTGATCAAATGTCTGGGAGAGGTTTACAATAAGCAAGAGACTCAGGAAAATTAGCACATGCCTGATCTGTGCTGTGCTGATGGGTCATCCCTGTGGGGATGGGTCAGGCAAAGTATGGTTTATAAGACACCAGCTGTTAAGAGGAGCTTGACAGAGTCTAAGGAAAGAAGCTCAGTCTCACAAAACAGAGCTCTGTTTCCTGAGAGCTGAAGAGCTCTGAAATATTCCTTGTAACTTCAGGAGGCTGCATTTTGAGAGAAGGTGTTCTCTGTGTGTGTCCGTATGTGTGGAGGTGGTGATGTGGGGGAGGTGAAAGTCTTCCCAGTGGAGTTTTGTGAATTCATTGTTCCTACATGCTGTGCAAAAAACCTGAAGGTCCCTACTTAGAGTTTTCCATCCTAGAATTTATACCTTTGTCATCACTGTGTAGCTTTGTCTCATAGACCACATGGAAAAGAGACCTTGACCTGTCCACTAGAAATCCTAATTTTAGTGGGAGTAGAAATTGCCTGTGGTGTTTTATCCAGAGTTTTTGCCTAAAGGGCCACAGCTGACTCCTCAGACAGGCTGTCTGACCCTGGCCATTTCTGCTGGAATCTGAGGTAAGCAGAAGTTGGTATGTATCCAAACCAAGAAAGACACAGGGCCACTCTGCGTGCAGTGTGGCTGCAGTCAAACCCAGCCACTCAGACTCAGTGAGTGGGATGGTTTCCTTTGGTGGTATAGGTGCAAACCCACATTAGCATCTGAAGAATGTCTTTAAAATGCAATAAAGAAATCTGCTTTCTTCAAGTGCCTGTGTCCTTAGAAAAGGATCTTCGTTAAGAGGAAGAAACATGATCTTGTGCTGGCTTACATATTTAGCCCAGCTTCCTAAGTAAATTGGCTTATCAAATGATGTTGTCTGCTCCGTCTGTCACTTTCCCTTTAGCTTCCTCCCAACAGCCCACACCTTTCATGCCCAGTAGGTGTGAAACCCATTCATCAGCTTAGGAAATATTGGTGGCAGAAGGATAAAAGATATCATCCTGGGTAGATGGCATGAAATGGCTAGGTAGAAACCATAATGAATGTTCTGGAGAGAAACCCTGCTAGGATTCAGTCCGTTACCCATTCCGAGAGGGGGCATCTAAGTGGGCAGTCAATGTATGTGCTGACTGGCTGAGCACTGCAGCATAGCTCTGAGCCAGACTGCTGCATAATGCTTTGTGTGTGGCAGGAGAAATGAGGAGAGCAGTATGTGAAAGATTATTTTTTTGGGAAATGGAAGGCACCGGAATTATTAAAAGAGAGAATTAGAGAGACAGAGACTTCAAGTTTCATTATGAAAAGAACAACATGTTTTCAAGGAAGCAAAAAATTGTGTGTTGTGCATCATCCTGTTTATCCTGTTGCACGCAGCCCTCCCACAGGAATGGCTACTTGCAGGGTATATTTAGATTACAGGGATCAGATTCCACTACACCACTCTACAGTACAGGTCAAAACTTTCCTGCTTGTTTCCATTTTCAGCAGAAATGTTAAACATTTCATATGTGAATGCATAAATTCTTTCTTTTTAACTAAGGATATAAACAGTAATATCTCTTCCCAAGAACTTTTTTTTTTGTGTGTGTGTGCTTAAAACTAGCTGCCCTCTAATTCAGCATTACAAGAACTGACTTTTTTCATGGGATCAAAGCCATACAGCCTTAATGGTGACTGGAATATCTCTGTACTGTCAATACTAACTCCAGCCTTGACTTCAGATGCCTCCCACCATTAAATATCTTACATGGTTTACAAATTCTGCTTGTCTAATTGGGACTTCGGATGGAGAAATTTCTAAGAGTCTACAGAGCCTAGTAATTAGCTTTGCTCAACAGAGTGTTGGGACAATCCTCACTGCAAGTTTTGACCATCAGGCATTATCAGAGATTTACTGTGGTAATGAATCTTCCTTCATAAGCTGCTCAGAAAGTGAGCTGCCCATGGCAGTCAACTCCTACAACTGGCTTTTAAAATTCTGGGGCGTATGTCTGTAGTTGATTAACATTTTCCCGTTGCCTTGTAGGGAGGATCTGAAGATAAAATGTCTGTGGCTACTTTGTGTTTTAAGGGAACTATACTGAAAATGGTTGGAAGGACAACTGGCTGGTCTGAGGAGCTCATCAGGAACAAGTGTTGCTGACAGAACAGCAAGAGTTGCTGACAGTGTCTTGGAGTGGGAAGGTCTCTGAGGAGTGGTTCACCTCCCAGGTCTCATCTCAGATGTGTAAGCATTAGAAACCCCCAACTAACCATGCATGTAGGACACTGGCAACCTAGGCTGCACAGAAGATGTCAAGCAGCATGATCTGGTCTGACGATTGCTTAAGAACAATTACACACATATAACTGGTGTGGCTAAGACTGTGTCTGCTGCCTTCAGTGACAGGCTCCTAGAGGCACTGGTTCACTCTGCACATTGGCAGTGAAGATGTGGGATGGTTCTTCAAGCTGCCATCAGTTTCCTGCAGCTTGCAGATTTTGCTAGTTAGATGAGAGATATCTTCCTGCTATGTCCCTTGGGGAGTTTCTGAGCTCTGGGTTGTGACTGGAATTATTGTTGGTAGAGGCACTGCAGCTAGGGATGAGGGCTAATCTAACATGCTGCAGTCACTCCTGGTGCTCTTGGTCAGCCTGGAGAAGGTGGCAGCCCTTAAAGACCAGTGGTGGCTAGCTGTGGGCTCTGGGTTGAATTTTTTCAAAGGCAGCTCGTGTACAGAAGCTCCACTGTGAAATGGGCTGAACCTAGCCAATTGTTAGGCAGGCAGTGGTGAAAAAGAGCTGGAGCTCCATTAGCACTGAGTCACACCAGCAGACACATGCTGGTTTTTCTTTTGCCTTGTTTTGCTAGTTCTTTGCTCCTGCAGTCTTGTCTAGAGGATTTAATACATCCTGAACCTGTGCAATAAGTGGCGTTAATTTTACTTTGAGGCAACCTAAAACCTAAGAATGTAGTCTGTTATTCTACAGTTGATGAATAAGCATCTGATTCACATCCAGCATTTGACTAATCTTGTGTGCCTTAGGCACCTGTCCTAACACACACAGGATTACCTGTGTGTTGCCTGTTACCTCTACCATGCCAAATCCAGCTGAAATTAGAAAACAGTATAAATCCAACTGAAGCCAATGAGTGTAAAATAACTGAAAATGTTGGTGATGCTCTCTGCCATGCCTTTGCTAGTGTCTTCAGTGGCTGTGATGAGACATAGTGATGGAACTTATTTTCTCCATGATCGATAGAAGTCTAGCCAAATGCAGAATAATACTGCTATCGTGCGTGGTGACTGCTGCGAATGCTGAAATCTTGGTCAGGAAAAGCAACCCACACAGGATCAAGAAAGAGACTTCATATATTGAGCACCATCTGGTAGATGCTGTATCAGTGTTTTGAACTACAGTTCAGTCTTATACCACATTTCTGAGATGTAACATATGATTG
The DNA here is from genome assembly GCA_013396995.1 of Dicaeum eximium. NCBI lineage: Eukaryota > Metazoa > Chordata > Aves > Passeriformes > Dicaeidae > Dicaeum > Dicaeum eximium. Next base: position 1,316,862 of record VWZP01006945.1, read on the forward strand.
GTAATTATTCAGGAGGGGAAATGTGAATACAGGCTGGCCTTACTTCACCAAATGCTTTCCTGTCTATAATGAACTGTCACTGAGATTTTTGTACATGTGTAGATGTCCTCAGAGATTTGTAAAAAAATTGTCCTTTTGTTCCAGCCCAATCAATTGTGGAGACTGTGTGTGGAATGAGTATGTCTCCATTGGGGTGGCTCCCAGACCCAAAGTGTAGGATCATTTGTTGAAAGCCCTTAGTATGAGGTAGGCTTAGACAAATAGAATAGGGCTGGTGCAGGTGGGTGACTGTCAGCACAGAACAGTCAGCTTTTTGGCCAGGAATCCAGGGTTTAACTGCATCCCCAGAAAACGACATTAAGGCTTCCTCTCTAAATGACCAGAAAAAAAGGCTACATTTTCCAGTTTGTGGCAAGCTGATCAATTGCCTGATTCTGGTTAATGGGTAATGGCAAAGTTCCACTCTCTGGATAGCTCTGTCATGATTTTTTTGGGAGGTCTTTCTTCACTGGGTGAAATGAACTAACATTAGAGGGCATCCTCAGGCTGCCTGGAATGCTTCCTACTAAAGGTATGCTAATCTTGCAGCACCAGATTGTCTATTCTTTGGCTTTGTTTGTAGCCTCTTGTGGAACCCAGTCTTGGCCTGTCTTGTTCCAGGTTGCTTTGGAACCTACACCGAAGCATCTGTGCAGAAGAGAATGGCAAACAATTTCCTAAAGTGCACTGCCAGGGTTCTGGTCAAGCCAACAGCTCTGGTTTGGATACCAAAAGACAGACCTCCAGGATAAGCAAAGCCACCAAACAGACAAAAGCAAAGTCATGAAATGACAAACTCAGACATTGTTTCTGCCAGCTGCTGCGTGCCAAGGGCTGGCTTAGAGCTGGCACAGGAGTCTGTGATCAAGAAAGGTTCAATGAAAAACAAAACTGGGAATACAGCAAAAATAGAAGTTCTGAGATCATGTTTAGAGAAGGCTGGTGACATGAAGAGTATTCTGAATATAAAGAGCAAGAATGGCAGGACTAGACCAAATGGGAAAGTCCAGGGAAACTCTTTCCCAGACCAGATGTTCATGAACCAACATATCGGTATGGAAGCAGCTTGTCAGAAAAAAATGGGTAAATTTTTTGCAAGCCTATGAATTTCAGGCAGAGCTGGACTGCATGCTGTATTACTACACCATTAAATTGGAGAACTCAAGGCAGATTTATGGTGCCATCAAACCTGAGCCATAGTTTTACTAAATACTCTGTCTTTTTAATGGTACTTAAGGGCTTTACTGCATTTGGGCATTTTTACTGTGTTTAGACATGGTTTTAACAACTGAGTTAGCTCTTATGATGCTGCCAATTGCTGTCAATGTGGAGAAAGAGTTCTTTTTTTCAGGACCATAACCTAGTAGACAGGGTTATATTTTTGTCTTGCAGGATTTAAGAATGACTAGAGACCATTATGTCAAACACAGCTTCTCCCTGTATTTGCTGACATCCAGTTCATATGGTGTCCACTAAGCTCATTTGTTAAGAATTTTACCTAAACAAGCTACAATATTTCTAATGGAGCAAACCTTTAGAAGTTTGTTCCAGCCTTGCGTGACTCCCCATGGAGATTGTGAGCTGGGAGGAAGTGACAAAGAGAAAAAAAGAAAATGCAGGCAGATCCAACCTAAAGTCAAAACTGTTGCTTCATGCTGAGAAAAAATGACCAACTGTTCTCTTCTAACCTTTCTTTTAAAATAGTTGAACTTGTTTGAAAAGTAATAGCGTGGCTTACTTGAATTTTAAAGCACAAGATTACTTCAGTTTTAAAGGACAAACCCAAAATCTAAAATTTATGAAAGGGAGAGAGAAAATGTAGCATCTATTCCACAGCTTCCATGTTCATGCAGGAGTGATATACCCTGCAGGAGGCTGACTCAACTTTTTTATGACCCATCAGTGATTTAATAGAAATCCTGATGTTGTTCCCCAAGCAACAAGCATATTTCATTAGGCAGCGCAAGATGGCATAATGGACTATCTGTTGTGCTATTCTCCCTTTTATCACATTCCCTCTTCCCAAAATACAGTTATTATTATGCAGCATTGGGTAGGGATGTGAGTTCTGGAAGCCAAAAAGTCCAAGGGATATTATTTGGCGTTGTAGCATTATACTAGGCTTTGCTAAAATCAGGTGTGAAGCAGCATACCTTAGCTACTTTAAATAGGGCAGAAACGTCCTAAATTTATCCTAAAAAAGGATAGCGTAAGGTTACTATTTATTATTAGTCACAGCTGATTATTTCAGTGATAGCTTTGGCCTTATTCAGTGGTGAATCTGCTGTCACCCGCTGTACACTCTGGCCACTCTCCCTGCCAGTAGTCAGCTTTGGGCAGAGGATCAACTGAATACCTTAAATTCTCTGTTGAACCTTGGCATTATTATGGGAGTAGTCCGCAGCCAACTCGTCCCTGGTATAGCTCCAGCAACTTAACAGATGGATCACTAGCAAGCCTCTTCTCAATTTCTCTGTTAAATATTCATGGAGCCAGCATGTGCATAGGCCCAAGCGTGCCCCTGGAGGTGCCAGCAAGGGTCTCTGATCTGGGGAAGATGTCAAATTGGCTAGTGGAAGTCTGAGGGCAGAAATGTTTTCCACAAGGATCCATCCTTCAGTGCAGAACATGGAGTGACAGCCATATGTGCAACTGTGCTGGTGAATATGTCTGCAGTGCATGCTTATACAAACTATTAATAGGCCAGTGCCATGCCGAATGCTAATGTGGGGAAACAGGGAGTGAAAGACAATGAAGAAATGCTTTGGACTAAGCTGAAGCATCAACTAAAGTAAAATCTTCCTGTTAACTTGCAGTGAGGGTGAAGGAAAAAAAATAAGCTGCATTCCCCACTTACCTTTAGGATATACCACTCTTATTTTCCAAATGTGCTTCTGAAAAAATTGCTAAATGCAAGCTCATAAAGCCCTGGGGATTGTTTTCTGTTTTTAGATCCCATTCAGAGCTAAATAATGTTTTATTTGCTATTGTTTAATAGCAGTCAAGTATGCTTCTGGCATATCAGGGTCCATATATGAGTTGGACTAGGGTTTTGGGCAGTACTGAAAACCAACATCTAAAATTATATATATATGTATGTATTCTTTTTTTAAGTCTGCAATATCTACAAAGCCTTAGGAGTGCTCTTTTAAGTCTGGCTGGGGTGGAAAGGAAGTTGCAATTTTCTTACTTTGACAAATTTCTGTTTCCCCTGCTTTACCAGAAAGAGTGTTTATCATTATGTCTCATTAAAAATATTGCAGAGAAGTAATTTGTGGTTGTTCCAATGGAATGTACAGCACACAATATGGAGAACTTAAAAAAAAAAATCCTGGGAAGGAACATACTTATTCCCTCTTTAAAGATTTATGTCCCATCCTCTGAAATTACAAAATGCTGACAAGCTACTGTATAACTAGAATTCCTAATATAATAAATTTGAATAAAATTGAAATATTTGAAGTCAACTCAATGCAAGCCTGTTTGTAACATGATATTGCAGAAAATATGAAATATGCAGATGTTCTAATGAAGAAACAAACATTCCTGTGTTTGCCAGTGCTATTCGTAAGTATAATATGCATTAACATTAAGGTGGGATACCTGGAAAAAGTTTTATTGCAGCCTCCCAGTTCCTTTTACTTCCCAGTGTAAAACTTTTAATGCTCCTTAACTCAGTCTAGTAAAGTGTGACAACAGAATTTCATCTAGAAAAGCGAGAATAGAGTGTATCACCCAAAGGTGTCTGTATAATCTCAGGAGAGAAAAGTGGACTTCTGCAAATGAATATGCTTGAAAAAGTAAATGCCTTTGTACTTTAAAACCAACATTATTTCTGCTGTGTTTACAATCATCTGGATAGGGGAAGAAGAAATAGGAAAGTACTTCTAAAGGAATTTTTTTTTCCTTCAATAAAAATTTGTTCCCTGTGGTTGATTGTTCAGATGTTCCATGAAATTCGTTGGTAGAGAGAAATAGTGAACAAAAACTGATTTCAAATATAGCCAGAATACTGGCATTCATTTCTGGAATTCATTTGCAAGGCTGGCTAGATGGTTTCAAAGCTTCTAAGCAGTCCTGAGTGATTTGACTTGCTGGAATGTACAACTATTCGATATATTTGACCCACTGTGTTCAAGATGAACAGCTTTTAGTGCTGGTTCTATGTGTGGCCATGATGACTTCACTTAATTATTTGTATTTCACCATGTCTATTAGAAAAAATGAGTAATAGTTCTTGCCTGCAAGTTGATTCATTCAAGCATTGAATCATAAAAGCGTGGATTACTGACTAATTACTGATTAACTGTATCAACATCTTCAGTCAGAATATCCCCTCTAAGAGTACAAAGAACATATTAATCAAGAACGTATTATCATATGCTTTTGGGGAGTAATTTAGAAATTATTCTATTCCTTGAATACTAGCAATTGAAAAACTGTTTTTCAGAAATGTTGAGCACCTAATTTGAAACTTTTTAGAGTGTAATTTTGCTTAGCTCTTGAAATCTCATGGCTCATTTATTACACAAATGGAGTGAATAGAATAGGTCACTTCTTTGTAAAAACTAATCCAGTAAGTGCAAATATTGTTTTGTTCTGGAATATATTTTTGCTTGCTGGGCTTTTAAATTTATAATCTATTTTTTAAGAAAGATACCTTTAGCAATGGCTATCATCAGCCTTCTACCAGTGTTGGAAAATTTCAGTTAAAGCTGAGAAGGAAAGAATTGTCATGTTCTAGTACAACATTAAAAAACCTGAAACATGTCATCTGGCTAATCATGAAGTTTTTAATTTTTGATTACTGCTACAAATAAAAAAATCAAAATAGAAAGTAGATGATAACTGGAGTTATTTTCTTTTTGTAGATATTAAAAAAAAAGGTTGAGATATTCAGAAAAATGTCAACAATTTTTCCATGTAAAAAATGTATAAAACCTATAAAATCTGTTCCTGGGAACAACTTTGGCTTTTAGCAGTCTGTTTTCAATAGGAAGGAAATTATGAAAAAACTCTCAATTTTTTTCGTTTTAGTAGTATTTTATTAGTATTTATTTCACAGTTGTTCTGTTTGTTAGATAAGTGAGAAGTGAATTTCACAAATACAAGTGTTAATTATAGTAAGTTAAAATAATTAACTGAAAGTTCTCATTTCCACTTTGATAGCAAAATAACCTATCTTGTGACATTTTGATACATCTCTTTAAAACCCTCTGCTAAATCAGGATTATAAGAAATAAATATGTGAAAACAGAGAACAGAGGAAAAAAAATATTTTTAAGTATCTGAGAAGGCTTGAATTACCTTATTATTCTCATCAATGTTTATGGTTAATTCTTCAGCAGAGTGGAATTTTGAGTCACATTATGTCATATTCCCTGAATGCTGGCTTGGTGCTACCACAGTAGTTTTTTGGTCTGTTAACAGTAGATCATACAACATACAAACACACACAGAGCTATTTGAGATGGAAAAAGAGGGCAGAAGTAATGCAATAGTGAGAAACCAATGTGCTTACACATTGCAACAGAATAGGTTGCTATCATCTGTTATCTGTTATTATCTGTTATCTATCCTGATGAAAATCAGTAACTTGTATTACAGTTTTATTATGGATATTTGGGAATTGTGTGGTAAGCTCATGCTCCAGTGTGTCCCATTGGGTCCTACTCCTCTCGTCACCCAGTGTGGCCAGCACTGTACCATGTTAGGCTCTTAAGGCCACCAAACTCAGTTTTCATTCTCAAAGGAAATAGTGATACAGTGGAGAAGCAGAACACAGCATAATTAGGTCTTGTTCCAGCAGGGATCTTGGCCAGAGAAGTAACTTGGACTGGCACAGCTGAGAAGCATTCCCAGGTCCCTGACCTCTAGATGACAATGTTCATAAAAGAACCATCTAGATCCTTAATGAAACTCCCAAATTACTTTCAGGGAAACCACTAAAAATTTGAGTCAAGAAGCAACACGTATGTCCGAGCACAAAAGGAGCGCTATAGGTTTTCTTTTCTGCATTCATTTACGCCTTGTGAAATTGTTTTCTGCACTGCTGTGATATAGCTCCTTCCATTATTCTCTCAAAGGAATTATAGTCTCATATTTTTCCCCCCTTTGGTGCGTTTGGCTTCCTGCTTTAATCTAATTCTTACAGCTCAGGGGAATCATCAGACCTGGCTGAGATTTGTATCTTTTCAGAGAGCTCATCAATAGTTTACATAATGCCGTGGCAGGGCCAGGGTTCACACAGCTGGAGAGGTATTCGGCAACAGTCCCGTGTTAAGGAGAAAAAGCCTTATTGAGAATCTCAACTTTGTTTAAAGAGGTTTTTTCTTCTGAAGAAGCCAAAACAACACAAAAGCAGTGTGTGCAGGTTTGCTGGCAGCTGGTGTGCTGTGACTGATGATGCTTGTGTTAATTATGCTCTCACTATTACCATGTGATCCACCCATCTGCTTTTTGAAGCCAGCTGTTTTCCTTTATCTTCCTGTTGAACTACCAGTTATTCAAGGCAGTGACCATCTTTATGTGGTGAGCAAGGAGAGAAGCAAGAGCACTGAAACTCTGATGTGGGGGTAGCACTGTCATGGCTCAAATAATCAAAGTAAAAAGCTAGTAAAACACAGATTTGGCCACACTATCTTTTCCAGGTTTTATGTCTTTAAATATTAATTAGGACTGGACCAAGAATTGTTGAGAAGATTAAATTGTTGAGTTCTACCCTGGAATTCAGAAAATGTCCCTAACCATCATCTAATAATGCAAGTTTCAATGAAAAGGTGTCTTCCAGACAATTAATATAAATGTGTTTTACCCAATTAACTTACCTCTCTCTAATTTGTGACTGATTGCTGAAGTTGTGCAGTATTCTTGCTGCCCTTTGTAGAACAAGCCATACCATTTGGCCTAGAAAAGCCATACCTTTTAGTCTTTTGTTATACGAGAACACTGGCATTCATGTGGAGAGCAGCCATTCTCCAGGCAGTCATGCACATGCCAAAATAAATAAACAAATGAATAAATAAATGAAGAAATGAATCCTGTTCCCATAAAATAATGGAGAAGGTTAAAACAAACAATCCTTCAGAACTAAAAAATAAAGTTTATGAAATGTTGTTTTGCAGTGTTTGTCCAGTTCTTGACTAAACAGCCAGGGATATACATATATATAAACACCCCAAACACAACAGCATAAACAAAGCTGTTATTATAATTCCAGAATTCCTGTTGTGGCCTTTAACAAATATGATCTTGCTCTCTCCCTTGGAAAAACACTCTTCCCTTCCACCTTGCCATTAATGTTTCCCTGTGTTTTTTCTTGATCTCATAAAATATTTTCCTCTAACAAGCAAAAAATCCTAGCCAAGCATGAAAAAAAAAATTAGCTAACAATATTTCTTGAAGATCTTGCCCGCATATAAAGAAAAAAAACTACACATTATTTAGAATTATCTTAATGTTGCCTGTGGAAATTTTAGTAATATTATTATTGTTCAGATTAACTTTCCTCATTTCACTGATTTCTGTGAACGACACTGCAGAGCCTACTTTTCTCTCAAACATGCTTTGATCAAATTGGTTAAAAGAGAGTAGAATTTGAAGAGGAATAAAGTTGCATATTAGAGAATAGGAATTTCTGCAGGATAGACTTGTACACATTGCACAAATATTTAAGTCTTTCCTTTTATTATACGTGCAAAGTAAAACTAGTCTGATATATATATAAGATGATATATATATAAGATGTGTTGATATAAAGGCATGCCAGAAACAAAAATTTACATTTATCAAGGTTTTTATTGTAATTGAGAAGTATCAGAGAAACTTGAGGTTTTCCATGCTTTTCGTGAAATTTAATGGCATATTCAGAAATCTGACTCAAGTGCTGTAATTCTTAGTTGAGTCAGTTTTTTCTAGCTTTTGTGAAGTAATCTTTGCCAGCAAAATAACTTTTGAAATTGGAAAGATCTTCAGTGCACAATTTAAATCAGAATTTTGGAAATATAAAAAAAAAATAGAACAAAGTATGAACAATACAATGTAAACCTTCAGAATTTTTGTAATTGTATGAAAAATATCTGCCAGTCTGATATTGCAATATAATGATAAAATTTGATTTCCAGCATAAGGAAAATCTTATACTACTAACATACTGCAGTCTGGGTTTAAAACTGAGAAGGAAAAGGTATCCAAGGCTATGAATGAAATAGTCCTCGAGGGAAAACTGGAGTCCCTCGCCTTAAGATCTGACTGCTGTTGCTTTAGCTTACTGCATTTTAGTGGGCATTGGAGGGATTTATGAGGAGCGACTTCCCTTTTTAGCAGTGGGTTACAAGTAACTTCAACATGGCAGCTGATATAAAGGTGACGATTCTTTCTATCATCCTAGTCCTAATGCATTTAGCTCTTGCACTTTTTTAGCCCAGATTATAATCTTAAACTTCACTCTGAATTTTTCCAGATCTTGATTTTTCATAATCTGAACAGTGGAATAGAGATTTTTCTTGTTTTAGTTTTCATGTGTTTTCTTTAAATCTTTGGCCTCTTGTTTGTGAGAAAAGTCACTAACTGCCATGTGAATTTTTCTTGTATAAATAAACCAGTTCTGAGAAGAGATCCCATCAGCTACCACCTGTCTTCAGTTTTTCAGTTATATATAAACATTATTCCATGTTAATTCTTCCTGGGTGCAAATATTACTTTGAAAAGACTGGTGACTGGACTGTTCTGTGTGCATCTAACATCTGAAGCGAAGTGGACCCCTTACATGTATATCCAAGCAATTAACCTTCTTATCATGTGCTTGGGAGCGTGCAAGGTGAAGTAGCACTCTGGTGACATCATTGTCAGGTCACTGTACAAGAATAATGAAATCATACAGAGAGGTGTGCCCTGAGGCATACTCTGTTGCCATAATTAGGTTGAAGGCTCCCTTGGAAATGATGCCTTGTTGCAAGAACATTTGCAGGAACTAATTGTGGTATGTTTTTGCATCAGTATTGGCGTACTGCATCATTTATGATCTGAAAATAGCTGTAATTGTGTGCGTGATTGAGTAATTTCCTGAATTTAGTATTCTGAGCAGAGTACATATTAAATGACTAACACGCTCTTGACTTTGTCATCTTTTTTATCTCTGGCTGGATTCTTAAAAGGATCTCTTTGTGCTTTTGCATTTTTAAACCAAATTAGATTAGGTGTATTTTAGTGCTGCTGAGACTGACAGGTTAGCAATAATCCTTGTTCCCAGACAGAGCGTGTGCAGGTGCTGCAGGTCCTGCCCACCACCTTGCAACCCTGCCAGTGCATTTCTGATCAGCACCACCTCTGCTGTGCCAGGAACGGCAGGTTTATTCTGAACAGTAGGTGCAGTGAATTTTTGATTTGGAGAAATGGTCAGTAGGGGATGAGGCTGAGGTCATCACTCATGTTTCATTTGCAGCTCAAGTTGGAAACAAATGTACTCTCCTCAGGTACTTCCACTCTGGCTATAGCAGTCTGCATCTTAGGAGGCCCTGTTTCCTCTGAATTTTTTTCCTGTGGTCATCTCTTACTTGTAGTGGTACCTTTTCTTTGTTGTGAGGCTGCACTCTTGTCTTTTTAACTGGCAGATCCTCCAGAAAAGATGAAATGACAGTTGTTTGCAGTCTTGTGAAAGCAAAATAAACTGGCACTGGTTTTTAAAATACTGCTAAAGATCTAAAATCCTGCTGCCACTCGGAGGGTGCTGCATATTAATTATGAATCATCAATATTTTTGGTACCATCATTATCACACACACTCAAAAAAAACAACCTATAGTACTTGCATTCATATCCACCCTTTTTATTTAATTTATTTGGACTGCTTTTCTATCCTGTACCAGTTAATCGCTAGCCCTATTTCAACTCAGAATCTGAATGTTATTTACCATCTGTCTCCAAGGGATGCACTTGCCAAGTCCCTTAATTTGCTATAATTGGCAGGTTTTCAGTGTACATAATTTATATTAAAAAAAAAAAAAGCTGCAATCCTGAAAAAAAAAAAGATTAATTAAACCATTTCTTCTGGGCCCCTAGAAGTGTTCCAAAAGGATGGCTTTAAGGCCACAAGGTCTACTCTGTGTATGTGCTGTCACAGCTGATCACATTAAAAATGTATGTTGGGTTGGTCCCTTGTGCCTCTGCGCTGGTCAGAAGGATGTCACTGGCACCTGGGTAACATCACACATAAACAGTGAATTAAACATCTTGCATTTGCATTTTGTGCCTTTTGTTCACACACTACAAACTCCTAGCCTGCGGTATAATTTATGGATACCTCCATGTAGGGAATTCTGTAGCTGATATGATAGGAAATGCTATGGGGGAAAAAAAAAAATCAACCCCCCAAGCAGATGTACAGAATGCTAAACAGAGCTATGGAAACACCATGAATGGACTGAAAGACATTGCATGTGTGGTTTGTAAACATGATTTATACCTTGGTTTCTCTTAGCTCCTTGCTGCTGGCAGCATCTGGGTGAAGAGCACGTGGTGCAGTGATGCTCTTCCACTTCCTTTCTAGGCAGTGACAGAGGAAGGGTTGATGGAGAGAGGGATGGGTGTGATTCACTGCATTTGCCCTGGAAAAAGACAGGAACAGATGAACGTGTAAATTTCCTTGTTGCCTTTACTGGATCTGTGATGATATCCAAGAGATATATGTGAGACCTTCACCAGCCTCAAAAACTGCTGATATGTGACCATGCAACCTTCTTTTGTGTCAGTCACTGTGTATTTATTTATATAAATCATCCAAGAAAAGCATGGATTAACTAAACCCTGTGAAAACAAAGCTGGATAGGTCTGTTCTCTCCGTGTTCCATTACAATTTGGCATGCACTGTTACAAAGTCAAATGAGATGTTTTCTTCTCATGCTGCTCATTTTCCAGGGGCTCAAAGTGCCCCTTTTTCAAAGTTGGGTACCATGTTTGATAAAGCTAACTCTCCTAACATAGAATGAATACGTAGGTGATGTTGAAAGGAAGTTTTAGTTCTTCATTGACTTTTTGAAATTTCGGTCTTCCTTTCATCCGAGAAAACATATTTTCCAACATCATAACTATTTCTCATAGTATTTCAAATGGGAATACTTAGGATCTGTAACTGAACATAACCTGTGTTGATAATGATGTATGTGGAAGTCATTTTGGAGGAAGGAAGGCTGACTTCAGTGATTGTAGTGTATCCTAGATTAGCTACTGTCAGTTCTTTCAAAGTCACTTTTTAAGATTACAGAAAAACACATTCATGGAGTTTCATCGCTTCCCTTACCTGAAAGGCATCATTAAACAAAATACTTTCCTTGTCATGTTAAGGCCTGGGAAATAAACATGGTCTGTGACGGATGGTTTCCCTGTTCTCCTGTTAAAATGGGACTAGCTACTCAAGTGCTTTAGGATATTCTAAACTGTACTACTGCTCTGCAACTGAAGCACACTAATTCAGAGCCAAGCTCATTAAATATTGATTTACATCAGGAATGTCATGATTGTTTTAAAGAACATTTTATGCACATATTGGGGTGTATATTGCCCAATTCCTAATGTAAAATTGGAAACTTTACCAGTACCTTCAAGCACTTATACAAGATTTGGGCAAATGGATGGCTAAATAGGCCTATGAAATATACAAAGAAGTATTCCCTTTTGCCTCTTTGTGAAATAATTACACCAGCAGTAAATGAATATTCTTATACAAGTCACAAAGAAGTCCAAATGGTCCAAAAAGAGAGGCTAAGCTTCAAAGCACAGGTGTGTGGAAACAGAAGTAATTGTCTAGACTTATTAGACAATTACTTACTAGACTGTTTTCTATAATCTTCTATATTATAGATCATATTTTAAGACACAGTGCTTAAAATACTGGTGCTGCGATGATCTGATTATTTTTCCATTTCCATACACATTCATTTCAGTGATTTAAGTTCTTGCAAATGCAGTGCAAGCTCATTTGTTGTTGCAGACTTTCTTGCAGGGATAGCAGAACAAACCCCAGCTTTCCTGTCATTTTTGGTAAGATGCATAGAATTTGGTCTGCTCTAGGTAATTGCTCAGAGTATCTGAATCATTGACTGCTCAGTGCATTTTGACAGCTATGAGAGAGGACGAGGACCACAGTTATTTTGCCCAAACTGACATAAGCATGAGTGAGACAGATGGTTATCTTACATAAACCTTGCACCTTAGGAGAAACTGTCCCATACATTACATGGCAGCCCTAGATTAAGTTTTCTTCTTCACTGATGGCAAAGTCCATATCACAAATCTGTTTTGAGACTGAGAGCACCTGAGGCTAGGGCATTTCAGGGAATTTCGGTCTGAGAACCCAGCACCTCTCTGTATCTATGTATCTATCTACCTGTCTATCTACCTACCTATCTAATCTCATCAGGCTATTGCCCGTCACTTTTAAACAACACCAAACTTCTCATTACAATAATTTTTATCTAGCCTTTCTTGCAAGCCTGGAAGTGTCTGATCTGGCATGGATCTAACAAATGATTTGGAGGTTTTTGGAATTAGCTAGATGCCAATCTTAATAAATTATTTTTCAAAGCACAGAGATTAACTTTGATAAATGTGTCATGTTTGCCTATTCATGTACATACATCTAAGTAGCATCTAAGTAGGGTAATTTGGGGTTTAGTCACATTCAGAAGAAACATATACAATGTAGAAAACCATACTGATCTTTTAAAGGCAGGAAGGGCTTCAACTTTCATCCGCTTCTGCCTTGTCCTTTAAAGACCAGGCACTTTAAAGTGGAATATGTTTGAGAAAGGCCTTCTGACATGTTTATTTTGGGAGATGGAGATGTGAGTTTTTGGTTTTTTTTGGTTAATTTTTAAATATTTCATCAAAACCAGTCACATTCTAGAAAATCCTTGAATTTTCCTAGCACATCTTCTATGAAGAATATCTAGGGGAAAAAACAATTCATTACGATATAACCAGTAATGGAAGGAAAAATGCAGAATTATTTACAGAGGCTGCCTATATGTAGAGGCTACAGAGTTCGGCTAAAAACTACTTCTTTTCATACCTAGAGTGTATCAAGCTGAATTAAAATGTCTTTTGTTTCTCAAATTAGAAAAAAAAAGGGAAAAAGAAGAGGAGGAAGGAGAATAAGGGTAACAGCCACATTCCTATATTTCTACATGGAATTCTCATTATGCTGTCTATGAGGAGGACTTTTTTACACATAAACTTTTTATGGTACCCAGGTGGTCTCATCTAAATATCAGTGCTAGCCCTCTGGAAAAAGTCCTACTGAAATTCTGCCTTGCTGAGGTCTTTGCAACTCTGATAGTTCCTCTTATAGTACTTCTTTAAGGGAAGCTGAGTCCTCTGGGAAATCTGGCCTTTGACGCAGGCATGGTGACATTAGTACACAAGTCAGTCTATGGGTAAGATTTCAGTGCTTGGTGTTTTCAGAGCAATGGCTCTCCTCTAACCCTGGATGATTTGTCCTTTGCACTATGGTGCTTTTATTTTGTTATCAGATTCATGCAGCTCTCAGTGGCTATTCCAAAAAATGTCTGCAAGGTCATGGGAGTCTTTGCTGATTCAGGAAAGACGTGTTCCATTGCAAAAGGCTGCTTTTATTTTGTTTTTGTTCTCCAGCGTGTACGCATGGAATGCTGTTGTGGTTGTTTCAATGTTTACAAGATATTTCCTTCAGTGATAGTTTAACTTCTGCCAAAAGAAAAGTTAAAAAAAAATCCATTAATGAGCTGACAGTGCTTTTAATACTGCTTCAAAAGCAGAGGGAATTCTTGTGTGCCAAACAAATGTTTGGAGCAGTCTCAGACAGCAACATTTGTTCTGCAAGGGAATGAGCCACAATAGGACACTTCAGCTGCTGAACATCTAAAAGTACTCAGATGATGTAGTGTTCAGATGCCCAGCCAGTTTCCAAGATAAGTAGCCTTTCTGTTAATGTGGCAAAAGGCTGTGCTCTTCCTAATGCAAATGGAGGGAAAATCTCCCAGCTCAAGGTTTAGGACTCCCCGCAGGAAAAAGTTACAGAACTTTAGGCAGAAGTGTCAAATTGAGAGTATTACATGTCTTGGCTCACGAAGAAGGGGGATTCTCTTGACAGAATAGAGGCACATTCTTGATGTTTGTCAAATTTTCTGACACATTTTTATCCATTTTGAGACAGTGACAAAAATGTTGCAAGCATTTTTGTAAAATGTTAGTCTCATTTTATGACCAGAATCTTATAAGAAAATGACAGCAAAAACTGAAAAATGGGATTTCTTGCTTTCACAGGCACTACACTGTCTCAAATCAACCCCAAAAAATTATTATGAGCCAGGAAATAACAAATACAGCTTCTAAAAAATTCATACTCTTTTATTTTTAATTGTTCGCTCTTTCAAGAAAGTTTCACCAAACATGGAATTCTGCATTGTGTTTTGAGGATTATTCAAGGACACAGTTGTTCTTTTCTGGCTGTCACAAGCTTGGGCTGGCAGTCAGGCAATGCAGTTTCTCTGTCTGAAGACATAAACACGTGAAGTTGACATCTCCATTGGTTTTGTTCATGCACTCTGTGTGAAGTCTTCCCTTTTAGACAATTTGCCTTTCTGTTGCAGGAGGTCTTAGCTCTGAGAATCACTAACTTGGAATTATTGTGATGTTTCTAATAAGTGCAGGTAGCCAGTTACACTTAGAGCATGATAAGGAGGGAGTTTTTCTGCAGCCTTCAGTGGAACTCTTTGTACAGTTCCACCTGGGAAAAGCATCACAAAATAGTCCTCTGCATTCAAGACAGATTTGCTATTCCATCAGAACAAAAAATGTGGATAATCTTGATGATAGTAAGGCACATGGCTTTCGATTTACTCCACAGATCATCCTTTGGACCAATATCTCAGCTAGTGCTAATTGATGTAGCTCTGAATTTAATTAAATTTTGGAAGCTCTTAATGCCTGAGAATCTGTCCTATAGATTGCTTTTGGAATAAGCATATAAGCTTGATCTATCTAGAATTGCAATTTATGCTTCAGCTGAAGGTAAATGATGGCTATTTGGTGATTAATATCCTGTTATTATGCCAAGTCAACTAAAGATGTGCTAACTTAATTTATCACTAGCCAGCAGTTACTATCTAACTGCAATTATTAAAAAAACCCACATCATTTTGACCTTTGAGCAATCATGTGGGCAGACCATCCCTTAAAGTTTGCCTCTAATTTTCTGTAATAGTAGCATTTCCTTTTCTGCAAAAGGAGCATTGCAGGGAAGTGCAGGCTGAAGTTTTGATGGTAGTTTATGAAGCTGAAACTGAGGAGGGAGATTTTCAGAAGGATCAAAGGCAGCAGAAGACAGTGCTTGTTAGACAAAAATATCAATTTCTAATTACAAAATTACCACAGTGCAGGTGTGTGTGTAAGGGATAGTGGTGTGTAAATTGTCAATCAAGGTGCAGAAGAGCCAATCATAAATGCAACAAGTTTTAGGTCCGAGAGACCCTTATGGAAAAATGTTGTGGGTGCAGTCAGTGCCCTCATCAACTCTGCCTTTTTTGGAAAAGACAAGGATTTGGGCTGATTTGAACCTTCTGTGGAGTCTCCACTCTAAGCCCTTGGTTGCAATGACTTGATTCACTACTGCAATGGAAGAACTTCAGTAATTCTTACTAGGGGGTGCAATGGGGACCTTATTGTTCAGCACTGCATTTTGACATTCATTAAGATGAAAATAATGTCTTCTCAGATGTGCTGTGTTTTGGGGACAAAAATCTGTATGTGTGTTCTCTTTTCAAATAATAGGAGAGCTCCAAGTATAAAAAAGCTGTTTGAGCTCAGAAAGGTGGTAAAGAGGTGAGATTGCCTGCAGTTGGGTCCATGCCTGTCTATTTCCAAAGGCAAGGAAATCATAATTTTTTCAAATTCCCTCAGGCAGCAGTAACCAAGCCAAGTTGGCTCTAGCCAGCTCTTGTTTGTAAAATGTAATTCTGTGGTAATGAGCTGGTGACAACTTGAAGAAAAGAGTCTAAACATCCTGAAAACAATCCCAAACATGACTAAATATGAGAAGGAAACTTCTAATAATTGCCTCATGAGAATAAAGAATACTACATATAAAAGCAAACATAATTTATTTTCTAGATAAGAATGTATATATATTATGATTCTCTTCCTTTCTTTTTCTCTCTGCATATATAGGTAAGTATATATCTCTATACCTGTTATCTGTCTCTCCAAATGACCTATATTTCACGCAGGAGCTAGCAGTTTTGTCATTGTTGGAAAAAGCAGAACCTGAACTCTTAGCCAACACCTGATGTGACCACAGGAGATGCTAGCAGATTCAACCTGTATGTGTGATGATGTATCTGCCTGGAGATTTTTATGCTATTTTTATGCTTGTTCTGATTTCACAATTTATAAGGCTTGCCCAAGGCAAAAATGCAGCAAAACCAATCCAATAATATAGAAGAATATTGCATTACATATTTTAATAAATAATGAAATAATCAACATAATGCATGCTAGGTAGAACCAAACCAGTTTTTCCCCCTCTGAGAAATCCACTGTATTCCAGGGCAATTTAACTCCCTCTTCTTTTTCTGATGCTTTCCCCTTTACCCATTTGTGTCTTGCTTACGTAAGCCAGTAAATTTCTTGTGTTCCTGATATGTTGACATAAACTTCTAAGAGGCAAGGAATTTTAGTTCCGTCTAAAACACCGTGAAGAGTGGTTTTTGGCTCTCAGGATCATAGCATCATCCTGGCACCTTTGTTCTCTGCCCCAAACCACTAGGCCGCTTGGAATAATTTCTGTCAAAACCATGGGGTTTGGGGTTTTTTTTCAGCCTCCGGAGCAGTGAAAAATGGTTTATAAAAAATCATTACTTGGTCTTAAAAAAAATTTCAGACCAATTCAAGACTTCAGAGACAGTTTGCCAGGAGTCAGTGTTGCCTGTGTGTGAGTGAAACTGTGTTTGCATTAGCCATCCTTGTTCAGAGCAGGTCAGGCTGTAAAACAGCTTATGGGGGGTTGAATCTTCAGTGTTACCTGTCAGTGGAAAAGCAGGGCACTACTACTCACACCCTCTTATTCCAGAGGCAATTACAACCAAGTACACTTATTGAGGAAACCTGAGGCTCATCTGAGGCACCCAAAGAGCATGTTGTTAATGATTGCCTTTTTAAGGAAGTTGTTGCTTAAAAAAAATTACTAAGGAAACATGTGACGACTCATGAAACAGAAATTCAGCCTTCATTCTGTTTTTCTGAGTGTAGTACATGTTTAATACTTAGGAGTTCTTCCAGAGTAATGGGAAGGTAGGGAGGAAAGGGGTAGGAAAGGGCATATTTCAGATGGCAATCTACTCCTTTTATCATAAGCCTTTTTTTTTTTTCTCTGCGAGAATTATGCCAGACGAGTCTGATAACCAGTCAGTAACACCAAGCAGAATTTCTATCATGGTAATTACTTTTGTGGTGGTTTGCAATGAAAGATAATACAATGAGGTGGGTGGCTACTCAGCATCCTTAATATCCACACTATATTCTCACTAAATATAGCCTTGAAAGCTTTTTATGGAGTGTGAGAGGGCAGAAATATAGCTGGATGTTCCCAAACTTAGAAAAACAAAAGCAACAAATAAACTGTAGGAAAAATTAAGACTCTGTTGTAAGATCCATTGTAGCAGAGACTGAGCTGGCTTTTATGGTCACTGCAATATTAAAGGAATAATAATTTCAAACATTTAATGATCCAGCATCCCAGTCCTATCATCTTCTCCGTGGAAGTCAACAGTAAACTCTTTAAGAGCCTCTCCTACACATTCTGAAATTACCACTTAACACCAAGAGTGGTATTATTTTTTACATCATTGTGTTACAAATCTATTTAAATTCCAAATACCTATTGTATGCCCACTGTATGTGTAAGCACATGGATTAAGGAGAGCTGTACCAGGCTCTGTGAACGTGTTTTGCTTTGTTTTGGTGCAGCAAGGAAGCTCACTCTTTGCAAGGTTGATATAAGAAATTTTCTCTGTGGTTGTCCAACTGGAGAGGTGAAGTATCAACGCTCACTGCAGATGAATGTGTGCGCTCAGCATCGCTGCCCTCCAAAATCTCTGATGGGGTATATAGTTTAAAATCCACTATAGCATGAGGTGTTTTTCCTCACACTTCTGCCTCTTATTCAGGAGATGCAAAGCCTTTTACACCAGTGGGTAAGTAAGCCTCACAGATTCAGAATTAAGGCACATGACGCAGGGAAGTTGGAGGGAGATGCTTGGGGACAGCTAGTGAGTCAGCAGCGGGGCTGAAAACACTCAAGGAGTCCTCTGAGGTAATCGCTCTTCTCTATTTGGCCACCAAACTGCAGTAAGCATTTGCTTAAGTGCTCAGCTGCTGTTAAACCCTGAACTTTCAAGGACAGGAGGACAGCAGATAAATGCTGAGGAGCCCAAGAGCAGACATCCATTTTTTTCAGCAGAGGGGAATTAGTAGCCAAAGGGTTAATAGTATCTGCTGGAAGACCTCAGCAGTTGAATGCTCACTGCCTTTTTCCTGGGGCTGTCTCTGAGGGATTTCATGAAAACAAGGCCAGGACTCTGAGGGAAGCCAAAAGGTACAAATGGCAGAGGTTTCTTTTGCCACTGTGGGAAAAACAACTGCATATCTATTTGCATTCTTTGGGGAACTTTTATTCAGATTCCAATCCTCTTGATCCTGCTGCTGGGTGTTCAGGGCTAACAATTAGAGAGCTGGTGGTGGCCACTGTGGCTGGGTAGTGCCCTGGTTCTGCCAGACATGAGAAGGAATCCTGCAAGCCCCTATGGATGGTGTGGCTTTTACTGCTTGCAGAGTTAGTTCCTTCATGGATAAAAATATTTTTTCCCCTCTCCTTCATTCTTTGACATCAGATTTACTCAAAGCCCCTCCAAGAGGTCTGTCTGTGTGGAGAGGGGACTGGGCAAATGTAA
The DNA here is from genome assembly GCA_013396995.1 of Dicaeum eximium. Lineage (NCBI taxonomy): Eukaryota > Metazoa > Chordata > Aves > Passeriformes > Dicaeidae > Dicaeum > Dicaeum eximium. The sequence continues at coordinate 1,335,881 of VWZP01006945.1, forward strand.
GCTCTTGAGTTTGGAAGGCGCAGGCACATGATGTTAATGGAACCACTTGCTTTGCATTAAATTAATCACATCTTTTGCAGAGCCAAGACTATGATGAACTGTCAGAGAGTATAAAGCAGAAAAAGGGCTGATTTTACAGTTGCTGTGGATGCCTGATATCAGCTTCTCTGGAAATATTCAAGGATATTTTTGGTTCAAGATTAAGAAGTCACCAGATAAATTATTAACCAACTGAATCCTACTTATTTTATGTATATGAGCAAACTGCACTATTGAAACAATATTCTGCACTCAGGGCTGTCAGTGGATATTCACACATTGTTCCTAATGTGTTGCTTCTTTCCTAAAGCAATATCAGTTTAGATGTTTTAAACATGAACCTGATTTTACATCTTCATTTGCAGCCTTTTTTCCCCAGTATCGACAGAATGTGAATTTTCTTTCTACAATGAAGCTGCAGACTGGATTTTCACTCCCTATCTATGGTATTGTACAATGTGTGTCATTATACTGGTCTCAGAAAATGTTAATAAAGATGTTTTAATGGGGTTTGAGCCTGTGCAGACTGCCTGCAACAGACTAAATGCTGCCACGGGGTTGTCTCATGCAGCATTGTTGTGAGTCTGGCTCAGATTAACTAGAGTTGTTAATTTTGAATTTGTTTAGTTTAGAAAGAAAGAAATGCAAATATAGAGGAGACAATGCCTTAAAATACTGCCAGGTTATTCTTATTTAAGAAAAACTCCTGTCTCCTCGTCTTCACCTCCAGCTGGATCTCTTTGTAGAGTTTGCCATGTGGCTTAAACATGGTGGTTTTAACATTTGAACATTAAATCTTTGCTATGACTGCCCCCACTCCAGCTCCCGAATGTCTTTTGATAGGCCTCTGCAACTTCTGAAATATGGCTATGAAAAAAACATAATGAAGCAAAAGAATTCTCCTGGATGCTCCTGAATGACCTCCTGTGCCAAGAAAGGGAAGGACTGCCTGATTTTATCATGCAAGGCTTTCCTTGCTCTTATCTTAGAATGTGTAATGTCTCTTTTTTCCACCTTCGTATTGTTATGGTGATCCCTGGTTTCCTCCTCCCTCCTCCACCCTTCCCTCCCACTCCCCAGTGGCAGTAAAGCTAAAGGGAGAGGGAACCTTTAAGAAGTGGTATAATTATTAACAAATTTTGATCTTGGGAAGGAGAGTGACCAAAGTATTTCCTGTTTCCTATAATTAAGGACTCAAGGCTCAGTTCTGCCACACACACATGAATGCATTGTTTATTTTTAATGTGCTCTCTATGGAATATAATCTGCTGTTTTATTTCTATATCTTAGGCCAAATTCATAATTGGTGTAAACAGCTGCTGCTCAACTCACTGCTCCAAGTTCTAAAATGGGGGCAGAGGAAAAATGAGGTTATAAGGTTTCGTCTGCTTACATTGGGAATGCATTTGTCCTATTTGTTCTTCCTTTTAACCACCTAGTGATCTTGGGAATAAGACCAGTGGAATCAGGTGTGTCTCTGAACTAGTATGAAGCAGAATAATTTGGCCTTGCAAATTCAAAAGAACTGAGCAATCTATATATCCATGAGACAGGTTGTGAACATTTGGCTCCAGGTACTAAGGATGAACAATCCCATAGATCCGGCTGGTAAAATTTCCACACAGTCTGTAAGAGCTGGAGCCCGCTGAAGGAATCAGGCCAATCTGTAAATATTGGGGTGGAAAAATTAGATGCTATAACTTGGAATGACTTAAATAATTTCATTGGAAGATTCCCATGCAAGTTGCTGAACATACCATTGGAACTCAATAAATAACAAACAGCCATATGTGTGCTGTTTTTAGCGTGGTTTACGTGCTGCCTGTTTTTCTCTGTGTCTAAACACCACATTCTTCCCAGAATGGAACACAGGATTGGCTGAACCATTGGCTGGAACCATTGCTTGTTTCTGATCCACACTTGAAAGCATTGCTGTTGAGGGCTGAAAACTGCACACAGAGCGCCGATACCTCCTGTCACAGTTAGGCTGCTGTTAATGCAGGCTTGGTACTGGAAAGAGTAAATGTGCTTTTGGAACTTGGTGCTGATGACTAGCAGTCAGAGGAGACATGACTGTGACTGTAATCTCTCCTCCTACCAACTTCCTTATGTTTGGTGTACCCACTTTCCCTCTTCTGGGGCACTGAGATTATAATAAATAGTAACAAAGAGTAGCAAACATTCTTCCCAGTCACCCTTTCTCAAACAGGGGGCTTGAGAAGTGATGATACAGAATATCCATCTCTCACTTTCCCATTTGAGCCCTTCTATATTGTTTTGTATTTAATTTTATTTGACACCAAAGTGTTTGCCCACTTTGCTTCCTGCATAGGAACACATTTCCGAGGTTTACGCCCAAAAGCAGTCAAATTTTCTCAGCAATATAAATCTGTATGCAGTGTATAAATAGTATTCCACTTTAGCAGCTCTGTCACACATGTGACACATGACTTTTACTATCACCTGCCCCATACTTACTCACTATTTGAGTAATTTCTCCTTACAGTATGTATATTAATTTTTTGCAGCTGAAGTAATTTGTTCTTCTTTACCTCCAAAGTACTGAAGTTGCTCATCAGCAAAATTTAGGCTGTCCTGCTCCATTCAGCCTCACAGCAGAGCAATATCCATTTCATGACAAACAGTAAAAAATATTTGAAAGCAGCAAGACCAAAATGGACTTGCTCAGTAACTGTGACTCAGCAACACTAAATGCTCGTGCAAATTTAAACACTGTCTCTTTTTTTGCAGCACAAATGAGGGAAATGAATGAACTAGTGCCAGCTTGAGACTTCTAAATTAATAAAATAATGACAGCGTGGTTAGAAAACTTTGGCTGCACAGATAGAAAATTCTCCACTAGAACTGAAGAGATCTAGTTTTGGGTTTCTGTTTGGATTTGATAAGCAAAGTGAAAATCAAGGACAAGACAAAGGTTATGCTGCTTCTCTAGGACATAGACCTGATGGTGATGGGGATATTCAGGGATATCTCCAGCACCTGCATTGCTTCAGCAGCACAACCCTCAGCAGTGCTTGAAATGGTGAAACTTTCAAGAGTACAATATCAGTACAAAGAGATTTACCATCCAGCCATACCCTCAAATGAAAGGACTTGGCTCCATGGACGACACTGAAAGTGAGGAGAAAGGATTGCATTGCCTCAGCTTCCTGCTGATTGGATGCCAAAATGAACTTTGCAGATCTTGCCGTAAGGCAATGTATTGTAAAAGAAGAAATTAATGAGTTTTCATCTGTGGACTCCTTCTCAAATCAAGAGTATTCACAGCCAGATTGTTCTTCATAGATTTTCTTTGAATGCCATTCAGGCCATGGCTTTGAGGCCACCATGGATGGAAACTTGTTTTGGAAAATGTGTACCTGATTCCTCCCCCTATCTGCCTTTGTTCCGAGAATCTGAAAGTCATGAAGTACTTAGTAAGAACATTCAAAGATGTGGGGAATTTTGGAAACTGTCACTATTCATATTTTGGGATGAATTTTGTTCTTAATATAAATTCTTACCACTTGAAAACTGATTTAGGAGAGTCAGAAATCCAAATCACTGGAGGTCTCTTATTTCCAATATTGATTTACTCTCCAAGGGTCATTCCAAAACACATTAATTACAGACAAAATACACAAATTCACAATAACATCAGTAGGCTGTTTGAATTGGGAGACAAAACTGAAACTGAACAATATAATTCAATAAAATTACTGGTATTTTTATTTATTCATTTAAGCTATAGTCTGCTCTGATTCTGCAAGTAGAACTGCTGAAAAGCTGCGCTTACATTTCTGCTGTTTCATGTGTGACCTGTTTAACATTTTGAGCGCTCTTGTTTCACGTAAAATGAATTTATTCCTGTTACTCTCCCTGCCCCCCAAAAAATTGTGAAATAAGGACAGAATGGAATCTTGGAACAAAATGGACATCAGTGAATTGACAGTGCTGTTAACTTTTTTGAAAGTGCATGCATTTTCCCACGCATGTATCCTTCCTCTGGGGTTCTGCAGTTATGTTTCCTCCTCATTTGTGTGTTGGTATAAAATACAGCTAAAAAGAAAAGGTCCAGGAAGATGACCTTATCCTAACTGGTCTATTAAGTCCTAGGCAAAGCCTAGCTTTTCCTTGGCTGTCCAGGGATGCTGTAGATTTTGCCAATGATGGGAAGGACCCTAGCAAAGGAACCCTTCTGTGTCCTTCTCACCTGCAGGTACCCTATCCCCATGCTGGTCCTGTGCTGTGGGACAGGGAGTGCCAGCCTGGGGGCTATGGTGTAGAGAAGCCCCAGAAGCCAAAGGGACAAACCAGGCTAGCCCCTGGTGACTGGCATGGGAAGGCCATGGAGGCCTTGCTGCAGAACTACCTTGAGGCTGCTTTTAGTAGGCAAAATGAAGTTACTCTACCCAGGGTGGTATTCCAGGGCATGCCCTGGCATGCTCTGTTGTGGAAGGAGTAAGGACATGTCCAGAGACAAGGAGTGGCAGGGAAAGGTAAGTCCAGTTTCATGGGGAAATGAGAAAGAAGGAGAAGCAGGGTTGTGTTTAGGGCTTCTTTCTTTAGCAACAGCAGTAGAGCCAGGCTATTTATTGGGAAGATAAAAAAGAAACCAAAAAATCCCAATGGTGTCCTGGCCTTTGGATCTCCACCTGCAGCTGCCTCCTTTGTGTTAGCTGTATCTGCATACACACACTCACACAGAGTTATGTGTACAGCCAGGTACTGCTGGCTAAGTCCTACACAATCCATCACCAAGCAGACAGGATCAAGAGATGGATATTTTAATCCCATGTTACTATTCCTTGGTTTCCTCTGTACTTACCTTCTCAAAGTGGAGGCTCTTTACAGGGAATTTGCATGAGCTTTACATATATAGATAATTTCTGCATCCTGCTCTAAGCTCAGTTCTCTTTGATACATGCAAACCTGTTTCACCCATTCTGGGATCTGAGCAAGGAAGCAGAACTGTATTCCCTGAGGGAAATGATACAGCTGCTCTCTGCGAAGGCTAGAGCTTAAAGAAACAGTGTTATCTATTGTTAATTCTCTTCATTTACCAGATATTTTTTCATTTTCTTGTGTTGAAAGGCTAACGGGTAAAATGTGATCCTGACATAAGATAACCATGTAAACTATATATGGACATTTTGCCTAAGTGTGTTTTTTTTTTTTTTAAAGTGAATTATAAAACAAGATTAAAAAAAAAAGTTTCGTTTGGAATAGTTTTCCACTGCGCAGAAAAATGAATTACGACTTCCAAAATGAAATGGAGCCCTGGAGCTGCTTCATCTTTGTCCTTGAAACTTCTGAAAAAGTTTGAATCAAGGTCTACAGGAAACTTTTTTCCCCCTTCCTTGCAGCTGAGCTTCTTAGAATCGCATACACACTTTTCTATTTTTACTTTCTGACCCGGGCCCATTTCCAAATGCGAAGCTGAGGAATTCCTGCACTCCTACATATGTGAGTCCCAGACTGAACTCAAAGGGCTGGCCAGTTTACCCCCCTTTTCCTCCCAGACAGCCTACTTTCATCACAGTGCACAATTGAAATTGGAGACCACTTGGGTTTCCTTACTTTGAAAGAGCTCAGAAGGAACCTTTACAACTCCTAATGAAATGCTGCAGAGAAGAGCTGGAATTGAGTCCGCAGAGCTCAGAATTTGTCTTGGAGCAGAGCCTAATTCAGTTTATAATGCAAGGTTGATGCTGGAGTTCCAGCATCAGGTAGGTTTGGCTGTGTTTGCCCTGTGCTCTCTTACAGCTGTCCAGTGCTTTAATGTATTTTTGCCACTCTATAATCCAGTGTAGTGGTAAGCTCCCTTCCTTCTCTGTTATTTGAGGAAGAAAGATGTTGTCAATGCCTTTTGCCTTGAAAGGGATGACAAGCTTGATCTACAAGCTGGGCTGGCGTGGGGGAGGAATGAGAGCAGAGCTCCCTTCCCCCAGCTGCTGTTTGTCTGACGCAGAGCTTGTACTTCTGTTGTTATCAGCTGCTTTGGTAAGATCACAGTGTGCTGGGATTGCTCAGAAGGTTAAAATATGTTGACTGAATTTTCTTCAGCTACCAACGCAAAAGGCTAGCTAATAGCATCACTGGCTGTCAGAAGCAGCCAGTCCCTTCATTTCTCATGGTAATGAAACACACTGGAGTTTTTCATGGTTTATATGCATCATGATACCTGTGCTCTGTGTGTCATGTCAAGGATAGGAACAATAGGCATTCCAGCCAATAGATCCATCAGGGCTTGCAAACAAACACAGGGAATTGCCTCTTTCTGTGAATTACTTGTTTTGTATTGATTTGTGATGATGTATAGAGGGAGATGAGGACTTTTAATTTTGAACCTTTTTCTCCTAGTCTTTCTCCTGTGAATATCAGCTTCTGTAACAGATACCCTGCTGTTTGCTTCAGTGACCTCCTGACTGTCTTCAAATCCCATTTCAAGAGCAATCTTTTCTCCCTAGCCTCTGACTCCTATGAGTCTGTCTAATAAAACAATCAAATGGTAGTCCCTAATCCTGCCAGTTTCCCATGCTAAGTTCTGCTCTCTAAACCCCTCTTTTCTTGTGTCTCAGCATCCGGTATCTGTGGGTATCTAAAAATAGGCCTTGCACAGGCATCAATCCCTCTCCCTGAAAAGTTCAGCTGTGGGGCATTCATACACAGTGTAGGAGACCTCAGCTGAGGTCCTTTTGCCAAAGGTGATTTGAAATGATATCTCATCTGCCAGGAAAGTGCCTTGACATGCATGCTAGTCTGGGATGTGTTTTTATTCACAGTCCTGTTGACGTTGTTGTACAATTTTTGGGAGAAACTTGGTGAGATGGGGTACATCCAGAAATACCAGTGTTTCGGTAAGAAAGCTCTTAGACAGCATTTAAAGAACCAAGTCCTTAAGCCATCTTAATTAATATTTAAAGCCCCTCCTATAAATCCATATTCATATTCAAAGTAAATATAGACTGAAGAGGCATCTTGTCTTTCTTGGATTTTCTTTACCCCAGGGTACCTTACAGAACAGGCAGTGAGTGAGATGTTTCCTTGGGAGATGAAACACATGCCTTCAAATCCCCTTGTGCTGAGGAGGGATTTTAACCTGAATTTTGTTCAGCCTCCGTAAAATCCCTACTAGCGGATCTACTGTGAAAAAAAGTCACTTCTGCTGCTTCCTGTAGTACCAGTGTGGATTTAGCTCTTTATTTCCTTTGTTTTTATTACATGTGCCTGTAAATGAAGTGCTTCAGAAATGTCGGAACAGTTCACTTAGATTTTCCACTTGCGTTTTCTTTGGTTGAAAGCATTGGGCAAAACATAACCTTTGCTATCAAGTAGTTTTGACTTTCCTGGAACAACTTATTAAGAGTACGTGCCCAGTTTTACTAAGAAACTGTAGTCATAAACTAGGAAAAAACCCCAAACAGAACAACATTATCTACAACAGCAAAATCCTGCCAGTAATCTATGATGAAATTTAACCTCATCTCAGCAGAATGATTTTGTTCCTCTGAGGAAGGCTACCCTGGCTTTATCACACAAAGAGTCTCAATAGTTCAGTTAGAAATGTTGCTTAAAATCCTGCTGGTGCTGGGCTCTGCCTTCATTTGTCTGAAGTAAATACTAGACTTCTGGCCTTTTTTTTTTTTTTTNAAGTCTTGCGTGAGAAAAAATGTTCAGTGGTCCTTGTTGTGATCAGCATAGATCAAAGTGTTCTTGACCCAAGTTACCCTTTCCCATCAGTTGAGGGGGAGAGCTTCCTTGGGGCTATGACTGTATGGCAGCCAGGACCTACTCTTTTTAACCGGTGCCGTAAGCTCATATCACAACATTAAACTGCTTGGGTCAAAAAAAACTTGATGTAAATACAAAACTTTATTTTCATACTTAGGAGTTGGGTGATATGCACGTTCATATGGTACCATATAGCTCTATTAGATGATCCTGCAGCTCCTACAGAGGTGCAAATGCTTTGCTGTGCGATCAAAGCCTGGGAAAACGGGAGAGCAAGCACTGGCTGCAGTATTGTCAGGCAGCATCACTCACAGACATGCACAGTGAGGAAGAATGAAGTCACAAACTCTTGTGTGAGATTCCAGGGAAGAGAAAGAGAAATCATATCTGCTCTTTATTAGAGATTCAATTAGATGCTCTTTTTGGGAGAGTAAGATTTCTAGGCCTCTTATAAATAGAAGACTGCATCTCAGCTTGATTACTTCAAAACAGCTTCCTGCAACCTCCCACTAGGAAGATGAGCAATTAGTATAATCACAGCAATAAGTCAAAGATGTTTAATGCTGAAACTTGCACAACAACTTTTCTGCTCCTGGTTCTCTGCTGGCCAATAGGCAAAGAACAGTAAAATGCACATTCCCATTGCTGAAGATGCACTGTCCAACATGTCTTCTTTGCTGGATGCAGTTAATATGATGCCATTAAATAATCTAGCAGAGATGTGGGGTACTGTGGTTAAGTGGAGGACTTTTATTATGAAGCACAGTCATGCAGGTGGAAGTGTTGTGGAAAAAAATGGAAAAGCAAAGGTCCTAACTGTGAGTCAATCTGCTGGTAATAAAGGTGCTGCCGGAGAAGATTCCAGTTTATTTTCTGTGAGAAATATTCCAATAACCCAAGGTCAGGAAGTAGTAACATGTTTTTTTAAAAATCGTGGAAAAAAGGAATGAACTAGCCCCCTCTTTTGGCTAATTGGGAAACAGTAAAACAGTAGCAGGAATTTGTATTGGCTAAATTGCAGGTCCTGAAAGGATTCCTCCTCCTCCTCCTCCTCCTCCTCTCACACAGGAATCTGTTGTGCTCTCAGATATCATTTATCCATGTAGCCACTCGGCCTTTGCTGTAAGTAGTTGTTATTTTGAAATGTAGATCTTCCAGTTAAATCAAGATTTTACATCTTAGTATGTGAGCTCCATGTCTACAAACATCCTCTGCATCTACTAGTTCTGCAGCTGATAGCATTTACTAGTGCAGGAACTTCAGAGATGTGTTTCTGTGCTAATAAATGCTATCAGCAAAAGATCCTCCGAGCACAGAATTTACAGGAGTAAATTACTGCTGGGAATAATCTCTTGGAGACTATTGTGGGTCTGGAAGGATATTCTGTCACTGCATGGGAAGGCACAACTTTATATAACATTTTTGTAAAGGGTTTGAGGAGAAATGTTTATTCTTGAAAACCAGAGAATCTCTAACATTAAGTCCACAGTTTCCTGCTACTGGAAATGGCAGGGATTGGTGACAAAATTTAGGCTTGATAGAAGCTATTAATGCTTCCCTGTGTTATCCAGAACTACCTGCAATGTTTTATAAGCAATAAAAACAGCAAGGTAGGGCTAGTTTTCCGCCTCTTTAGTGGAACTGTTTTGAAAAAGCTACACCTTGCAGAAATTTTTTTTTAAATTAGTCTTCTTATATAATTCCTCCCAAAATTTTTTAAAAATAAAATTCTCATATAAAAGTGTTTAAAAATTCTCCTCTTCATAAAGAGAAAAATACCCTTGTATTAATCACAACTTTCAATTATCTTTAAATGGGTATGAATGTACATGTAAGTAATATGATAATCCCAGAAGACAGATCCTGTAAAATATTAATAGAAACTGACTAACTGAGTTATATAGAAATATAGATGTATATAATAAAGCTTTTGCTTTCAATTTCTCATAATATTGTCATTTAAAAAGCCATTTATACAAATATGCAAAGATCTTTGTGCACTTAGCTACTGTTTTAGCACTTAGATAAAGTAGCTGTTTCCAGGAAAAGAGAAAATTTTCACTTATTTGAATTCTGGATTTTGTCACTGCAGTTATTAGCAGCAGTTTCATTGTCGTGTCCTCATCTAGTTGTGCTGGATCAAGAAATTATCACCTCCAGCCCTTTCCTCTCCCAAAAGAGTCTACCCATTGATCTGCCAGATGAATTCACCTGCCTCAGTCGAAAAGAACAAGCTTACTGAAGAATCAGTATTTTTGCTGTCTAAGATAACAGATGTCATTTTGTTTGAAGTGGAAAAAAGCACGAGCACCAGCAACAGACTAGTGGTGGCTGGTGGGGTGCTGCCAGTAGGACTTGGTAACCCAGCCCAGCCTTTCTGACTTTGGCTCTGTGGCTGGAAGTCACCTGGCACTGGATCTCAGTGTGAGCCCTGTGCTTAAAACTACTGACTCTGTGTTTCTCTAAGTGAGTGAGCACAGCCAAATAAATGTGGTGTCAAGGTAGAAAAGTTGGTGTAGGAAAGAGAAATAGGGTTAATAAAGAAAGTCAGGCTGTAGAAGATGTCAATGTGAGCTTTATTTTAAGAGTTTGAGACCTAAAAATTAAAAGTAAAATCATCCATCCAAAGTTTAAGTGATCACATCATTTAGAGACTTTTTTTTTGCAGTATTTTCCTATGTCACAGTATGGATATTTACAGGACCTAATCCTTCATGTAAAAACTTTGGAATTAAAAGCTGAATCACTAAGCTTCAAAAACTCCCATGACTGAACTGCAGTCACCTCCAGACAAAAAGTGGGAAGAAAGGAAGAAATAGCATGCATATCTGAACTTGATAAGAAATACCTTAAGAAAAGCAGAAATACCTATAAGAAAAGCAGAATGGTAGGAGTCGGAAATTAGCCCCAAGCTACCTGAGAAATGCAGGGTCTGTTTTAAGATTGCAAAAAATCAGGACCTTGTGAGAAGGATGATGCTTTTGCATCCCCTAACATTGCTTGGCCATATGTGTTTTGGGCAGCTTCCCAGGGATTGTCTTGAAAATGATGCCACAGCTGCTATTCCTACATGTTCTTAGCCTCCTATCCAGGGAACTGAAACACCAAGTAAAGCAAATAAATGCTAGACTTATTGTTCTAATTTAATTACTAACACACTCTTGCCTTTGCCTTCACCTCCATTTCCCTCTCCCTGCTCCCCAGAGTTTTTCCAAGCTATGCTTTTGGCCCAGTCCTGCAAATATTTTTTTTTTACAGGATATCATAACTCTCATTATCACCTGGATGTTTTTCTTGGTTCTTGCTTTTTCTGCCGTTTCAGTGCTCAGGTTTCCAAGTTGTGCTTTAAAGGAAGAATACTAAGACTCCCACTCTAATTTTGCTGTTTTGGAAAAGGGCAGATCCTTCAATGCTTTGATCTTCAGCAGGTGACACAGTTTGCAGTAGTCAGTGTGGGAACTTTAACCACATCCAATTGCCAAGGAGCCCAGAAAACACTGGACCAACTCACCTGCTGTGGGGTTACCCCACCGACTCTCGTGCCTTCCACCAGATGATAAACAGCTATCAGTGTGTCAGGGTGCAGCTACTGGCAACAGCTGGGCATGGGTGATCTGAGAAAAAACAAAGGTATGGACTCTTTTTAGTGTTGCACTGGCTGCTTCACGTGCCAAAGATTAAGAACACTTTTATAGACCTGTCTAACCTGTATTTGCCCATAATACCACCTGTGCTCTGTGTGTAGGCTTGGCAGAGAAGAGGACCTTAACTGGGGAGGAGGAGGACTCTCATGAAGCATTGCCAGGTTTTTCAACCTGCAGGCATCACACTGCAAACTCCCTCACTTACCACTCCCAGCACAGGTGACTGTGTGCCAAAAGGTCTAGAACATTTTTAATGATACAAACTTCCTTTCACATTTTATATCAGCCTTTGAAAACATTTAGGCGAAGGGTCCCCAGGACTTTTTAAGCTGTCAGCTCTGTGTTGGGTTAACAGGATCCACCCCTGTGGAGGACATTATGTCTGTGATGTTCCTACTTTGTTTTTTTGCAGGTATGGGCTGGTGGGTGAGATCAACAACATCTTTCTAGTGCTGCAGGAATTTTTGAGTTACCTGGAGGAAATACAGTCACAGAAGTAGTAATAGATTTCCTTGTCGCTTTGTATTGTGGTTAGATCAACCAGATTCAGAAATACCATCATGCATCATCACTTTCCAGGGGCAGAATTTGATGAAACTAATTAAATGCCCAACATATTTCTAAGTTAGAGAGATGTTTCTTTTTATTTTACAAAAAAAAAAAAANAGTGTGTGCATTTCAAATGTTAAGGCAAATATCTGCTTAAAAAGGTAGTTTTGATAAGGCATAAATAAGCTTTTGGCTTAAGAGAGGCCACACTAAGGGTAGGTCTGTACAAGGGGATGTGGAGTTTAATAGTTGGACTACAATGAAATTGTTATTGACCATATGAGTTGGGATGACCCTGGCAGCAGTTTCCTTACTACAGAACGATTCCTTCCAGAAGTCCATTGAGAGGCACAAAAGGGATGTGTCTCTAATGTATTTACCAGGTCCTGAGATTATGAATCAAAGTACGAGAGTGGAATTAATCAGTTTTTCTCCCTCGGTAAATTGCAAATTCTCCAATATATTTGTCTCCTTTCTGCACATGCTGGGCATAGTGGAGCTCGCTGCTCTTTCTGCTGACATTGATCCAGCATCTGATGGAGAGTGTCTAATCTGAGGGTTTTTTTCAGATCTGCAGATTGGTAGCCCCTTGTAGATGTTGAGGACATTTGTTTCTCCTGCCTTCGTGTCCTGCCTTCATGACTTGACAAAAAATAATCCTAGAATAGCAGTTCTTGCACAGAAAAAGCCCAGTGCCTTCTGCTGTCCAGCAGTGTTACTCTTAGACTATATGCTGCTGAGAGGACACAGGATGGCTGCCATCATCAGTTTTGCACAACTCAGTGCTCAATAGGGAGAGTCAGTGCACTCTACATGATGCGTGAGGGGCCTTTTGAAAATGGGCGAAATAATTAACAGTAGGCTCAACTGTTCTGGGGCATTTCATTTAAACTACTGCTGCTGGGGATGTAGAAGGGCAGTGTTGTTTTCCACAGACCCATAATGGAGCAATGTTTGTTATTGCATAAGAATGACTTGGGGTTTTCATTTTCCAAAAGCCTGAGTACCGCATTCCTGTAAAACACATAGGCCCTGGGTGGAAGGGAGGGGTGGATTTCTGGGCCAGATCTAGTACAGCGTGGTGGTGGTGGTGCCCATAGGTCAGAGCCAAATGGCAAGTGACTGACAAAAGGCATCTGCATTCCTCATTTCATACAGTGAAGAGGAATGCATTTCTGGAGCACAGGTACTTACTTGCTTGAATTCATTATTACAAGAAGCTCCACGGTAAGACAGGATGTAAATTTGATGCTCTAAGCCAGGCCATGAAAAGACACGACAGATAAAGGACAGATTATTTTTGCATTCAAGGTCAAGTGACATTTAAAGAGCCATTCTGCAGACACAGTGGAAAATTACAGAAGCAGAATTTTTGTTGGCCACTTCATCCTTTTCAGCTCTACAGTAGATCTGTAAAGAGGTGAAAAAAAAAATCAGTCCCTGCTCCCTGCTTGTGACTGTTTGCTTCTTGTGTCAGCATTTCAGGCTTTTATTACAGGTCTGCCATTTTCTCTGTAATTATTTTAAAGCCTGAGTTTTGTGGGATGTAAAGATTTGTCCACTCTGAAAATTCAAATTTTGTTCTTCTGTGATGCTCAGCCCCTTCTCTGGGCACTGAAGTATTTCTCAACAGTGACTGGAGAAAATTTCATACAGAAAGATGTGTGTTCAGATTCCCTGCTCTCCCAGTCCTTGGCCTTTCAACTGAGACTGCCAACAAATGATTGCTGAACACTTGCCAGGCAGCAGTAACTTTCAGTCCTCAGTTTATAATAATGCAAAATCGGTATTCTGCTGTCAACCCCTGGTTTATAATAATGCAAAATCAGTGTTCTGTTGCTGGGAATGCCTTATTCATTATGGGCCACGTCCAAATCACTTGAATGTGAATCTGTGGTGATGCACATCAGCTAATCTGCCAGAAATTGCTTCATAAATGCAGTGCAATTCGCCATACTGGCAACATGTAATTTATGAAGTCTCCTTTTTCAGACCAAAATGCAGGTTGGCTTATTCCAAGGAGGCTAAAAAAGATAAACTCCCAACCAGCAATAAAATTCAAGGGAAAATGGACATCTAATTCTATAAAGCACTTCTGAAAAATCCCATCTGTTAATGCTTAAAACAATATATCTTCATAAATATTAAATTGATTCAAACAGCCTCTCTCTCTTCTTCTTTCATGTTTTTCTTTTTTCCATGCCATAGTTCATTTACTTACTTTCTGGAAAGATGTGGGATTGATACCCAGGCTCAGGACTGGTCTCATCCAGCCATGCAGTAGTGATTCTGTTCCCACTCCCACCAGAGCCCTCTTGGCATACATACAATTAACCTCGGTTAAGTATTGGCTATGCAATAGTGTGCAATAGGCAGCAGAAGAGCTCCTCTAGTTGTTTAGCACTCTGGCATCAGATGAGAATAAATACAGAGCATGACCTGGCCCTTCAGGGCACTGGCCTAGATCTAGTAACATACAGACTGAAGTTTTGCTGTGAAGCTGACACTGATTTGATGAGGAAACTGCCTGAATGCTTAACATAATAGTACAACCATTGGCAGGATTTCCCCAAGCTTATTTAACATAGATGTGTGTTTATGCACATGCACACATTCACATACACACTGTTCTTTCAAGCTTCTAAAGGCTTTTCTGGAAAAAAAGCATTATCAAACTTTGATATAAAGATGGAAACACAGAAGCGTGCTGTGGGCTGGGTTACATTTATCTTTGTAGTAAATCAATTGAGTTAAGTGGCGCTCTGTAAAGGAAAGTTTAGCCACTTATGAATTATAGATATACCTGTTGCTTTATATCTACTCATAAACATTTGCTTAAAATGATTTAACATATGTTTTCCTTCATAATTTGTAGAAATAGCTTCATACAGAAGTTTCTAGTTATGAAAGGTATCCAAAAGCAGTAATGTTTTTATGTCTATAGTTTTCCCAGACATGTGTAATGTGATTGTTTCCCTGTAAATTTCATTCTTACTGTATAATGGGAAAATAGTTTTAGTGTTTCTTCATAACCACATGGAGAACATTTAACAATATATAATTCAGAGGGCACATCTCTGTGGAAACAGAACCACATACTTCCATTCATGACCCAGTACATGGCCATCAGGTCCAATACTGCATGAAGTGCTCTACCCTTAGGGCTGTGTCCTTCCTGCTTTGGGAGGGGGAAGAAGTGTGCTGGCTTGAGTACAAATACAATCTTAATGCCCTAGGAAAAGATGGATTAAACAGCATGTCCCAAGATTCTTCATCTTCTTTCATCCTTTGCTAGCTCTGTCTAAGTGTTTTAAACTGGTTTAAGTGCAAGAGATGAATCGGGCTTACTGGAGTCCCTTTTAACAGTACAAGAAGTGTACTGGGAAAAACCACAAAAATACACATAAGAATATCAACAACAAAAGTATTTGTACAGAGCTAAGCTTTATGTCGGGCTATATTGGTTTTCAAATGCTCTCACTTCCAGCAGGCTAGACTCCCTGCTGATTGTGGTGCAATGAAGTTTACATAAAGGAGGAAGATAAATTTATTTCCATACCAAAAGACAGTGGGTTGAGAAAAATGTAAAGTCACTAAAATAATAATGAAACAGAATGGGTGGAAGAAGAGACCCCTGCAGCAGCCCATGTTAATTACCCTTGCAGCTGGGAGATCAATTTGCATATATATTCTTTGAAGCCTGTCAGGTATGAATTGAACCACTGAACTGTTACATTTGATAATCTAGCTCTCCAAAGCATTTCTGCTAAAGATGTTACGTTTCATAAGACTAGTTATTTTTTCTGTCTCAAAGTAAAGAGCTGTACTTAATTTGTTCCTGTATAAACAGATCTATGTTTGTGGCTTCCTGGAGCACCAGGTTAGCAACGTAATCTCATCAAAAGCATCGGTACCGCTGATTAAACACGAAAGAGATACAGTCAAATAGCCCTGACAACCAGTGAAAGCAAGGAAATTAAAACTTAAAGCTAGTGGTGACAGGCATGACTCATGGGATGGTTAATGAGTTATGGAGCTTTCCAGCTCCAGGACACATATTCCATTATGTTCTGTACTAGTGGTGACAAAATTGTTGCCATCTGATAGCTGCTTCATGGCTGGAATAAACCCACTGTGTGGTCCCAGGAATTTTGCAAGTCCATTTGTTTTGCACTAAATGTTAGTACAGCATCCTGATGCCCATGCTGCAAAATTGTTTGCAGTGAATGGTAGCAGTTTACCACCTGTTGGCAGCAGTTTCAGAGAAGCATCAGAGATTTAAAGAACTGTTGGAAAACCTGTTTCTCTGTCTGAGTAATCTAGAGTTGCTTGTCTGAAACCAGTAGAAATAAGGGCTTCCATGGAACAAAACCCATGTAAAGGGAGAAACTGCATGAAAATGAATTTTACTCAGGAACAGGATGTAATGAACTAAAACTTGCTTGTTCTTGTTTAACAAAACTGTTAGAATTGTATGCAACAGATTTCATACAACTCAGATGAGCTCATGTTTTAAAACTTTTCTTTTATAAACAATAACAACAACAAAACCCACACCCCCCCAAAAAAAAAAAATCAGATGTAATACCTTCTCTGAGTTCTTCAGACAAGCATATTACCTGTAACACATTTTTTTGAACACAGATGAACCCTGACTCTTTAGATGTTTCCTAGCATTAGACCTAGGGCAATACTTTTCTGATAATAATTGCAAGTAATATTGATGTAGGACACATGCTCCATTAGCAGTGATCAAGAGCCTTAGCAACTCCTAAGAAGATTAAAAACACAGTGAATAACAGAGTGTTGCTAGATCTGGTGTGGGGGATCGATGTTTTCCGTGGTTTCACTCTGGACCTATTAAAAATTCTGCTTTTCTGAGCTTGCTCCTTTACGTGACTGACTTATCTTTTTTGCTATTTGTGAGGAATAGTTTTTTACAGAAGTTTTTCCCTGCCTGCCTTCACTGACATAACAGCTGATCCCAAGACTTTATTGCTTTCCTATTTCTGAATGGAAAGAGTTTTAGACTCAAGGATGGTCAGGTCAGGGCATGGTGCGGGGTAGGTGGGGAGTACAGTTAATTTGTGTATACAGTTTGTTTGAAATTAATAGTTCTAAACATCCAGCACCCATATGACACTCTTTTTCTGGGAGATTTATTCTGAAGGTACAAGAGGAATACTTAGCGATTTTGCAAAATTCAAGCACTGTTGGGCCTAAGGAGAATTTTAATAGTCCTTAGTGAACCATAGATTTGTTAGCATGACAAATCTTGTTCATGCCACTGGTTGTTGCTGGCAGTTAGAGAAGCTTAGTTACATTTTCTCTCTTCATTAACAATGTGAGAATCACTGGAAAAATGGGACATTTGGGGCTCACTGATTGATCTAGGATTGAAAAGAGAGGTTGATACTCAGGTCTCATGGAAAATTAGATGGGGTTGCAAAATATCTCACCCAAAGTCAGCTATGAATTGGCGTGATTTTATATCCCAGGGAGGACTGTCAGGATAGCGTGTAAAATAATAGAGTTTCTCTTTGGAGAGAGAGAGAGAAGCTGTTCTTATTATTTATACCTCTCTACATCAATATTACTGTATTTCCTCACTTGTATAAAGTCTTTCAAAATAACAGAGCTGGCTGATACAATTTTAATACTCTTTAATATAACAAATCTCTTGCATGAAAGATGTTTATTTAATGATCATATATTAAAGATAAGCACATTCCTTTTTTTTCCTGGCAAATAAAACTTCAGGTCTAAAATGAACTGCAGGTAGTTATAATGCAAACCATGCCTAGAAAAATAAACTCCTTCTGTATTAGCTTAAGCTCTTTGAGATTTAATGAAGTCTTACATTTGTTGATCAAATGTGCAAAAGGTGTAGTGCAAGCAAAGCATTCAATTTGTAACAGGGAGAAAGTTTTGTATAGCAGAAATCTTACCTTACAATGGAAATGTAGGTAATTATAAGCATTGAACTTCAAGTCTTTTTTAAGGCTGCATGGTGAATTAAATAGTCCAAATAGAACACCTAAGATGTAGGACTATTTATCCCTTCCCAATTTCCTTTATTTTAGCAAGAAGAGCAATATGAAAGTAGGGTGAATGTAGAGAAGGCAGGATATACATCACAAAAATATTTGTTGGTGTTTTGAAATTTCCATTGTTTATTTCCATTTTTAGAGATATTCTGTGTTGGATTCTTGTGATGATTCCACCTAGAGTTTTTTATCCAGAATGATCCCATGCTTTCCCCCCCTGTTCTGTTAGGGTTTTTCTTGACATCTCTATCCAGCAGTTACTTCATCACACAGTGTCTTTCAGGTTTACTTACCTGTTAATTTTTGTTGTTGTTGTTGTTGTATGCCATTTATATAATGTTTTGCACAAGTGTTATTCATATTTCTTTTATGGTTGAATTTAAATTATTCACAAATATTTGTTATTAGACTGGATATTTTGTAATATATCATCAGATAGGGCATGGTGTACAGCATGCTTAATTAGTGATCTGACCAATAGTGTAATGAATACTATAACTGAATGAGCTACAGAAACAAAAAAATGATATAAATAAACTAAGCAGGGTAGAAGCCATAAAATTATGTCTTCAGATATGTTTCTTAGCTGAAAAGTCTCTTTCCATTTAGCTTTCTTGTATGCTGAAGATTAACTAGAGGACATGAATCCCAAGAGGGTATATGAAATAAAATACATGTCAGATTCTGAGGTGAAGAGTTCAAGAAAGTGTCAAGTTTTTCCGATATTCCCATGAAATCTGGAAAAAGATGAAATAAAACAATCAGCTTGAAGGTTTATTAATTTGTTTTGTGTTACAATGACAAGGCACAGAGAGAATGTTAAGAAGCAGCGTTTAATAGGCATTTGCAAATAACCTTTACCAAGGGGAATTCAGAAGAAGGGAGGTCATCTGAAAACAAGACAACCTTGATAGCAAATCATGAGGCTTTGTTTGTTGAGTTCCTTCTTTCCCTAATGGTGACTACTTGTACTGTTGTTTATCCTTCAGGCCACAGCTGCTTTAACAAGGACACTTTCAGACTGAATTATGGGTGGGATTGTATAATAATAATAGCAATGATGAGAATGGTGAATATCATCTTGCCATTCTCTGCCTGTCCTGTGTATTCTAAGCAAACACTATTATCTTTTAGGCCCATATAATTTCTTCCTACTTTTTAACTTTATAAAGTTATTAAATTGTAATTTTATTTCACACTGTCACTGAAAATGTTGAGGACAACTACCTGACATCGCTTGCCACATTACTGTTTGTTGCCCTCTAATTGGTGGTTGTGAGAGTGAAAAGTACTGACCACTTGCTAGGTTGCCTTTTTGTCAGCTGGTGCTGCATATTTGGTTGATATCCAGATTGTCAGGGCTCTACAGGACATATGCTACTTATAAATCATTGGGGTTCAAATATGACATTGTGCTTTCCCCATATATAAGCAAAGTATTAAGTCTGTGCTAACTTTTCATTTTTGTAGTCATCTTGTGCAGGTTCTATAGCAGCATTCTTTTGTTTAAGGTTGGTGAAAAAAGCAGAGTAGAAGAAACACAAATGTTAAAGTCTGAATTTTGCATCTCCATTTCTTCCAATTTAAGAAGAAAAAAGACCATAAAAGGAAACTGCTAGAGAACAGGGTCACACAAAATGGAGCTTTTCTTTCCAATATATGTTTGAGATACAGAAATTTTAAGTGTGTCACAGGAGAAACTAGACAAGTAATTGAAAGGGAGATGCATTGAGTGTCATTAAACAGACAAATCATATTAGAATCAGGAAATCCCTATAGCTGAAAATAGCTGGGAAAGTATAATTTATCATGTTGTTGCATTTCACTTTGTATCTGTTTATGGTCATTGCTGTTGACAACGTTCTGGGTTGCATGGATGTTTTGTTTGCACCAAAATGGCCAATGTATGTCCCAGAATCTTCTCTGTCCATCTGGTTTCTCTTCTGAAGCATGGATACTCTCTTTATACACTGTGATGTCAGTTCCTTTTTTCCTCAATATTCTCAAGTAGAAAACAATTTCCATTTCTTTTTGTTCTGCTCTCCTGCTGTGTTCCCTGTTTTTATGGGCATTCCTTTGAATTCTGCTTAAATTACTATTACTGTTCTAAATCCAGGATTAACTGACTTTACTCTCTCTAGTTCCCACTCCCCAAATGTCATATTTCTCCTTTTCATTCACAAAGGCAATTTAAACAAAACTAATTTATTTTTGGTAATGTGAACACCCTGTACTAGAGTCTGCCCATTCTGGGATTTATTTTTGATCCACCAGTTTTTGTTTGCATGATATAGGATATAATAACAACTACAGTTTTCATTGCTACACTTCATGTGCAGTACATTGACATTACTCACATTATGGTTCTCACAATATGAGAAGTCAAATCTTAAGAGTTCAAATTGGGAGTAGTTAAAATCCTGGAGTTAAAGTCAAGGATGTCTGAAAGATGAGCAAGTGGTGAGTCCCATCTATTAATAAGATTTTTCACACAAATTCCTCAGTTTTGTATGTTATTTCAACTTTATTTTTCAGGGAAACTTTTCTCAGTATGGATATTTTATGGATTCAATTGGCAGGTCAGGGGGGAAACTTCCACGAGTTTCAGGGATTAAAGAGCCTAACAGACTTACTAATGAAATTCAAGCTGTGGTTTTTTTGGTTTTTTTTTTTTTTTCAGACGTAGAGAGCAGAAAGAATGAGAAGTCAGTGAGGTAAAGTTATATATAGTGGATTTTTAGTTTTTTTTTAATTACATGCAGAATGATTATCTTAGGGAGTTCCAGAGATGATTATTTCTTATATTGAAACTCTGTCTGTACCACCTTGGATGAAGGCAGTGGTATTCATATCTCACCAAAACCCCCTCATCTATACCTTATTGGGATGGGACCTGTGTGTTCAAAGACTGATGGAGAGAAGATTGCAAGTTGTTCTGTTTGCAGAGTTCATGCCTAGCTCTCAGAAAGAACAGACACTACTATATTTTTCTTAAATCTTTCGAGTCTAGGTGTACTTCAAAGAACATGAAATTGTCTTTGGATAGAATTCAAAGGTAAATATATTGATATGTTTGCTAAAGATAAAACATGAAGGTGTTGTGTAAAAACCTCACATGGGAATATATGTGTAACATATATTGTTAAGCTGAGGAGGCATTATCAATAAATTTAGTGTTTATATTTCTGTTCAAGATTTCTGTCATTTTTCAGGTAATATTTAGACTGTTTTATGACATTTTGAGTATAGAAATTGCACTTTGGTGTGTGAAATATAGTCAGTACCTAGTTTCAGGTTTTAAGTTACTGCATGCAGCTTAATTATGTTTAATGTTTCAGAAAAGACAAGAGTGTTCTCTGCTCCAGCAAAGAGTTAACCCAAACTTTGAGAAGGGAGTTTAATAGAGCTATACAAAATATTACCTCAGTATTCCAGTCCAGTCAGTTGTTTGTGCAGATGTGAATTAATGGACTGTTATAAAGGTAGTGTGATTTCTGTCTTTTCAGTTATGGAGTGATGATGGCCAAAGTTTTGTTTCGTGTGCTACCATTAAGTAAAATCAATGTGCTAATAAAAAATCTCTGTGTATCTTTTAAGAAAGAACTTAAGACATATTAAGAATAGTGGAAACATATGCCCTTTGAGAAGAAGAGCAGTATTTGGTCTTCAAACATCAACTGAATCTGTTTAAAACTGCTTACGTCAGGTGGAAATGTTGAGGCTACTGGAACTAATGCCATACATGAAGCTGGAAACATTCAGTTGTTTGTGTGTAAGCATTTTCTAGTACATTCTGCTCTACTTCAGGTTATACAAAAATGTTTTGCAGAAGAAAATATTTCAAACTACTGTCAAACTAGTCATCTGTTTTTATGACATATTTCTGAGGGTTGATCTCACTCTCACTGTGTGTCATGAGTTCATGAACATTTTTTCCTGGTATATGTACCAAGTTTAAACATTTAACTGAAAATTCTCTTTTAAAATCAACGTAAATAATGCATGTTAATGTTTAATAAGTCTGGTGTACCTTCACAGTAAATAAACAAACCAACAACTTCTTTTTGGTTCGAAAAAGGTGGTTATTCTCAGAGAGAAATATATTCTTCCATGAACAAAATAACTCAGACCTGCAGACTTTTGAGCCAAGCTTATAAAAGGTTGTAATGAGCAGAGCACAGCTGTGAGACTTAGGGCTCCCAAATTCTAATTCAAACACCCATTTGAGGTGAAGAATTTCTGACTCTCTCATCACTCTCCAAACACTCATGCCTCCAAAATAATAAGTATGAAGTACACAATAAGACGCATCTAAACCTTATATGATTCTCTTTGCAGGTTTTGATATCATTCAGAATTTTTACAGCCTTGTGTTTGTAAATGTTTTAAAACTGAAAAGCATTGTGTAAGAACTAAATCTTTTAATAGCTTAAGTAGTTCTAGAGAAATAGCATAGATTTCCTTTTATCACTTTAATTACCAAAGTAAATTGATAATCTCTCTTTCTCCTTTGGTTGGTGAGTGCTTTTGATTTACAATCCTGTATATTACATTGTTTCCCTAAAATCTAGTCTGCATGAAATATAGAAACGGAAAAAATTTTGCTTCATAGGAGCAGCACACACATAGCAGCACACAAACTATGATGATACTGTTGTTGGTCTTTTTGGAAGGTGTACTTTCCAAAAGTAAGAACTTAATTTTTCCAAAGCCATTAAGAAGGGGATGAAGCTGCTGTAGTCTTGGTTGAAGTGGTATCTAATTTTTCTCTTACACCTTTACCCTTTGATTCTTCTGGATAAACTTTTTGTGGAAGTGAACTCTCTGTATTTTGCAGCGTACAGTCTCAGCCCTATGCTTTTCTGAATGTTATCAAAATCTTTAACAATTTGCAAATTATGCAGATTGTGAAAATTGTACTAAAACCAGAAAATTATGTTTTAGGTTCTATGTTCTAATGTTCCTTAGAACATCATTATTCAGAACTTCTATTTAGGGCTAAGATCACATCATACTTATACATTAGGGTTATGCTTGGAAAAGGTAAAATTTACTCCACTCAACAATTGGGACAAACAGTTTTTATCCTTGACAAAGATGGATAATTCATAAGGTGAGGATTGTCAAGGACTTAATTCTTACTGTTTAATGGCAAGGACATAGAAGGGACGTGCAGGATTGACAGACATAGCAGAGAAATTCAGTGAAATCTTTGCATAGGCATTCAGTGCTCTGACTCTCACACCTGATGCATTTCTGTAGCAGACTGTCTATAAGGTATAGATCCATTTGAGGTAACTGAACAGGAAATATTAGACCAGTCAGGCAGGTTAGGAAGGTCACTGGGACCAGATGGCATAAAACCAAGAGCTCTGAATATGAAATTCCCAAACTTCTGGTTAAGGGATGTAAAATGTCATTACAAATGCACACTGAACTGAAGGACTAGGACAGCTGTTGAATCTGCCATCTGTCAGAAGGGCTTTAGAGATGATCTTGGGGATGATAAACCAGTGAGCCTGATTTCCATTTCTGTTAAGATTGTGTATATGTGTATGAATGAAAACAACCTGTTTAGAAGAATTTACATGGCTTCTGGATTTGTTTTCAGTAATAATAAGGATAAATAGGATCAAATGGACATAAAACAGATTGTTTTTAAAAATGTCATTGATCAGGTTCCAGAGAGAACCTGATCCAATTCCAATTTTGTGATGAGACCAAAGGCTCATTACAAAATTGTGATGCCATGGGATTGGAGGAAAGCTTTTTAAAAAACAGGAATCTATGACAGGCCTTAATAATGACAACATTTCAGAATAGAATTGATACTGGGACCACTTTTAATCAGCATCTCTGCTCTGGCAAGGGCAATGAATAGTGAAATCTGCAAGCTTGTGGATAAATTCTCTGTTGACAATCAATGTCATTTGCCTTCAATACCAATGGCTTCAATGGCAAAAAATCCAAAATAAAACTGAGCAGACCAAAAGTCAGCAGGTCAAGTTCAGTCTGAAGAAATACATCTAGAAAAATATAACATGAACCATGCTGACGTGATGCTGAACTAAGAATTGACACAAAACTCAGAAAGGGACCTCTGACATTTCTCTGAAGTCTCAGTGTCAAACAAAAAATGTTAGGCAAGTTTAGAAAAGTTAATGAGATTATCCTTGAGAACAAAGAGTGCCTAAAATAAGAGGACAGAAGGGCATCTGAAAACTGATGTGCCCATATCCTGAGTGTCGTGTGCAGCTTTGTCTTCACATATGAGGAAGGGTGTAACTGAATCCAAAGAAATATGGAGAAAAACAAGTAAAATGTTCAAGATGGTGGAACCGCTGCCTTGTGTAGAGGCACTTAAAGGCTGGGACATTTCATTTGAAGAAGAGAAGGCTGAGGAAGGTTATGACTGAGGTTCCTTAAATCATATAGGCAATAAATAAACTGAATACACAAGCTTAGGTCTATGGGAACTTGAAACCAGTAAGGCTTTTGTTTAAAGCCAGTGAATGTAGTCCTTAATACAGTGAATTTCTTGAACTGACACTCACTAGAGAGGTTGGAGGAAACCACTATTGGCAGTGGTTCCCTCCAACCTCTCTAGTGGGTTAGTCATAAATAGTCATCTCTCACAAAGATGCCCTTTAGTTTTTTTAATACTGAGCAGGCGTGTACCCACTGACAATATTAATTAAACCATCCCCCACACTGAAAACAGCCAAATGGGCTGAAAGTGATCAAGCTTCTTGTGGCTCTGTTGCTACTGGAGGCAGCATACTGGGCTTAACCTGAGGATTAACCTGCACCTCAGGGGCATTTCTTACTTATCCTTTTCTCGTGTTCAGTCAAAGGGTTTTATATGTGAGTTTTTTTCAGTGAATACCAAATCTATTTTTTAAACAAGACTCACTTTTTTATGGTCTCACATATGAGGACTGCATATCTGTGCAGTACCCAGGTTGTCTCAGTCATTGTGAAAGTATTGCTTTTAGATAATGATTTCTATGCAGATATCAAGATAGTCTCTAGGTTCTGCTTAATACGGTAAATCAACAAGTAAATTGCAAGTCCCAAAAAGGTTAGGCAAGGCTCAAAACTGAGTATACAAATAGGGCAAAACCAGGCAAACCTGCGCAAAAAGGCAGAAAAGAGAAAGAAGTTTCTTATGTAATATTGCTTTCCCAGCCAGTAAACAAGTAACAAATGTCACAGTCATGTACAGCAAATTAAGGAGAAGGTAACAAGTCAATAGGTTTCTGGGTGTACAAGAATAAATATCATATTTGTTCCATAGAAGTGGAACAAATGAAGTTTAGTGTCACATTTAATGTAATTTACCTAACTGGTAAGTTACATTGCCACAGGCTGCTGTAAGGAAGAGCCACCTGATTATGAGCTTTGGGTTGCATAATTCAAAATATGTTAGCATTTCTTTCCAGGGTAAGGAACACATATGTAATTGAGTTAGAGAACAAATACTAGGGCACAGCAAACTTTAAACTTCTTATTTCAAAGACACTATATGGTAAAATAATGAGGAGATGGCAAATAAAAGGAATATGTTGACATTTCTACTACCTTCAAGGCATAGTAATCTCTCCTTCATTTTGGACAGTCCAAGGATCATGCACAATATGAAGTTTTTAGATATCAGGGTACGGGAAGCCTGTATTGCAAAGGGGAAATATTTAAATCATTAAGTTGTATACTTTAGTTCTTTCAACTAAGGATTGCAACAAATGATAAAGTGCAACTCTGTTACTCTGAACCATTCAAGAATTATAAAGGACAAGTAGTTTCCAGTAGGTCTTGTTTGGAGAAATCCAGGTAAAGTTTTCCATTCAAAAATGGTCTTACAGGTAATTTGGGTTGTTTGGGATCAGGGTGTTTAAATAAAGACTGTTGCATTGTTTTAATAATACCTTTAATAAATACTTTCGATAATGAGGATTTTAAAATTATTCAGCATCTATGATCACACACAGCTGGGTAACCTGTGAAAGGGATTTGATATGAAGATTTAAAAATAGTCAAATACTCTGATTTACAGTACAATTTTATGTGAAAGGCTAGCTAAATATAATTTTAATTTACCTGAGAAAATAATTTTTATTTAGGACGCTTACATGATACAATGAACTCAATGGATTTTATTTACATTCTTAAAAATAAATAAGTGCTTCTGTGCTGTTTAGATTAGAAATAAAATTAGGAACATGTTAAAATACTGTCCTGCATTGTCCTAGGAAAAACATTCCTATAAAATAATTTGATTGTTTTATAAAATCTCTTATGTATTTATTTGTTTTCGATTGGATAGAAAATATGCTCACATAAAACACCTAGCAATAATTAGGCTTACAGACAAAAAGCACTCACTGTATTAATAGCCATATGCAGGTAAATTTACTCTGTTATCTCACTCCCTCAAATAATCAGTAGATAGTAATATTAAACTACAGAATGACTGAACAGATTGCTAAATTTAAATAGGGTACCTGATTTTTCAATTGACACTCACTAAAGTACAGACCTCTCTCTCTCTCCAATCAATATGGTTTGCATACTTACACAGCAAATCTCAGAAGTCATTTCAGACCCATCACTGTGTGCAAAAAACATTTCATAAATCATTTGGAATACTAAACAAATTATAGAAAATTGTCCTTTGGATTAGAGAAGAAATTTGTTGAATAAAATAAATATTCTGAATTATTTCCTCTTCTACAATGAGCTGACTAGATTAAATTAAGAAGCCAGTATAAAAGAGCCACTGGGATATCTATTATTTCTTCATCCTTTTATCCTCTTGCAATTCACTTGGGGAAGTGTACATGTATATGCTGCATGAAGTGTTCTTAACTGACATTAAGTCTCTCATCCCCTTAGGCTGTGGCTTTTTTCCTCCTACTGTGCTGACCATTAAGCAGCTCTTGTGGATGTGATCTGGAAATTGTTGTATTTATACCTTCTCAAGCAGATGTCTAAAACTACTCACTGTGTTTTGATATTTCATGACCTTGTAAGCCTCATATAAGTTATAATATCAATTATGTTTTAGTGTAATGACAAGAAAGTGACAGGCTATTTGTACTTTGCTCTAAACAGGTGCAGGAGTCTTTTACTATATTATTTCTCATCTCTTGGTATCTGTCTTTCATTCTTCTTTCTGTTTTAAATATGTATGTTTGAGGACAAAGTAAAACTACCTACCCAGAGCCTTGGAGGAAGCCACATCAAATCCTTTTCCTTTGGCTGATTTTTGTTGGTGGAAGGCTGTATTTGGCAGCTTGGGCTTTGAGTGGGAGGATTAGGAGCACAATTCATGCCCGTGCACACTTCTGAATAATGCTGGTACATCAATTATTTGAGTTAGCGCAAATCGTTTGCTGAAAGATAGCATGAGAGGTAGCATGGTGAGAAGGAAATTAACTCTATTGCACAAATCTCTTGGTTGCATTCTCCACCAATTATACTTAAAATATTTTGGTTTTTTGTACTCTGTTCTTGTATAGCAGCAGCAGTAGAGAACAAATACGGTGCATCCCCTGTTCACTTTCCAGGTTGGCTTAAATGTCTCCAACCAGAAGCGTTCCCCCAGGTTTAATATTCAAATATTAATTTGTACTAAAATATTGTGCTCTTTTTTTCTTTTATTTTGAGCTTAAAGGCTCAAAACTTCAACTCCTTCTCCCCATGGGAAAAGCAAAGGATGATACCAGTGGAAGAATCTCATTTTACACTGCACCTGAACTATCTCTCTGTTTTTATATTTTATGGTCCTGCAGTTCTTTCTTCAGTCACACTGACTGCATTGAATTATGCAGAAACACAGGCTTGTGACAACTCTGAACCAGCCTGCAAGAGAATAAAAAATCTTTCTTTTGCTTTCAGCCTGACTCAAAATCAAATTCCAGAAATTATATACAAATTATATCACCAGTCTAATGAATGGAATTAAGGAAAGGCAAAGGCAAACCCATCAGTTTTATTATCTACCAGTGCTGAAGGATTAGCTTTAGAATAAATATGAATTTACATTACTAAATGGTCTTTGAAGAACATGATAACTGGGTGAAATTCGAGTTTGTTAATATTTCTAAAAAATAGCAGAAGATGGACTCTCTGCCTAAGGCTTAGGGCTGAATCAAGGAACATTGAGTTCCCAGTCACAGACTTGCAGGGTGACCTTGACAAGTCACAGAACATATCTGTGCCTCAGCGTGAGATGTGGGATATTAAAACATTTCCTAGCTCACAGAAGTGTTGGTAAGGCTCAATTAATCAAAGTCTTTCAATATCTTCACACAGAAGGGTCTAGATAAGAACAAAGTATTATTGTTACTAAATCAGACCTCTCCTGAGCACTTAATTTTTCATTTTATATAAACTTTTTTAGCTTCTATGTGCTGTTGGCATACAGAGCCATAGATCCTTCAGATCTAGTTTGTGTGGAGCTTGTCAAGATACAGCTGTTTTTAGTGCTATATCCCTATTAGGATATGACACAATACATCATAACAGCTCCATCAGAGCCATTAGGGTGTAAGCTGTCAATGTGTAATAAGATTACTATGCATTACATCTCCGGTGGTGCTCAGATAATTCTGAACCAGGTATGCTATCGTGGAGTCTGCAAAGCCTTTGAATATTGATGTTGCACTGCTAATGAATGCAACAGTATTATTTTGACGTGGAATTAGAATATATTCTCCAGTATGTGTGAAGAGAATTTTTTTTTTACAATAAATAACCTTAACTTTTCCAGAAATCCCCAAAGATGTTCTCCTCAGCTTCTTCATGTACTAAAGAGCTGCAATTATTTCTATTTACAAATGAAGGTTTTTTTTGTTTGAGGGAAGAACAAAACTCTCAAAATAATAGCCAAAAATATTCAAATAGATATAATCCAATACGTGGCCTTGGATTCCCTAGACTATAGGAAGTTTGCAGTCAGAATAACGACTGAGATAGGAACAATTTCCAATGTGCTTTTCATCTCTACGGGAAAGTGCAATTTTCAGACAGAAAAAAAAAGAGAAAAATTATGCTGCTTTACCCACATCATTAGTCAGAGATTAATTTAAATAGGAAAGAGAAACATTGAGGCAATTTGAGGTGCATTCAGAACCTTCTGCTGATTGTCTAACAACAATCTAAGATAGGTATTATCAATGAAAATCAAAGAATCATAGAATGACCTGGGTTGGAAGGGACTTTAAAGATCGTCTACTTTCAATTCCCCTGCCATGGATAGGGATACATTTCAATAGACCAGTTTGCTCAGAGATCCATCCAACCAGTCCTTAAACATTGCCAGGGGTGAGGCACCCAGAACTTCTCTGGGCAGCCTGTCCCAGTGCCTCATCACTCTCACAGTAAAGAATTTCTTCCTTATACCTATTCTAAACCTACTCCCTTCCAGTTCAAAACCATCCCACTTTGTCTGTCACTACATGCTCTAATCAGAAGAACCTTTTGATTCAGAGGAAGATGCTGTATTGAGTTTGTGCTTCCCTGTCTGCACAACACCTGAGCACCAACCATTCAGTGAGGAACTGACTGTTCTCAAAGCTTTGTGAAGGACCATTCACTGGGGGAACTAGAGAGCTGGCTTGACTGGGTCACAGTAAAGTCTGTAGCAGAACTACAGGTAGAAAAAATAAGTTTTGCTGGTATTTTAAAATAATCACCAGGAATCCACAATTCTGTGTATTAAACTCTTTTCCACAGCATCTCATTATTCCTGAAATTATTCCTTGATCAAAATGAGCAAGGTGACAAAGCTTCAGTTACAGATGTGTGCCTGTATAGCTCTCCTGAGGACTTGTTCACGCACACATGTGAGCCTGTACAGGGGGAGGTTGTGGTATGCCTTGAGTAAAGAGAGACGTGAAGGGAAAATACAAACTCCAAGTGCTTACAATATTTTCAAGTCTTCCCAGAGAAGACTGAGCTGAGTGGCTTCAAAGGAGCTTTAACGTAGCACTTGGCCCACAAGAGTGTTAGTAAATCTTCAGGAGGTCTGAAGTCTCTCCTAAAAGAGGGAGTTACATCCTCTCACAATCAGTTGTCTTGTGGAAGTGTGAGCTGTTTGATTTTTCTGAGTCTGTGGGGGGGGGCACAGGCAGGCAGACCTTGAGTCAGAAAAGCTTAATAAATTTTCTAGAAATATATATTCCAAAAAGTTCAGACTGAATAAGAAGAGAGAGCAATACAGTCATTTTTCATAATGATAAAAAGTCTTGTTCAAAGTCTTTCTCATTAAAAATTAAATAACTTTTGGTGCAGGAATAGAAGGTAAATAGGAAATGCATTCAGAGACCTGACACTTATGCTGAATAACAACCAGGAAAACATGCTGTGGTCCTTGAAGGAGACATAGAGCACAACTAAACAAGGAAAAATACAGAAAAGAGAAGCTAAAATTAAAAAAAAAGCAAGTGAAGTGAGGAGAAATGTCAAGGATCTGACAAGTAGCATGAGTACAGGCTTTTTCTGTTATTAGGGCAAACAGGAAGATGTAAGAAATTCAAATGCTTTGTGGGTACAGGCTGACATGGGGAAACAATGTGCTGAAGGAAAGACTTGCTTACAGGCAGAAAGAATTTGCACATTTGAAATGGTAGCTAGCAAAATTATAGGGAAATAACTACAATGTTCTATGTCAGTATTTGTGTCTTTGGCTAGAGTAGTCCACACAGGAGAGGCTGAGAAAAATCAAAGACATGAATTAAACCTTCTACTCTAAAAAAAAATCCCCTCTTATAAATGAAGGAGCTTTCACTGGTATGAAGAGAGATATAAAATGCTGGTAATGATCTAGAACAGGTAGTGAAGAGCAAAACTCTAAGAACAAATCTATCTCAAGCATGAACATATAATTTCCCTCATGTGGACATCCCAAGAACAGGTTGTAGGTTTTTTGAAAGAGATCTCCAGTTTTTCATGGTAAAATGTTCATAACTCAAAAGTCTTCTGAAAGAGTTAAAATAGACATTAAAGGATGCTGTTCGTAATTGCAATGTCAAGGACAGAATAAATGTGGAGAAAAATTTTTAAAATATTAGTTAAATCAAAAACCCTTCAAACTTTAAAAGAAGCATTTGCTGAGACAGTAGGAATCAAATTCTTCCAGAAATTAAATGCTTCCTTGCCCTCACTACAGGTTTGTTTCATTTTTTTTCTTTCCTTTTTTTTTCTTGGAAGGCTATTTTTGAACCACAGTCCCCAGATGGTTAAAAACCTTCTTCTGATTTGCAGACTAAATTTATTCATAATAAGTATATATTCATTTGTCCTTGTGCCAGCACTGTCCTCTAGCTTTAATAGTGCATCTATATTGTGTAGCTATTTGTAGATTAAATTATTAATATTACAAAAGATAGTATCAATTTTTAAGAGAGATCACTAGATGAGATTATGAAGATAAAATTCACTGTTTCAACAGCTGTTTGATCATAAAGTTATAGCCTAAAAAGATTATAAATACAATAAGATGTGTTTTCACATCACTTGGAGGGAAACAAATATATATATTTTTATTACTTTTTTATGATATTCAGTAATGAAATACAGTTAAAATAAATTCCACTAAAACAGGTTTTGAGGAAAAAGCAGGCTAGGTGGAGTTGCTGTTTGTTTGTTAAATGCAGAAGTCTATTCTTCAGCCTTGGTACAAGCAATAGAATGGACTCTCCAGACCACACCAAGCATTTGGTTAACATTGGTAGCAGTATGACAATTGATCTGCCACTGCATAACAACCAGGTAATTTTGAAGTAGATTTGGACAAATGGATTGTCAGAGGGAGGGAAATTGAAAGTGTTAGGTGGAAGGAACAGTATCCTATGGAAACATACTGTAGAGATTATATTGCTAGGTTTTAAAAGCCCTTTTGAGCAGTGAAGATGCCTGTGAGTATTAATAGTTCTTGATATAGTAGCATATGAATACCCAACATGAATGGTTTCCACATTTTTTCTCTTTCCAATGTGGAGGAGGAATGCCGTCTGTCAGACCCTCTAGGATATATCACAGGGATTCCCCTGCAGTGCTTTCCCTTCTGTGAAGGATAGACTGTGAAGATGTGTGAAGAAGAATATCAGAAATAACATTTCTTGGCTGAATGAAATTTCAAATTTACCTTCCTAATCTTGATTTTAATTACCTGCAGCCCATCCAACAATGCTTACCCACAACTGGACACCTCATTCCATACGCTGTATATCCTTAGGCATTGGTCTGTAGAAACTCTGCCAGAGATGAGCTGGTGACTCCTTTCCTTCTATCCCTCTGTTTTTCCTCCTGTGGTTTTTTTGGTATTATAGGGCCCTTCTTTATTAGCCTTTTCCACCTGAACAAGCCAGAGCAACACGTGACTCCTGACCTGAAGCCATGCAGGTGGGTGGCTGGCTCGCTATTTGCACTGCCTTTCTACATGATGCCTCTGCCTTTCCTCAGCAGACACAAAGTACCAGAGATGTCTCAGAGATGAGGAGAGTGCATCTGCCTGCCTGCTCACCCTGCAGCTCTGGGGGACAAGTAGGGTATGTATAAGAACAGCAGTTTGTGCCCACAACAGCAAGTGTCCCATTGTGGGAGGAAAATGGTATTGCTGCTTGTATTTCAGCTGATCATAAAAGTAAAAAGGATACAGTAGCCCAAAGGATAAACTGAACTCAAAGGTACTTTTAGCTGCCCTGAAGCTTGTACTATTAAAAAAAAAAAGAAATATCAGAAGCAAGCCATTCATTGAAGTCCTGGCTTTCATGCACTTGTGTTTGGCATTGTTATTTTAATCTTCTGACCTCATTTTGTGTTTCTGTACTGTTTGTCTTCTCTGGCAATGTTTAACTTACTAGGTTAAAATTAGTCTTGTGTTATGGAGCTACTGGGATTTTTCTCTCTGAAGTTCCCCTGATCTTTATCGACAATTGCTCAACATCTGCATAACTCTGTCTTTCCTGTGTCTAAACAATTACACTTGGGAGGCTGCCCATGACGGCAATAGGCACCTCTGATGAATTTGACAAAAGTATTATGCACTCATTATTTTATCTATGGAAAAGAAAGAAACCCCCACCTCATGCATGGTAAATCTGTATGTGCCTACCATTCATTCACCATCTCCACCTTCGCCAGGATCCTCCCCATGTTTCTGCATTCTGAACTGGGCACAGATTAAGGAAGTTTCCTAGGAAGACTGTTGGAGCCTTTCTGCATTTCAGCCTAAATAAACTCTACCTGCTGCGTGTGGTACTTTGAAGATCTTTTCTCCTGAAAGAAAATGACAAATTAATTCCATCCAATGGTAATTTATGTATAAAACAAGTTTGGAAATTAACACAAAAGTAACCTTTATCTTCTGTGAGAACATATGCTGAGAAATATGTGATGGTATCCTATTTATGCAGTAATTAAATTGATCTTTGTTATCTTCATCAGCCTCTGGGAAAAAGCTACTTCTACAGCAATTCTTTGGGCTTATGACAAGTTTTGCTAGTCCTGGAGACCTCTTGGTAAACTGGCCATTCATTTCTATTATCAGTCACTTAACGTCAATACTGGTATTAAGATATTATTATTTAGGTGGAAAAATCCACGGAGAATAAGAATTCCGATTATTTTGTGATACAGAGGTCCAGATCTTTAATAAGAATTATGAATGTTAATTTTCAAATGCTAACTCTTCTAAAAAAAAGGCATTTTTCAGGAAATATCATAGAGATCAAGTTTTGTCCATATGTGTGAAAATATTGGAATATTATTGATTCTATTATTTATTTATGCGGAGGATTTTTATTTTAATTTAATTGATTTTTGGATAATGAAGAACAGTGCAAATAAAATCCACATGTATCTACTTAATATGAACAGCAGAATATTCTAATTTTTTTTAGTTCTCTATTTTTGTTTATGAGAAAAGAAACACATTTAATCATAAAATAAAGATTCTATGAGATGCAATTAGCATGTTATATCCTATGTACTATTCACCTTTTATAGCACAATCAGATTATTTTGTGGATGTACACAACCACTAAAACAGCTGAGAAAATCTAACTGATGCTTGAAATGACATACTGCTCTGAAACAGCAAGAAATATTCAGATTTTACATGTCAATCTTCCTAGAAAACATTCAAATGGTCTAAAAGCATAAATTTCTACTTATGAAGCAATAAGAAGAGATTCTGATCTTATGCCTCATGTTCTAATAATCACTTTTTATTACAAACATTTCTTATTTCTGCCACCATTTTGGACTGATCTGGCAATTTCCTGCTCTTGGGCTGAATGCTTAATCAAACAGCGATGCTACTAGAGCCAGTGGGTATGCTGGAATGAAATTGTTTCTGTCAGAGTTCATGTTCACAGGACTGGCTCCTGAATGCTCAGTAGCAAAGCAAATATATTAAATATAATCATTATAGTGGACACTTTCAAGTGCCCATGTGACGTTCCTTTAGAAGTGAATGATTTCAGAAGGCAACCTTGGATATCTAGAGATCTTAATCACCTTGCATTTTCTTTGCCTTAGCTCGCACTTTTAAGACTCAGGCAGATCAGTCCCTTAGAAACTTAAATTTTCAATTCACTGCTTGTCCAGAATTGCCTCATAGATTTGTTCATCAGTGCCAGTTGAATATAAACACCATTAAAATGCGTACAGCTAGATGGGAATTATCTAAATTGTGAGAGAGGTGGAGCTACCTGATTATTTTTCAGTTCTGAGCACAGGAATGTTAATCTGCAGTGTAAATGCGTGTTCCAGTTTAGGGCTGAGGTCACACAGACAGGCTCTGTCTATTCAATTCTTGAGTATGGGGCAACTCTGCCTCAGAACTCCTGCATTAAAGGCAAACAAACAAGTACATTTTTAGGTAACAAATGAGTACATATTATATCTCTATAATGCTTACTAAGTTCAAGTTTCATGAGAGACTGCAATCAGGAGAGACTTGAGTAAATCAGGGAAGCTGATGAGAAAACAAGCAGAGTGGAACTCACAGTCATCTGACTCTCATTAATGGCATCTCCAGGCCAAGATTAGAGAAAGATGCTGAGAAAAAGCGACTGTTTTCCCCTTCTCTTCTGAAAAACAGCTCATTATTACGGCCACACACCTGATTTCAACCATCCAAAGCAGAGAAAATCTGAAGGTCACTAGATTCCCTTAATGGATGTTGAGTAAATTGAACTGGTAGAAATTTCGTCTTGATTTACTAGAGTTGTCATGCTTTTTAAAAATTAAGCATTATACAACTGGGATCTATCTCTCGAATCGTTATTGGCAGGAAATCTAAAATTATGGGCACATATTACATAGCAGCAATGAACATTACAAGTGAAAGTCTGTCTTCTAAGAAAACAGCAGGAATATAAGGTTCTGAGTCTTATAGCAATAATGTTTTATGGAGCTACAGTGGATCTTCAGGAAAGACTTTGCGGTGCCATAACACGTCCAGGGAAGGACAATGAAGCTGCTGAAGTGTCTGGAGCATGAGTCATGAGGAGCAGCTGAGGGACGTGAGTGTGTTTAGCCTGGAGAAAAGGAGGCTCAGGGGAGAACTTATCACTCTTTACGACTTCTGAAAGGAGGGTGTAGCCTGGTGGGGGGATTGAGCTCTTTTCCCAAGTAACAAGCAATAGGACAAGAGGAAAGAACCTCAGTTGCACCAGGGGAGATTTAGATTGGACATTAGGAAAAAAGTCTTCACTGAAAGGGTGGTCAGGCCTTGGAACAGGCTCCCCAGGGAAGTGGTGAAATTGCCATTCCTGGTAGCATTCAAGAAATGTGTAGATGTGGCATTTATGGACATAGTTTAGCAGTGGACACGACTGCCAGTGTAATGGTTGGACTCAATGGACTCAATGATTTTAAGGGTCTTTTCCAGCCCTAATGATTCTATGATCGTTGATGAAAATACTTGCAAAAACTTTCAAAAACCTTTGGATTTCAAGAAGATTTTGCTGATGAAAGAAAGGTCAGTGGAGTTTGTTATCATATTCACTTTTTCAAGAGGGAGATTTACTGTAACTGTAGCACTGTATTTTTTATTCATCACTAGCCTAGATCTTATGAATATGGGGTTTTGCGACAGGAACATTCCTTTAAAACCTCCTTTCTTTGTATTATTTTGTCACAGGTGTGGGAAAACTTCATTCTTCTGAAATTTTTGTGGAAAGATTTATTCATGTGTTTGATTACTTACCTGTTGTAGCAACTGTACTTTTTCAAATGTTGGGTACTCAAAGGCATGAGTATATCTTAGTTATATTTGGCTATGAAATATAATTGGAACATAGCCACTTTGAATAAGCACCCCATGTTAGTATTTCTATAAGCAGAAATATAAAGGACTGCAATTGCCTTGGGTATTCCCTTGGATATGCTCTCTTGTGATCCATTGTCAGTGAAGTGATGTTGCCAGGAAGAGTGTAAGTTAGGTTCTCCTGAATCAAAATCCACACCAAAGGTTTATGTATCACCTGTGTCCTACAAGTATTAGCCTTGTGCTCAAATTATGAGAGTTTAAGAACTCTACTAATGAAGCTTTTGTTCTCCCATCAAAGAAATAGCCATGAACTGTAATTTATATATCTATCTATTTATATATTTATTATATGAAAAAGCATTTTAGGGGCTCTTAAATAACCTTTCAGGTTGGAGGAAATTTGAGGTACTATGTTGAAACATAAGGAATTACATGTAAACTTATGAAATTAAAGCTAAATGGAAACAGACACTTGAGTCTGATATTAACATTATCCAAGCTGGATAGTATGTGAAATGTAAATGCTATTAGAAGCTGAAAATCAAAAGAGGTTTTAATATTCATTCAGCTACTTGTGGCAGCAATTAAGTTGCTATATTTTTTGGATCTCTTATTACAAGTTACTGACCTCTGTGTTATTTCCCAGTGGCATAACGTCAAAATATGCTTCTAGAATAAATGCAAAATATGTGTATAAGAAGTGTTCTTCTCTAATATTTTCAAGGCTTCCATAAACTTCAGGGAGTGAAAATGGTCCTTGTGGACATTTCTAGAGGGTACTCTGCTCTTTCTGCCATGACATGTCCACATTGAATCCAGCCAGGTTAGGCCAGGACCTGATGAAAGAAGCAACCACCTGATTTCTGATTGTAAATAGGTTGCCTGTTTGAAACCCCAGACAATGAACATCTCCACTTCCAGAGAAAGAAGAGATGAGGCTGTCCAGAGAAGAAACTGAAGCAAAATTATTGTTATTCTAAAACCAAGATGGACATTTAGAGTATTCCCATTGCGACAGTGCAGTTGGTTCTGTAGAGGTTTGGTGGATAGTGCACATGGTTGGAAAGCAGTGACAAATACTGGAGTTTTATCAAAACATTTATCCTTGAGAATTTTTTTAATGCTTAATTAAAGACACATTAAAAACCTTGATATGTTAATAAAACATCAGCATTTTGCACTGAGGTACATTAGGTGCCTTAAACTGCCAAACAAACGGTGAATGTATTCAGCATGGCAGCTGCTTGATGTGTTGGTTGTTTAATCATTAAGAGCTAGACAAATATTCTAAAATATCTTCTGTGCATTTTTGATTGAGTTCTACATCCATTTCCTATTCCTTTTGCACTTGCTTTCAACAAAGGCTTGAGCAAACAGGCTTTATTTGCACCATTCTACACAATAGGTGACATTTACTACTTACAGAGGAAACAGAGAAGCAATACACCTGGGTGCAAAACTGATTCAAAAATAGTTTTTGTTTTATTAGGGATTTACTGTAATCTAACTGGATTAAAGCTGCCTGTTGCAGGGCAGGTTTGATGTCTCAAAAGAGCAGCTTCAGAGATGCACGTCACTCAGAGAGATGGACAGCAGTGGCACCCAGCTGTCCCACTGAGAATGGGTGACTTCTACAGACTGGGGGGTAGCAATGCCACTCATTGACTGTAGAAATTTGCAGTCCAAAAGAATGAAGAGGTGTGTAACAAAACAACTGAGGCTCACCTATCAGGCTTCTGTGGTTCTCCTCCTGCCCTTTCTCAAGTTCAAAACTCTTCTATGCAAAGACTTTCCAAGATAGTGAAAGAAAAAGTAACTTCATCTTAGTTTTCAGGAAAGGTATTCAATAGAAAATTAATATTAGTGGCTATGAATTCTTGAAAAGCTATGTGACTAAAGAGGATAAGAATTAAAGTGTTCTAAAATTTCTTAATCTTCTTTATCTACTGAAATTCCCCAAGAGGTTCAAAACCTATTAGAAACCACAATCAGAGATCAGAACAATGCCTCAAATAATCTGAGCTCTTACAGTTTAATTTATGAAGCTCAGTGTTCTATTGTCCTAGACAAACCTCTGACAGAGGCTGTTTGCCATCCTTCTAAAGGAATAAAGCAAATAAATTCAGGAAAATCTAGATTTACTCTTGCACATTCTGCAAGCAGAAAAGAGCTAGGCTAGATGAATACATTGCTAATTGTGAATTATTCATCTCACTCTAGCAATCAGTAACATCCACATTAAACATTAAAGACCTAGATTCACAAGGAGAATGTAGGCACATAAATACCTCTTCAGGCAGCCAGGGTTGACATTTAAATGCTAGTGGTATTCAACACCCCCGCATCATCCCTCCCACCTTTTCATAGGTGCTTAAAACTGCATACATACTCAAGTTTCTGTTGAAAGGCATCAGAATAGCTTCCAAAAATTTAGCAGCAAGGAATTAGTAGGTACCCGATTTATTGTTTTCCCATGTCAAAGTTCACACAATAATTCTCTTTCTTATCGCAGTTTTGGTATTTGATTTTTCATCTTGCAAAAGAGACACTCAGAGTCTGTTTCACTAAAATATTACAGCTCTAGCTTGAAGTCCAGAAGCTTAGTTTCTGTACTTTTACCTGAGTGCTAACAGAAGGTGCAGAGTCATTCTCCAGTGACAGTGGTCTAATAAATATTTAGATCTTACACAGACACAGGCACATACACAAATTGAGCATCAAGAATTGAAATGCATTTCATCTTGCTAGAATAGCTATACCATCAATATCAAAAATATTCATTTTATAACTATATGGTGATTTTATGACTCTCAATGCTACTGATTGCTTTTCTTAGTTTAACCCTTGGAGCTTGGTACCTTGGCTGGGTTTGCAGGGGAGAATGACTAATAACATGGTGATTATTGATTCCCACTAGATCAGATGTGGTTCAAGCTCCAGTGGAAAGAAGATGTCCAGTATCTTACGTGTCTCCTCCAGGGTGAACAGGAATCCTCTGGCAGCTGTTTCAGAATGACTGTAGTTCCTCAGTTATTGAAGAGGAGTATCAAGTTCCCAGATTTAAAAGAGGTTTATGACCTTCAAAAGGGGATTAGACTTCATAATACCACGGGGCTGGTCTTTGTATTTCTTTTGAGGTGCTGTTCAAGGACAAAGTATAAGAAACTTCTTTAAATGAAATATGGAATTTATACTAACTTTTTATATCCTTTTCTGAAATAATTATGCAATTATTCATCCTCTTTTTTCTCCAATCATCTACCTCTTTTCTGGGATTATGGTTTTTCTCTCAAATATTTTCGATATGAAGAAGATAAGCCTTCAGGCAGCTAAATGCAACTAAAGTTTCTGGGGATGCTCAAGTATAAGGATACCACAAAACTTGTTAAGATAATTTCATGGTTGCATTTGAAGGATCTGCACATACATCAGCGAATCAAACACTCTCTCCTTGGTTCACTTTTCAAACAAGCAGCTGAGGAATAACCTTTATGGAGACTGGACTTTCCTGAGAAATGTTTTCCCTCTTCTCTTGTCAATTTGGCCTCAAGTCACCGCTTAAGGCAACTATTAGCTCAGCATGGGTTTGACCACCATTGTGCAAGTATATCTCATATATGCCATAGAGGAAGTGGTGGAAGACAAAAGCTCTTCAGTTGCTTAAAGTTAGGCTGCATAAACTACTTCTTATTATAGATATATGAAAATTCTCAATCAAAGATATTTACATGACTCAAAGATTAAGTTACATCATAAATATTTGAACTACAATAAGCATCTGTTATGAGGCTGGAAATAAGGAGAAAATACAATGGAAAGTCAACAGTCCTCATTTAACTTGTGATATCCTAGAAAGGATGAAGGCCATGATGTAGAAAGGGAAAAATAAGAACAAAAGTGTGGTGTGTTGGAAATCTTTAACTCCCTTTCAACTTTAGCATTTCTAGCATGAATGTGTGAAAGAAATATTTAGTCACACTTGTTTGTCCTTTAAAAATATTTCACACAAAACCCTTTTTAAATATAAGAATGTTACCTAGTGAATTCCAATACATGGTTGCTAGTAAATAAAGTCTTTAAAGCGAAAAGAAAACATTATCATATCCGAATGAAGCGAGACTGTACCAAAAGACTTTCCAGTTTTATGTGTAAAGCCTATATTTATATATGCATAGGAAGTAATTTTATTGAAGCCAGTCTAAAAGGTAGTTTTGCTTTTTTAGAAAACGTAGCAATGTTGTGACCAAAATCCTTACAAAAAATTATTCTGCAATATTTGCTAGAGATGTGCAGCAATTGATTGCTGAATTACAAGATCTCTATCTGTGTAGAAATAATTAATAATATCACATAAATTGGACCATATTTGAATAAATAAATAATGTTAATTTTAGCAGAAGTATAATGAAAACACAAACAGCATTTGATTTTTTTCTATTTTTAGTGCATGATTAAAACCTTTGGGTAGGTATTCCTGTTGGAACAGAAAAATTGGAAACAGGAAATTGTCCATCTTACCAATGGCAAAGTAAATCTCAGCTGAATAATTATTTTGATATTAAATCACTTTTATTCTGGAGTGAAGTATTCATTGAATAGCTGTTCTGGTAGAGCTTACAGGGAGAGCTTATTCTACTGTAGTTGTAATAGGCAATTTCCCTGTTCAGGCATGCTTAAGGTTGTGCAGAATATGGTCTTTGGAAATACTGCCCCATACCAAGATCTTTCACAGAATATTTATTTTTGCTTGTATTATAAATCTCTGTAGATACAGGTTTGTGAATGGGATGAATGGGTAATTTACAATTAATAGGCTGGCTTCAAAATATGAGACAGCTGTTTCAGCTGGTTTCCACCACATGTGACTCCTAATATTGCAGTGGGATGTGATCTGTGTATATAGTTCAAACACAGACCTCCAACTCAAAGAATCTCCCAGAAAAAGACTGATTCATTTGGAAAGTAGGCACTTAGAATGGATGAGCTGCTTTCAAGTTTTCTGACTTCTGCCCTTTAAAGGAATTGTATCAAGTTTTTGAAATGTGTTATCTTAACTTTGAAGGACTGTGAAATATTCTGAATTTTTCAGGTCATCTGCTTTTTTCAGTCATGATATTCCACTGATATTTAAAATGGGAAACCATAGATACTTTCCTCAGATTGTCAGCTGTCTGTTTTTTAATGTGTTTGAGCAAGAAGCTATGTGTGAGAGGGAGAGATGATATCCCATTTTTATCACCTTGATCAACCACAAGCAGTTAATTTCAGTGCAACTGAAATTTCATGAATTGCTGTGCGCCTGTCCAGCATGACTAATAAAGCTGTGTTTTAATGGATGAAATGTGGAAGTATAAGTATATGGCATGAGGCAACAACTTTGGAAAGTGGGATTTCAGAATTTTGAGCACAGTGCTGGTCTGACACTTTACAAGATTCTTTTATTCTGCTTAGTAGATTAATTTCACGCATTTGCAAAGTCACATGTCAGGTGTGTATATACTGTATGATAGATATTCTATGTAGTGATGAAATTCTGGTCCTGCCCTTATCCAATTATAGATGCACTAAAGTGTACCACAACTTCCTTCCTGCTTGGATTCAGATGTCCTTATGTGAAAACGTGGGTTTGTGATAAGAAGGAGAGGGCTGATATTCACCCTCTTTCAACCACAACAGAGACTCCTAAATCCCACAGTATAACTCTGGTCTTTGCTTTCAACAGGACTGTCTACAGTGAAACCATGAGGAACAATTTCTTAAAAAAAATACGAGGACAAGCAGCAATGATGTTTAATTACAAAAGGCTGGACCTGTCAGTCCCCGGGTCCCCCATTTACTTTATTTATTTTCAGTTCTGCCTTCTCGTTGTAGTTAACATGAGCAATGAGATAAAGAGGGGGAACTAGAGTCTGGGTAATTAGCATCTGAGTTATGCACTGTTCCAGCCCTGTCCAAAGCTTCCCATATCCCACATTAACCATGTGGTAAATGCCACAATGGCAGTCATTGTGGAATCAATTTGGTCCCTGGGTCTATTTAATCATAGCCATAAATGTTATCTTAACCCAAATTCTGCTACCACCATCATATTAGACAAGCACTTTCTAGATCTGCTTTGAGCAGCATGACTGGTATCTATGATATGTAGATGTACTCTGCAGTTTTTCTGCTGGTGAAATTGATGTAAGTTTGGAAATATGAATAATAATAATAATAATTTTATATCTGTGAGTTTAAGTCCTTTCTTTTCTGAAAGCAAAGCTAAGAAATATATCCTCTCTTTAGAAAGAAAACTGTCAAGATATTTTCAGTGTCAAATTAAAGCAAATTTTACAGCTTTGCATTTTAAGAGGCTTTTGACAAAATCATGATCATATGGGGAAGGATTAATCTACAGAAAGTCCTGTAAGGTGGTGATATTTAAAGAAAAAAAAAGGAAAAAGGAAGTGTTGAAAAATATCTCTCTTGCTTTGGAGTGGTTAAAAGTCAAAAATAATGGTATTGGCCTCCAATGAATCAAGAAAATCCTATAGGAAAATACATTGTACAGTTAGAATAAAGGAATTCGGATATGGTAAGCAACAGTGAAAGCATTGCATGTCTTTTTCTCACCCCTTCTCCTGTAACTATAAATTATTTGTCTTCAGGACGACCCACAGATGTCCGTGCCAACTCTGCTCACAAGTTTCACCAGTTTGCATGGGCAGTCTTGCAAAATTTGGCCTTGGGAACATGTTACAACAAACACCAAGCTGAAGGCCAGGGGGCCTTTTGGCTTCCAAGGCCCAGATAGTTCTGTATGCGTTTTCCTGAATGTAAACATTTAATGTTTGCAAACCCTTACAAGCATTAATCAACTCAGCCTTTGCACTGTACTGGCATGTGCTTGTTTTAAAGATTTGGAGGGTAGCACAGCTTTCCATCATGATAGGCTTTGGAAGATCAGATAGCTCAGAGCCAGGGAACCCAGTGAAGCCAGAGGCTTAGGAGTAGCTGCTTCTAGCCAAAGGCTTTTCCTCAGTAGAGGACAGGCCTGCCAAATGGGAGGAGAATATGACTAATCTTTGATTCTTTGGAGAAATCATTAAAAAACTTCCAGCCTTAATGATCAGCTGATAACTATTTACAGCTGCAATTAATATCTACAAATAAGGAAGTGCTAAGAACTAATATTTTTGGGGGCCCAAAGTTAGTTATTAGGTTTGCTGAATTATATAGTTATATATGATATACTTCCTTGCCTTTTAAGCAATTTTTTTGTGCTAAATGCAGCTCTGGACTTTTATATTCCACCTTTCTCCTTTTTCGGTAAGATCATAGTTAATTTAAGCCCTTAAACTTTCTATAGGGTTCTTCCTGGAAACCAGAGTCTTTAACACACATACTTTCTTTTTTGCTGTCTAAATTTCAATTGTTTTTTAATAAATAAAACTTTTTGCTAAATTTCTCTGAAATTTGATATTCAATTAAACATTTTTTTTGTCAGTTTATGAATATTACACATTAGCTAAGATTTTTGACTAAGGTTGTTTTTGTGGCTGCTTGATAACCTTGTAACATAAGAAAAAATCAAGTGCACTGATCAAATATTCATTTGCTCAATGAAAGATAAATACTATGTTGTTGCTAGAGAGGTAAATGGTCTCTATTCTTTTTGTGTTTATTCACTTAATTACACCTGCAAAGGCTCCAAATCATTTAATATATGTTACTATTGCTAAGTGCTAAATACAGATGAAAAGAAGTGTTGAAAGGAAAATGTGTGATCAGCTTCTGTGATGGCATTCACATATGCTCTTAACCTAGCACTTGCATTTTGTATATTTTGACAGAAGAGTTAAGATCCTGAGCACTTCTTTACATATGTAATCATGCAGTAACGGTGTGTCAAGAGCACATGTTCCGATTCATTACAGACCGAGAATTCAAGAACTGAATTAGAGGCTCTGGAAAAAGTTGTTA
Source organism: Dicaeum eximium (assembly GCA_013396995.1). Lineage (NCBI taxonomy): Eukaryota > Metazoa > Chordata > Aves > Passeriformes > Dicaeidae > Dicaeum > Dicaeum eximium. Next base: position 1,380,139 of record VWZP01006945.1, read on the forward strand.
GACCTTCAGAACTGAATTAAGACCAGCTTCAAAAATCTTTACACAGAAGAGTTCAAGAGCTGCAAAAGAAATAGGATGGTATTCCATTCAAATGGAGATGTAAACACTTGGTTCATAATTGCAAATCTCCAATATGTAGGGGCGCACTTCTTTCCCTGCTTTGCCTGTAGATCTTCAAGGGTCTATTGAATTCAATGGAGCTATGCAAATTCACATTGACCAAGCATCTGACTTCTAGTGTCATGTAAACTATATACCAATAATGTTGTAAGGCCTTTTTGTCCATTTTTCTGCCATGTTGAGATTATAACCTACAGCATATTGTGCAATTCACATTATTAAAACTATGAAATTTTTCTTACTTCTCAGGAAAATTGTTAATTCCAGATTTAATTATGCTCTTGATTGCAGATTTGAGGTTCAAAAACATTTCTTAATTTTCTTTCCTTTAACCATTTTTCCCACAGATGGTTAAATACTTTGTCTCACTCAGCAAAATTCTCTCTTACTGGTTGTGTGGGTCTCTGTGTTGGAGGCCTATTTCAAGTAGAACAAATGTTTTAAGACGCAGTGATACTTCTAGGGAAATGGGAATTTTTGCTTATTAGATCATGTTTTATTTCTTAAATGCTCTACTGCCACAATCTAAATCCTCTTATACAATCTTAGATTTGTAAAAGAGCACTTGTAGGAGATTGAGAGTTACTTTGGCATGAGATCAAACACTCTGCAAAGTAAATTCTGGCCAAGCACTTCAGCTAAATACTCGGCAGTTTTAGGTACTGGGTCTGCACATTCTGTTTTGGGTCATGGACCTTTATCTTCCAAGGACATTCCAGGCTCAGTACATTTCGTGGCCTCTTTTGCATGCTGCCTAGGCAAAAAGACTTTCCAGCTGACAGAAATGGGAAATTAGAGCTTCAGCTCTTTAAGACTAGCTGGTATCTAAAGGTTCCCAGGAAAACTTCCCTGAAGATTTGCCCTGTCACGGCTCTAGCTTACAGCTCATTGCTTCTTTGACACTTGATGGTGAAAACAGTCAAACCTACAAGCTTTGCAGAGCCACCTGCATTTTAGTTAGTTAAAAGAAAAAAAAAAATCCAGAAAGAACATATTTTGGGTCATTTAGGAGTCCAAGAATTTCAATGTAGTGTATGTCTTCATATATTTTGACTAGTCTCTTATGAATAGAAATTTCCTTTTTTCCTTTTACATTTCCTTCCTTTGTTGCCAGCTTCCCCTTTTCTCACATGCTGACAGTTGAAAAGTCTCCATCTGCCAGAAAAAAACTTTCCCAATAGTTCCATCCTGCTCAGACATCTTTCTCTTTTACGCCTCTTAGGCATTTCCAGCATAAGGTTCAACTTTTCCTAATGTGAGTGCTTGATGGTTGATCTGATGCATCTCAAAGTGACTTCATCCCCCCTCTCAATTACAAACAGAACCCAGGATGAGCAGCTCAGATGCAGGTATTTCATGGCAGCTTCCTAAGTTTGAGAAGTGGAATTGTGTACCTGGGCCATGTGTTATCAGCTGAAATATGTCTGCAAACTTTTCTCACTCCTTGCAGATTTTTGCTGGGATCAAAGGCAGTAATCAAACTGCCTGTGTTTGAGAAGATCTGCAAATAAATAGAAGATAAATCCTGGAAGGGTTGCAGACTAGTGTGGGAAACGCAGGGGTGAGCCCAAGAGAGGATGGTGCGTGCTTACTACGTCCAAGTGGGGCAGTCTTCCTCTCAGTGGAGTTAGCTGACCTTTCAGGAGCACTGGATTGGCATGGAGCGGAGAAAAACCCTCAAGCCTGAATGAAAATTTTGCCTGAAAAAACAGAAAAGCACAGTGCAACATGAAGTATATTGTATTAGATGTGTGTAGGAGGTCTGCATAGAAATTTCACCAATAAAACAGAAGAAAACAATTTAACGCCAAAGTTAACATTCAAAGAAACTAAAATAAAGTTCAAGAACCAAAATGCCCTGCTGAAGATTATTTTCAGTTTGCAGGGGTTTACACTTTTGAAAAAGATTTTAATTGCCTGCTTCCACCTACAAAGCCCATCAGTTTTGTAATCCAGCCTTCCCCATGAGAAGAATAGAGAGCAGTTATTAAAGAGCAGTGTTCAGGCAATCAGCTCATTCAAGCAGCTAACACTCTCAGTCCTGTAATTTGGTGTCAAAAGTGTCCTCCACAAATACTGAAATACATGTTGAACTGCCCCTTATGGTGTGGCTGAGATGATACCTGAATTGCTACTGAGACTCACAATATGAACTATCACATCTGATTTTCAAACCTATGTGGTCAGAGAGTCTCAAGAACACTGTGGTTGAAAAAAATAGCAGGTTGAAAAAATACCACACTATGGTATTGATGTATCAAATGCCTCTTCTAGCCCTAGTGGCAAAAAAAATATATTTCAGCTTGCATAGTAGAAAAAAAAAAAAAGATTCACTACTGATTTGTTAGGAGAATTATGTAAGTTGTGTTTTTTCCCTCAGTTAAGGAAGATAATCAGTGATGTGATGCTGTTTTCTTTTACAGAGGAAGCATTATAGTCTATTTCTTTAATAAATACACTATAAAGTTTTACACTGCCATTCAATAAATTTACATTACACTTGAAAGTATATACTGCTGATTCAAAGAGGAGCAGCAACCCAGTTCTGTACTTCAATGCTTCTTTTGAAAAGTGGTACCTTCCTCATGTTGTATTTGATAGTTTCTTCTATGTAAAACCTGATTAGTTTAATTTGTATTTTAATAAGTAATTTACTATATAGTAAGTATAGTCTTTAAAAAATAGTGTTGTCCACCACAAGGGGAAGTTGCCCACATATTTTCCTTGTGCTTTTTTGGGTGTATTTAGTTGCTAGCTCTGCCCACTCTTCATCTATTTTGAATGTGTTTTGAATTAGTCACATGATCTGACACTCAAGGTTTTCCACCAGCTTGTAAATTCTCTTTTCATCTAGGAGTGTGTGGGGGCTTAGGAACAGATGCGAAGGTCTAAATATATATGCTTAAGTACCATGTTGAGTTCTATAATAGATGTTTGGCAACTTTTATAACTAGCCAATTAAATCTTGGAACAAGTGATAGCTTTGAAAGGAAAACAATAAGAAAAGCTTTTATAGTAGTAAACTGCAACTGTACTGTTTCTTCGTCCTCTTGTTTCTGAATATCATGTTTAATTTCACAGAAATACTGATAGGACTCTATGAGATTCAACAGATTGCCTTCATGTCAATAATTTTATTTCTGGTTTTGTTTCACCCACAGAGTTTTGCTTTCATGTTAAATTGAAGAGTACTAAGTTCTTAAAATGGAATCAGACTGGCAACAGTATTTTTGTTATGTTTAGTGACAAGAAGAATTTTCAACTGTACAATTAGAATGGTTTCCATAACTTGAATCAAGTTTGCTCAAAACACAGCTTGATTTTCTTGAAATTTTGCTGAAGTTTATTGAAGTGTATTGATGTTCTATGGAGAACCTCTAAGTATGTCAAACCACTCAATTTATTCTAGAAGAGTATAATTAGAGCTAAAAACATAACATATTTTTAGCAGGAAAAGAAATTATTTTTGAGATACCTCAGTGCCTGGTCCTTTTTTTATCACAGAGTATTGTTATTCAAAATGTCTCATTACAGTATCCATTTTCAGTGAGAAATAATAACACTCATTTTAGACAATATAATTGCATTCACTGCTTTAACCCTTCGTTATTTTAATAATTTTGTTTGATAACAAAATTATTAAACATCTAGTATATAGTGTATTTCGCACAAGTTTACTTGCTTAGTTAGTTGATTATCACTCAATGGAATGTAATTCTTTAATGTGCAGGAAACAATACAAAAATATTTATATGCATCACAGAATATGCAGGCAATACTGAAATTCCCTGCACTTTTAAAGTGTGGCTGTTGAGAACATCTGCTCACTAATCTAAACATTATTTTACACATCTGGATTGACTGGCTGTTTATCTGAGCCCACAGTGTGTTACCTACATAAAATCATGACAGTTACCACTTGTTAGGAATCTAACAGAAAAACAGAAAAGTGGATGAATGATTTTTTATTGATTTTCAAAATGAGGATTGAAGCATTTTTCAGGGAAAATGATAGAAACTCCTTTTACTGCTACTCTAAATTTACAGCCGACGAACACAGGAGCTAATTCCGATAGACAATTATTCTATCATTTTTTTTACAAGCATCAAGTTGACACAAAATGAAATAATGGAATTAAAAATAATCCTTTGTTATTCTTGGAGCAAATTTATAGCCTACTTATGGATATTCTGTGTTTCTGCTTGTGTGTAGACCTGCCACTTTATTCTGTATTTTAGGGGGAGGCAGAGATTGACAACAAACATTCAACTAGTGGGGATATTTTGCTTACATAAACAAATGGTTGTTAACAGCTTCCATTTAATTTCAAGTTCTCAGCAGAATTTGGGTATCTTAGGTTTCAGACGATACAAAAACTCTCTCCCTAATGAAAACTTCACTCATGGGCAGGAAACATCGTAAAAGAAACCGTGCCTTCAGATGAAGACGAGGCCATGGCTATGGGGACCAAAGAATTGGCGTGTGATGTACAGGACCAATAACTGGTACGTGGATGTAATTAAAAAATCCCAGTTAAGTCTGCATCTGGAGGAATCTTACTGTATCCTTGCTATGATTAATCTCTCTCTCTAGGTGAAACACAAGCTGATGTGGCAAACTGCCACGTGAAACTGAAATTAGCCGTTATAGAAACTAGGGATTGATTATAGGTTCAAATTAAAATCTTTCTGATGGAAAGACGGTTCTTCAATACAAACATTAATGCACACAGTATTTCTAAGTGAGATGAAATCATGAGCAATATTTTCATCCCAGAATTTGACAAAACCTTTCCTTAAGAATAAAGAAATTGCTTGGTGTTTACTGAGAATTCAGGTTTAATGAGTCATATCTTGTATCAAACATTGAATTATCCAAAAACACCTACATTTTAGAAAAAGACTCACAAATGCAGATACAACTGCATGTGCTGCTGATGGATTAGGGCCTATCAGCTTATTGTCTTTAGAAGAACAATACCATGTTGCTCTTTTGTAAACCAAGCTAATTAGAAGTGTTACCAACTCCATTTTTCACACATAAATTAGTGAGAATTTTAAATCTGTCTTAAATATGGTGTACACACATGTTCCTGGATGTAATTTAGGCCATGATTATTTCCAGAGCTGGCAAATGCTAGAAGAAACATACTGTGAACATTCATTTGCAATTTTAAATGAATTTTAATGACTTTATAGATATAACTATTTTATTCACTTTCCATCAATATCCACTCTGACAAGCAAGTTTCCTGCAAGATTTCTTTCTAGAGCACAGGGTTTTATATGAAAAATACAGACTGTTAGCTACAAACAGATTTTAAATTGGTAATCAAGGAGAAAAATGAATATTCTAAGAGTCATGGTCCTCCAATCAGGAAATAAAAAAATTACCATGTGATTATTTCTTCAACCAAAATAGCCTGGATTATGAATTTCAGTTCTTCACAATGAACTATGGATGAGCTGCAGACCAAGAATTATAGAAATTAGTTGGCAAATCATTTCAAATAACAAATAAATTAGAGTGAATCATGATGCATTTGTGAAAATGTCACAATTACTATGCTAATAAGTTTAAATTTACATAGTGCCTTTCATCGGAATGGATCCTAATGATGTATAATCTCAACATCCGGAGGAGGCATGATGTGACAAAGGCTGAGAAAAAAATGTCTAATATTGCTTTGTTAATACACAGAAAATGATACTTTATTTTTCAAGCTGTATTAATGCATTTAATTGCTATCAATAAAATAATCAACTGCTTCTTGTTTCTTTTTCTGTATTCCCCATTTCTTTCTTAATGTGAGGCTTTTTAGCATTTAATTTTCTTTTACTTTGCCATTTTAACATTAATTTTTTTGTCATTCTTCTGTTATTTTTCTTCTTTTTCTGCTAGTGTTTTTAAATTTATTTTCCTATACCCATATTTTTTTTTGTATTTTCTTTTTGCATCTCTCCCATCTGTCATAGAAATTGTTCTATGAAATGCATTTTTCTAACTATAGGTTTTTGCACTCCAAGCTAAAAAACAGAAGTACCCCTTCTCCTCGTCCTCCTCCTCTCACACTGCTGTTTTACTGTCTCCAAGTAATTTCATTGATTTTACTTTGTGTCTTTTCCATCATTCTCACTATTGTACACTATTTTAGAATATTGTCTTCTCCTGCCTTGAAAATCCCTTCCCTCTGCATCCACAGTCATCCAAATGTCTCCTATTATCCTTGCCCATGATGCATCAAAAAATGTAAGCTATATGCAAGTGCTATATATGCCTAAATAGCATATGTTTTACATATTGAGATCATATATTGATTCATAAAAGTGGTTCCCTTTAATTACAGTCCACACACAGACCATATGTTATATATAAAAAAACATATGTCAGACTATCTGTGTGTATGAAGCACTCACGCTTTTCCCACATGGGCAGGTCCTGGAGCTGTCTTGATCTCCCAAAACAGAGTTGGTATTACTTTTGGTTTTCTTCCTCAGCCTTCCAAGCCCCAGAGGATTCCCACTGACATGCGTCCCCATATACCTCTGACGTTTGCCACTTCCTTGTGTGTTTGTTGCCTTCCTTGCTCCATGCTGATATGAATCCCAGGGGTTTGGTTTTTTTTTATTTATTTTTTTTTAAATCAGAAATGCTTTTGGAAATTTGATTTACAGAGTACCTATTTCGAAGCTTGTTCATGGATCTTTCTTAACCCTGTTCTTTCTCGATAGTTCAGGGAGATGCACTAGTTCTGCAGCTCTCCTCCCTCTCAGAAAACTGCCATTTCCCAGATGTCATTTTTCAGCTATGGTGGCAAGGGAGCTCAGTGACTCTTTCCATCCACAACATTTCAAAAATCTCTTCTCCTAATAATTAGGCAACTGTGATCATGTGCAGAGACATTCTGATGCTTGATAAAGATTAGTTTGTGTTAGGATGTGGCCACAGCTGGTCATATTCCTTGTGACTGCAGTAAAGTAACATACTGATTTCCATTTTCACTTAGACAGGTTTTTATTTCTATGGATCATTATAGGGATATCTCTTTTTCCACTAAACAGTAAGCCAAACAGAACACAATAAAATAAATGCTTAAGTGTTGTGTAATGACTACAAGTTGCAGGACAAGTGTTAGAGCAAGGACATAAGATGTCCATAGATGTGCAATGTCCATAGATGCAGGACACATGAGGCCAAGAAATTAATTGGTGTAATGCTTAGTTATAAAAAATAAAACAGTTTGCAAATGAGGAATCTTAATGCAAGGAAATTAAAAGGAGAAGTTATAAGGAGAAAATATTTGCAGTCAATGTGAAATTTTGACTCTACAACACGAGTGGCCCATAAGAAACACTGCCTGTTAAAATACTTAAGGTAGAAGCTGAAGAAAGCTGTATAGTAAGGGTGGCAGGCTAGCAGAAGCAAGAGAATGACCTTGAGAGGGTCGTTACTTTGTGTGCTTTTCATAAATTTTTTTTTGACTACAACATTGTGCCCAAAAAGCCAGAACAAGACATGGATGAAAATGTTTGTAAAAGACAGCCCACCATAACTTTGTCATCACATGAGGGTTTACTGAAGTTGCAGACTCATTCAAATGCTAGGTTAAAAGTCATTAGTTGTGTATTTTTAAGAGCATGGAAGGACCAAGTAATCAGTTCTGCAGGTCTTTCCCTAATGGGCGTGTAAGTGTGTTCAGCTGGTCCCATGGTCATATTAAAACTGAATATTCTGAAATTCACAGAAATATGCTCTGCTTCCCCATGTCTACAGATGCAGACTAAGTCTGTATGCCATGTCTGAAAGGTGGGAAAAATTATGAAGTAAAGGTTTGTCTTAATTAATAAAGGTTTCTATATTATTTTAATTTTTTTTGTCAAATACTGATTTTGAGTTCTATTATTCCTTGCAAATAGTTTGTGATAAAAGTTTCCTAATGTTGAGACGGACTGGGGAAATTGGTGATTTAGATGTCAAATGAAGGATGTTGTCACTGTCCTGCATAACACAAAGAACAGTGAGTCATGTAGCCAAGATTTTGTGTTACTCAAGACAAGAAAATTGTTTGCAATACTCGATAATGCCTCCTGTGATACTAGACCCCTCAGAAATAAAATAGTCACTGAAAAGAATTTTTTTAAAATTTGTTGTTCATTTTGATTTTGGATTTAAGCCAGGCAGCTCTTAATATGCCCCTGGGAATAAGGAATGCTTTTCCCTAGCAAATAATATTGGTTTTATGAGAGGATAAGTGGACCCAAAAGGTGTTTTATATTAGATTGAGAGCCCAATAAGTCAAAAGTAAATATTTAATACATGACACAGAATGTCACACTCCAGGATTATGGAGTAACACAAACATCGTGCTGAATACAGACGGATTAGATTATAATTCTATTAAAAGGTTTGTACCATACAAACAATATGCTGTATTATTTCTTTAAGAAATTATTTACTGTGTTCCCATGAGTTAGCATACATTTCAAGATTGTAGTGATGATAACATGCATGTTTTATGTCAAAAATGGTAATTGACCCTGATGAATTATGATGGGGAGGATGATGTACTATATTACCATGAATGTGTATTACTTGCCATATTTTTTTGATAAATGCTATTCTTTAGCAGCAAACATTTCCAAGAACTGCTAGTTAGTGACACTTAGATTAGAGTCCTAAGGATCTTAGAAGCTGATATAAGGAAGAGTTAGCAGCCTTTATGGTGAAAATCATCTGTGCTTTGCATTGAAAACAAGTGGTACACCAAAATGGTAACAGTTCTTCATTATACAACAGTAGGTTGCAAACCCTATTGACCCTATCCTATATGACGAGGTAAATAAAGTTCATTTTTGTGAAACTGGGTGGAGGTGTATCTTCTGAAAAAACCAATAAAAGTTTTAGTGCAGGATATAATCTCAATTTATCCTGCTTTTAATAATGAATGTTTCCTATCAGATGAACTTTGAACTGTAGAAGTCATTGGAGGATGGAGCTGAATGATATTCTGTGTTCTTGGGAAAACTGTTTTCTTCCCATGACATGGGAACTTGTAAGTAAAGTATATTTGTTCTATATTTTGGATATTGTTCCACAGTTCTAGCACTAGTCTTGGCCAGAAGGCAACTGCGTGCAAGAACAGTTACCACAACATGATGCTGTAGTCTCCGGCTACTGTTGTCCTACTTGTTTTTTAATATCACTGCTGCCTCCAGGTCCAATCCAAAGTTGATCCAGGCAGTTCAGCAGTCCTCTCAGGAGGCAGCTTTCTCCTGATGATGTAGCCCAGTGAGCTCACCAGTGCCTGAGGAGAGTAGCTCACTCCTGGGGTGGGAAGTTTGTTGTAGACATTAAAGCAGATTTCTTCTATGCTGTACTGGGGAGCACAGCTGCAATGAGAAGTAACTGTTCTGGTGCAGTGGAGAGAGGGTATATTGTGTTGCAAAAGGAAAACATATAGGGCTCTGGTGATGCTCATACCTTCACAGGCATGCAGAAAGCTGAAGCAAAGTGGAATGGCTAAAGAACACTCCATACTCACTGAGAGCAGTATTTTCTAAAGCATGTGTAGCTGCCAATAGGTACAGACAGTCCTAGCTGAGGACTCGATGGGATTTTGGTATCCCAGGGTACTTTTACAGATGAGTGTTGGCTGTGACCCATTTACCTATGCACATGAGTCTCAATTTTGGTTGTCCAAAGGACATGTGTCAGAATTGGAAGAGATTCCGTTGATATAAATGTCTTATAGGTGAACAATCCATACAAACTCTTTCCTTTCTAAAGACTGTTGACATAAAGTCAGAAGTCAACAGATTAGTTCCTTATTTCAAAAGGTAGAGGTTAGCAGTTTGATGCCAAAGATCTGAGGTACAGTGCCTAGTGATGATGAATGTTTGCTATCAATTAAAAAAAAAAGCACAAAAGTTTTCAGTCACACAATCAATCTCCTTCTGCCTCCCAGTAAAATGTGGTGGCCAGATTTTCAAAATCTGCTTAGTTCCTTTGATAATCAGGCCATAAACACCAAAGAAAATATTTCAAGGGCTTGTGTAAGCAAAAGTAACCATTTAAACATTGTCTAAATTCCAGACTGGTAGAATAAGTCTAAATGGTCACTTTGTTGTCAATGTACTGCAAAAAAAAATCTTTAATGATAAAAATGCAAGAAAATTGCTTCCTTCTGCTAAATGTATTTTAGACCAAGAGTGAGTTTAATTTCAAGATGTTGTCACATCCTTGTTGGAGGTGGTTGTTTGTTGACAATGAAACTTGTTTCCTACTTCTTAATATGAACCAGAAAATTATCTGTGCACATTAAACTCCAAACTAAAATAAACAAACTACTAAACTGACAAAGGCCTTTGCACTATTGTTCCTGAGGTTTGGTTTAATATTTTTTTTCTTCCTTTTACTTTCTTCTTTTTGCTGATTCAGTTGAAGCAGAGTTCTTCTGATCAGCCAGATTTGTGAAAAAGGCACTATTCTCTGTGGGAGCCAGTCGTAACATCGAAAATACAGAAATGTTTGAGCACACAAGCTTGTCTTTTGTGCTTAAATTAGCTATTTTTAGGACCAAATGCATATGGTGGAAGGACTTTCCTACATTAATTTCCTGTTTTTCTATGATGATGTTTTTGTCTGATTCTTCTCCCTGTTAAACCACTTTTGAAGCCCCAGTACTAAGCAGTACCATCTCTCTAGAGCATCTTGCCAGCCAGCCTCCTTGGGCAGGCCCCTAGCACTCCTAAATAGGAGCAAATGCTAAGCTGATCAGGTGGGAGTGTCTCTGGTCTGGTTACTGACCTGGAGGATCTATTCCTCTCAAAGAGAAGCCTGCAACCAACCACCAAACTAGTGAATTTGTAGAACGTTGGTATTTGGAATGAGATTTCTTAAATGTCATTCTTAAATGCTGAAAAGAAAAAAAGAAGCAAACAGCACAACAAACCCAGTAGCTTCATTTTCATGGTAAGAACTGTAACAGTATTTAACAGAGTAAGAGTGGGGTAATATAACCAGACATCCCAGCTGGCATATAATGAGCTAGCTATTCCTATTTTTTTGTTATTTTTTTTCTTTTATTTTTAATAGTGTTATACCCATCTGTCCTGAGAAAAATCTGATGAGAATTTTTCCTGGTTGAGTGAATATCTTAGTCTCTAGGAGGAAACTGGAACAGCTAGGTTGGTGGGTTTTTTTGTTTTGCTTTTTTTTTCTTTTTTATTTTTTTTTTCGTATGTGTGGGCTAGGCTTGTCTGGGTATTTGGTTCACATATGTCTTATAAACAGCCCCACCCCCACCTTCCCCCTGTTTCCTGACATACTTTGCTGTTGCATCTTTTCAGTGGTAATGACTGCTTTCTCAGCTGATGGCCAACTTTGGACCTGAGAATCAAGATCTGCTACTTAGTTTGCCCCACCTTCAACCATGAGTAATAGCAGGAAAAAGATGCTCTTGTTTGTTTTAAAGAAACACTATATGGGGTGTTAACAGCCTTAATGTATAGGCACTTATAAGAAGACTTCCAACCCAAGTTGTCACTTTTATAGAGCATCCCTAAAAAGGGATAGGACTTAGATCCTTGTATCACTCCCCCAGCTACCATTTTGTGTTTTGCCAGCATAAAAAAAGGAGGTGTTACAAGGAGAGAAGGTTACCTCAGATAAGGAGGAAATCTTGGGTGTTACAGCTCTGTCTTGCCCTCCTGGTGGAGGCAATTAGGATGTATGAGAAAGACACCGAAGTAGGATTTCAAAATGCACAAGTGTAATTTAGATGCTCCAGAGTCCTAGAAGAGTTCTCAGCACAAAACCCATTCTCTGTAGTCTGAACCATCACTGTGGCATCTTTCCTTTTTTTTTGATGAGGATCTAGTCATAGTGAAAGATCTCACCCGACAGTGTGAGAGAGGAAAGAAGGAGCAGGTCTTGGCAGCTGTTTGCCAAGGCATATTTGACTATTCTGTCATGCATAAATTAGTCAATTAATAAGAGGAATTACATTGTGCTGTACCTGACAGTAACCTGGATCTGCAAGGGCCAAAATGGATTCAGCTATTCAGCTCTCTTTTAGACTTTGCATCCATCACTTTTAAAAGAACTTAGCTTTCCCTGTGCAATAACGTGCTGGGGCTTTATGCTGTAATGGATTTTTTTCTTTGGTAATATAAGCTGCTCTTGAAGCCCAAGGGGCATGTTTTGACCTGTTTCTTTTATGGTGGATAAAAGCAGCTAGGGGTGGTTCTGAGTTTTATAACCCTACTTCCAGGCAGACATCATCATTAGCATATATGGAGCTGTTTATCTAAGAAAACCTGTGCTGGCCTGGAGGGCAGAGGTTGTTTGCACTGAATAAATATCTTATTTGGGATCTCACAAAGTGTTGGGGATAATAAAAGAAACAGCAGCTATCAAACTGGAAGATGAGTGGAATAATTTCATCTGTATGGAAGTATGAAGAAGGTGGCTATCCCCATCTAAATGCTATAGAAATGAAATAAAAAAGAATAAATGTTTGCAGTGCTGATGAACAGAAGGTGCAGTAGTTTGGCTTTGGGCACTTTGCCTCACTCCTTAGCTGCTGTTCACCCCTGCTCCTCAGAGGGTATCCAGGCAATAAGCATTGCAAGGCAGTGCAGAAAAGGGTTGCACAGTTGTCAGTCTTCAAAGGTGAGTGTCTAGTTGAGGGAAGGAAACATGGGCAATACTTCGTTATCCTACCAGGCTCTGTTGCGCTCAGACAAGAGCACTAAAAGCTGTTCTGCACTGAGAAGCTTTTCAGGCCCTTACTTACAGGTGTCATCTTTTCTCTATGACTCTGAAGAGAATTGTATTTGATCTATACAGTACAAAGATAATATGTGAAACACAAAGTACAAACCAGTACTGAATACAAAAAAAGAGCGAAGTGAAACTCCAAATTGCTTATTAGACAATAGTTGTTTATAACGCAGGCAAACATTCCATGGTGGGCTAAAGTTTCAGGCCAGTGAATGATCCCACATAGGACTGTTTAAGCCCTTTCCTTTTTTGCATGTTTTCTATTTATGACTGTGAGTGTGCATATATCCAAATTTCAACATATGATGTTTCACATTTTTGAGTAAAATGAAAATTTCACTCATTTGAAAATATTTTTACCCTTTCCACGTCTAAGCTGTCCAGAGCAGCTGAACTTCATGAACCCCATACCAGTGACTCAGTGCCATAAAAGAGGGGAGAAAGTTTCCATGCCACTCTTCTTGATACTAACCTGAGCATACTCCTCTGCAGTATATAATGGGATTAGAGACACTTTAAGGAATTTCCTCTAACAATTTTCATTCCACCTGCATTTCTCAGCTTCACTTAAAGCTGAAGAGCTCCACTGGGCTTGGGAGAGTCCTTAATAAAGTTTACCCTTAGGGAAAACACTCTACTAATTAAAGTCTGTATTCACAGGATGTTTACAGAGAAAAAAAATTGTATAGAGCTTGTAATGGGAGAAGCTGATGGGAATTTCAGGAAAAGCTGACGAATGCTGCAAATAGGTACAGGGGAAAAAAAAGGAAAAAATTATCCAGTCTTAAATTATTATGTATTCTTAATGCTTTTTGAAAAATCACATTTAAAAAAAAAATTTTTCCTTACTTCTTATATAAGGACACAAGAACTAGAATGTGGAAGAATAGCTGTAATGGAACAGGGTCACTTATTTATGTGTGTCCCTTTTAAAATGAGTTCTTAAGTATCCTTAAATACAAACCTACTTACAGAAAAGTAGCAAGGAATTGATGTTGGTGGAATATTCATGCCTTGGGAAGAAGAAGAAATGGCTTACCAGCATCTTGAACCTAAAATTTTCTCCATGGCAAAATAGTTGCAGGAGAATAATACTGCTGGGTAAAAATGCTCCAAGAAGTATAAACAGAAAATTGAAGTGATGTCTGTCTGGGTCTGCAGTGCCTGTACTCTCTTTGGAGGATAGCACACATAGCAGTGGATAGAAAACAACGCTCTGTGTCACTGCAGACAGGTACTTGGCCACAGGCAAAATAGAGAAATGAAATCTGAATTAAGATTTCTTAGTCCTTCAGTTCATTAATTCATATTGCGAGATAAATGGTGGGGAAAAGGTGGTGATGACTGCTGTAACTCTAATTAGAGCAGTAGGCATAACACGTGTGAGGTCATACAGGGAGCTTGCAAGGAAAAAAGGCATTAAAATTCAAAGGTAAAGTTTTAAAGATATTGAAAGGTAAATAGGTTTTAGCATGCCTCAGCTCACAAGTATGGTAATCTATTTTTGCTAGCTAAGGCTTCCTTGGCCATCCTGATAGTAATCCTAAAAATGAAAGTAGAGCAGCACAAAGTTCACTCAGCTTGTTTGGTTGAATAGACCTGGTCCTGAATGCTCAAATATTTCTATCCTTCAGTCAGTGAGCCAAATATAGACAGAGTAGATGACTCTGGAAATGTTTTTTGAGTATAGAGGTCAATATCAGTAGCTCCAGCAGCAGACAAGATACCAGTGACAAGGTAGAGCTTCTTGCTGTTAATATGTCCATTTATCATAAGAAATTTTCTATTTTCATTCCACTTAGAAGAGATTTTCTTAGCAGGGATGGTCTGCATTACTCCTACTTGTCCTGATAGCTTGCAACTGTGTTCCTTCTCTGGCAGTGAGATGCCAGAGACTCAGGGGGTGTTGTCGTGCAGTATAATTGCCTTTCTAAAAGTTGATGTGTGTGGGGGGAAATTTAAAGAATAGTTCACAGGGATTTAACTAAATGGTTCCCACCGATGTTAGTTTACCCCCTGTGAGTCTGACAGGGTAGATTAAGCCACATTGGGGAAAATAACATTCATGCTCAGTCAGTCACAAAAGATCACTGCTATTGTGTCACTCTGAGAGGAGACAGTAGGTATTAGCCATCGCGGGCACAGCTCTCTCGATTTGAAGCTTGTTAAGCCAATTTTATATTCATTGAAGGAGTGCTTGTAGCAATAAGCAACTAAGCTGATGCTCTGTGATCCTGTAGCTAGGGCTGATAGAGGTACTAAATGAGATATCTTTAGCTTAGTGCTGTGAGAAGGGCAGTTTTTTCTTCCTGGCATTTATTTGTTAATAAAAATAATCCAGTTTAATCAGTTTAGAGCAATGTCCTGCTGTGTTCTTACGGAGCACCATGGTTTGGGCTGGACCAAACAATCCTTTCTTCCAGAGACCTCCAGACATCTTTCTTCAAGTCCCTGAGATGGTTAGTCCCTCTCCTTTATTTGTGGAGAGGGTGGTGAATCTTTGATTTGTTCTTCCTGTCCTCCTGACTTATCTTTCCAGACTTACTTTTTTTAGTGTTTGCTGTTTGCTTCTCTTCTGCTGTCAGATACTGGAGAGTTAAAATGGTTTGAATTCACCACAGTCTCTCTTCCTAGTGAGAAAGGGGGAAAATAAATGTTCTGTTTCTTTACTCAAGATATGTCACAGAGGTTGCAGAAAAATGCAGCAAGTGACAGCATCCTTCGTGTTATGCTGTCATTTTTCTGAAATAAGAAAATTTCAAGTATTTATTAGTTAGGAACACTGACTCATTACCAACAGAAACAAACAATTCCAAATGTCTGAATAAAAAGAAAAAAAAAATCCCACAATGCAGCTGCTGCTGTCAAGCAGCAGAAAAATAACCTGCTGATAATCTGTCTGTACAGCCTGATTTCATGAAGGGCAATACAGACAGTATTTTTACAGACAATATGGACTGTGCTGTTCTTCTTATTGTACAACTTAAAAAAACACATAAAAAATTGCATGATATTATTCTGTTACAATAGAGTACATTTACCTGAAAGAAGAAAAAGGAAGAAAGAGAATTTTCAAGTGAAGATCAAAATCAAAAGAATAGGCAAAATATGTGTCAAAGAAGTATAATGACACTTAGAATTTATATATGTCCAGAAATTAATCCACTGTTGCTTCTCTGTAGCTTATTATGTTGTGGCTAAATACTGCAAAACATCCCCATGTATAGTTTAGTAAGTAAGTGAAGTGTCAGTAATGCTGACTTGATTTCTTGATTTTCTTTTTTGGATAACTGGAAAGAATTAATTTTGCACTTAGAACAACTGTATCTAAAATAATAATAAATTGTTTCCATCCCAAAAGTAGTTTGAAGTCTAACATGTATGTAAATTCATCTTTTTTTGTGTGTGTTCTCTGAAATAGCTGTGTTCAGGTTAGGATTCCTTGCTTCTTGAGTGGACTCTGGTTGCCATTTTTCAATAATTATTGCCTGAAGGCATTAATCATAAACAATTTTCTGTGAGTAGTTGATATGCGAACAGCCAAAGTTTATAATTGTGTTGCTCAGTTGTAGCTGGTCAGAAACCCGGATGATATAATTTCCATTTCTGGACTGGATGACCGTGCATGCTCTTCCAGGATGAGATTTTGCATGGGTGGATTGAAAATCCTATTTCTGTGTATACTTGAAATGCACTTCTGCATTTGTGCCAGAAAACGGGATTGCTGAGAAGGTGAATACAATAGGAAATTAATTTTAAAATAGAGTGAAGCTCTTTGCCTTGATCTAGAAGTGACATTGCAAAATGAATCTTAAGAGAACAATAATAACTGTAAATCTGTTTACTTTTGAGTGGCAATGAACTGTTCTGAAGTAGATGCTTCTAAGTGTATTTTTCCTGACCTCACTTTTTACTTTTCATGGGATCAATTAGATTTCTACAAGTTTATTCTTCGCTCTTGATTTTTAAGAATTTTAAAAGCATTCTTGACTGCATCAGTAGATATGTTCTCATATGTTGCTTCTGACTTCTTCTGACACTTGCTCATAGACTAGGAAGATCAGATGGATGCAGAAAATCATAATGTACTTGCAAAAATGATACCCTTCCTTAAGTGATCTGAATGTTTCATACACTAGAGGTTTATCTTTAGCAATTTTTGTTAACACTTCTGTGAATTTAAATTAGAGCTCTTAATAAATAGTCTCTGCAGCATTTTCCAAACCATCCTTCACTGATTTGAAAAATCAATAAACCATATCTAAAAAATCTGACATGCTAATGAATGAGTATTTGCTCAAACTACTGTTTACAGCCAAGGAAATTTTCTATTGAGCCCAGGAGTGATTATTTAAATGTTGGTTAGTTAGCAGGTCTTATTCTTTAGAATGGCACTATTAATTTCAACAGCTCTATTGATTTCATACCTATGCAATCTGAATTGATAGCAAGTTCCCAAGCCAGCTGGTTTCAATTGATCCAGAAACTTGTTTTGACAAAAATATTGTGAAAAAATGTGGACAGTTAGCGTGCATTAACTCTTGCTTCAATGTCAGATTTTGTTTCACTCGAAAAAACCAGTCAGATATGAACATTCAGACTAAGGGATCAAATGAAAATTATACTTTTGACCTAAATAACATGTTTGACATGCAGTGCATGATGTTGAGCAGAAGGTGAACTCATAGTTCTATTGAATGCTTTTTATTTGAATATTGAGCTGGAAATCTTGGAGGAGTACACTTCTGTATGAAAACCAAAAGACATCCTTTGTTCTCTTCACAGTACTTGAACTTCTTAGTTTTGACTGCAACCAAGCAATTCAGAGCAACCGGCTTTTCCTCTCAGGTTGCCCATTTTCTTTTCCACTCCCTTTTTCGATTCACTACCTCCACTTATTTGCCATTGAACTCAATAGCATTGCATATGTTGCCAAAACTGAAATAAAAGCGCGACAAATCAGGCTTTTTATATATCAGTGATCTGTTCTTATATCATATAACAATTGAGCCACACATAGAAACACCGGAGGAGATGTCACTCATACAGGGGAATTTGAAAGTAGTGATCAATAATTTATACTAGCGATCACTTGGGCCTTATCTAATAACCCACTCTGTACGTTTTACAATCTAATTTCATTTGGTGTTAGTGATCACTGCTTTTCTACTTACAGTGATCTGATTAGACCTTGAAATATTTCCGTTTTTCAAGATATAGCACATCTTCTGTAACTCTATGTAACATATACTCAGGAAGAATTTGATTAGACTGGGCAATTACTTGTGATTCATGCCTAGTTTAAGATACTGAAGCAGGCAGGAAGGCGCCAGTACAATTTTAAGCCATCTAGGGCATCAGTTAAAGAGCCTTTCTACGTCCTTGATACATAATGAACATTTTAGGTACTTTCAGAATCACATCAGATTTGCTGATTGCAAAAACAAAACACAAACCAAGCTTCCAAGAGCCCTTGCATGTGTTGTTGGGGTTTTTTTTTGTTTGCTTGTTTTTGTTTGGGTTTTTAAAAATGTTTTTTGTTTTATTTATTTATTTTTTTTAATATTCCTGTAAGAATTCTAGTAAGAAAGAGGAACATAGACAGGTTATTGTACCAGAAAGCACTACTACAAGATTATTTTGAGAGGTGGGGCTAGGACGGGTTTATGTGTTTGAGCTATGGGTATAGCAGAAACTAGCAGTGACATGGACAGATATCACCTGTGGTTTTATGGATCACAATTTAACAGTGGTATTTGTTACTAGCATAGCTAAACATATATATAGATATTTATATACTTATATATTTATATATTTTTTGTGTATTCTGGTGTGTATTTGTGTACAGTGTGCATATACCTACAGACATATATAGGTATGAATTTTTATTTCTATTCCTCTACATACCTATATGACATATACACACAAAAGGCAAGAAGTGGCAAGAGCCAAACTGGGCCAAACTGGACTAGGGCTAGAGCAGGATCAATGAGCAGCAGCAGCCAGCATGAACTGTGCCCAGTTTATGATCTCTGGCTATGGAAACAGCCTCTGGTTTGAAATTAAGACCAGAGAGGGTAGAAGTTTGTACAGGCAGACATGTCCAAAAGGCACTGTGCTCATACAAGAACTGCTCCTGAACGGCAATTTGGATCTCTTCAGGTTTAATATGGGCCATCCCTTAAGTTAAGGTTCAAGCCATGAGAGCCAAAGTGTAAATGTTAGAGCTGGAAAGAGCCAGCATAAAATATGAAGGCAGATAGCTAGGTTTAGCCCAGAGACTGGCAAGGATGATAAATTCATGCCACCAGTAGTTATCCCTGGATTCAACAGGGTCAACATACCTGGATGTGTTTACCATCTTTTCAGTTTTATCATAGGAATCAATTTGTGTCTAGCACAGGAATTTAGCCTTGGAATGGGTTTTGTGAGGAAATGTCAGCCCACCGGCTTTACTTGTAGGTTTCTGCCCAAAGGCGTAAAACAGACAGTGTAAATAAGGTGCTGGCACTAAGGTGACCCACGATGACCCTAACCCTTACTTTAAAATGAGATGGAATGTCACTTTAATGAACCTTCATCTCAGACTTTTTTCCTTGCCTTTTTCTGTATTTATTGATAAGGTTGGAGTGGAATTTGCTATGCAGAATTATGAAGTAAACTCATCTTACATAACTACTGAAAGCAAACTTCCTCACAATGTTCTGATCAGTTTATTTATGTTTTCTACAGCACTTTAGCATGTTAGCTTGCTCTTTCCCTGGGGCAATGCTTCATATTCAGCTTCATTAATTTTGGAAGACCTCCAGAATGAACTGAGACATAGAATAAATCCTACTCCTGTTCATTTCTTGGGATGGGTAAGAAGTAATTAACTGAAATTCATGAAAGCGTATTTCTTAGTAGATTCATGTACCTGTCTAAATGTTAATTTAATTCTGATTCCACAATTTTCATAAAGGGTCTCTGCTTTAAAAGGGTACATTTCAAAATTAGATATTATACTAAAATTCATAGTTGTCATATCTAAGGTGGCTCAGCATGAAGATAAAGAACCCCTGTGGTGTTTCAAAATTTTCTGACTTAATGTTCAAAATTTAAATTTTTTCTGCCTCCAACTTTTCCCATGTGAATTAAGTGAAAAAAATTATAAAAATGATTTTTTATTTGTTATGCCACTTTTTTTTTTCTTTTTCCTTTTTTTTTTTTTTTTTGGTTGACCACGAGCAAGGACTTTTTCCTTCCAGTCACATTTGCAGAATTCAATAAGAAGTGAATACCTTGGCGAAAGTGATATACAATGTTCTTATGCCATTGGTTTGGTCTCTTTTACTGAAGCAGTATTTATAGTTTAGCTGGCATTGATGACGTCCATAGGATGCAGGCAGAATTGTGTGGCCAGAGGGAATGTTATCTATCACAAATTATCTGCCATGAGTTACCTATTTCATCCTACCATGCTATTTTGTCATTTTGAAGTATTTCCAGAATTGTTCTGTCATGACTGCAGTTATACCTGTGGAAATTCTTACTTTCAAAAATCTTTCACTTTGCCCAGAGTTTGATTAACATTTTACTCTTTAGTCCAAGTTTAACTAACTCAACCTGCATTAGAACCTATAAGCATTATGGAGTGGAGTTCAGAGATCATTAAATGATGCCTTTTATTTCTGCCTCAGTCACTTAAGGTCTTTAATTACTGCAGAAATATGTACAAAAGCAATGTATAAAGTACACATTTTTTCTGATATTATTAATTAAGCTTTTTCTATAAGGTAGGACCTCTTGTCTATGCTTAATTAAAATGGAGCAACTAATATTGGAAAAGGACAGAATTTTCTGCGTTAGTTATCTGGCTGTTCACAAAACCCACACAAAGATCCTACATCTTCTGAAATCAGTGCAGCAGTGATCCAAAGAGAGATCCCCCTGTCTTCTAAATCAATTCTTCATCTAGAAAACAGACAAGCAAACAAAGAAAAGCTTTAGAGAAAAGTGTAAGAAGAGTTACCGACAAAATAATTGTAAATGAGTTAAAACAGACACACCCTTTTGTACTATTCAGCTGCTGTACGATTCAGCTGCTTTTTATTGCACTAATAAAGGTTTGAAAAAGGTCTCTAATCTGTTGTGCTACAGACACACCCAAAAGCTTTGCAATTTAAACAACCAAGAAAAATCTGTATGTAATAAAACATGGGGGTTGATAAGCCGGGTTGCCTGAGGGTGAATGATAGGTCCCAAAATGAACACCGGGTATCCCATTCTAGTACCCCTCTGGAGTTCATAGCCTGTTAGATCTTTCATCCCTCACACTCCTTTAAAGTAAAGAAGATTGAGAGGTGACTTGATTATAATGTAGATGGAGTAACTTCACAGGGAGAAAACACTGGCTACTGAAGTGTCCTTTAATCTAGAAGACAAAGGCGTCACAAGGAATAAGAGCTGGAAGCTAAGATCAGACAATTGCAAAGGACAAATAAAATAAGCATCTTTAGACAGAGAAGGTGATTAAGCAGTAGGGGAAAGATATATCAGAAGGTTTCACAACTTTTCTATCAATTAAAGATTTCCGTAGCATTTTCAGATGAAATGAGAAACAAAATTTCAAAAGAAAATATTTGTCTGGAAACATGTGTGGTTTTTGTTGAAAGCAGAATCTTTCATCTGCAAAATTTTAATTTTGGTTACAGGTGTTTAAATTTTCTTTCATCAGCTGTTATATTCAGATTAAAGAAAGACAATATTGCAACTGCATTATGTATTTTATTTATTAGTATAGAAGATGGTCTCCTGGAGTTATGAAATTAAGTCAGAAACCATGATTCAGAACAAAACTCTCAAAAAGCCATAAGTTTCCAGCATTTTGGCTAGAAACTACAGAAGTGACTCATATATCTCAAAGTCTCAGAAAACAAAAACAAAAAAGAAAGACAAAATAATATTTAAAATTATATGAAAATGTTGACTGCATTAATGGCTTGCTAAATATTTGAAAGGAAAAGAAACCTGGGTTCTAGATAAAGAAATTCTGAGGTGTCTGAAAATATTTGAATTTAGTTTTTGTTTGGTATTTCTTTGAGATTTATCTTTTTTTAAGAAAAATTACCAAATACCCCATTTTCAAATAATGAAAGAAACTCAGAATGCCTGTTAGAAAACATCTGAATTATTGTAAACTTACAAAACGAGATAAGTCTGCTTTTCCATGTCTCTCTCCTGTGGTTTAAAATTTTTGTTCTCCCCTCAAAAATAGCAGCTTTGATCCTTCTGAGGAAGTTTTCACCTTCTGAACTCTAAGACTGGCTAGATCTTAAATACCACTAATGGAGGGTTTGCAGCAACAGATGGGCATAAGTCTTACTTGTTCTATTTTAACATTCATATTTTTCGTTCTATGGAAGATAGTCCACAAAAAGCCTGAAATGCTCCAATGGACTGCTGTTATTAAAAAAAAACCCCACTGGTCCTTGTTTAGACTACTTCAGTGGCTCAGATAAACACGAATCATCCTATGGCAGTGTGAAAGTGTGAACCTGATCCCAAGCTGTTAAAAGGCTGCCAGCCACATTATTTGTTTGTGCATTGCTGGGGGAGGATGAGAAGCTGGAGGTGGAAGGAGGAAAACTGCTCTGTGTTTTTTTTTACTTCCATTGTTCTCCTGTTACAACCTTATCTCTGTGCCTAAATAAAATGTCAAAAGCTGCAAGAGGAATGCCGAAGCAGAGTGGCCAGAGAGTGACAGCTGTCCTCGGTGCAGGCAGGAGGGGAAAGGTCATGTCCTACTGTAGAGTGTCTGTGGTCACTACAGCTGCCCACAGCTCCCAGGCTTCGATAAGATTTTCCCAGCACCACTGTAATTCTAGGGAAATAAATTAACAAACCTTTTCTGATATAATACCACTCCTATTAACTCTGACTGCATTTCAAAGGAAAAGAACCCGCTGTGCATGAAAAGTTGTAATTTTTGTCTTGCACCTGAATGGTCTGGCCCTCTGCTGTCAGGATGTAATTTAGACTGCAGACCCTACCACTTGCACAGTCTTTCATGTCCACCTTCTCTTCCTGGAGCCATTTGTTTGCCCTCATGGGAAAGGATGGCTCCTGTGAGCAGCTCTTTGCTTCCAGGATGCCATCTCTAGCTCAAGGTAGCTGTGGGAGGTGGTACTAGATTGGAAATGTAGGAGATGGCAGGTGAAGTATTTTGAAAATTTGCAGCTATCTCTTTCTCCCTATTTAGAAAAGAGTCATAAAGCATTTTTCTGTCCTGCCCTGATGGACTTATCTGCCCACTTGAATCAATATTATAGAAATGATTTTCAGTCTCAGCCTACAACAATTCCAGTTTCTCAGTCAAAATATACCAATCTCTGCGCTCACAGAAAAAAATGACTATAGTTTATTGTCTAGTAAATTGCTTGCCAAAGTTGTGTGGAATAAAAGGTAAAGTAGGAATAACTTTCTGATCTGTGCACATTGTCTGTGACCACAAGTTCTTTGTCCATGACCAGAACTCATAGGTGTTAATAACACATGAACAAAAAGGCACAATTATCAGATATGATTGAAAGAAATGGAAGAGACACTTACAATGTGTTCTTTTGCTGGCAGAGAAGGGGAAGAGAAAGGGAGAGATTGCAAGGTTATAAATTTTAACATGGTTCATGCAACCTATTTATAGATATCTAAGAAAGCACAGCCTTTCCACTTGATTACCAGGTCTTTCTCTCCTTTTTATCTCATTGTAGAACCATAATGATACAGCATTTTTGGTACTAAGGTTTGTTCTCTAATGTAGTCAGGAAAGTCATACAATGACAGCTCATAATTTAGGTTCCATCAGGAATCAATGAGAATTCCTTATGCTGGGAAACCCTGACTAACACATTATAAATACCAAACAGTGTGAAGGCCACCACATACATTTGCTTCTGTAGTTCTTGAATCTAAGGGGTCTCAGTCTCTGGCCAAATGGGATTAGCAACATGGGGGGCATGTGAAGCCATGTTCTGTATTTTGTCAGACTAAATGGGTACAAGAATTTGAAGATTATAAAGTAGAAGGGGTTTAAATCGGGCTTATGAGGGCTTCTGCTAGGATTGCTGGCATTTGTTGATTTTTTTTAACATTATGAAAATATAGCAATGATGTTAGACACTGAAGAGATTCCTACAGAGGAAAGATTAACATGTTAATATCCCAATCAATTTGTCTTCCCAACATTAAAAAAAAAGGGACTAGGGAGAAAAAAAAGGAGTGAGGAGAGCACAATGCCTTGCACAAACGGGTATCACAGCCACCCATTCCTTTTCACATATGGCTGAGGTTTCTTTCCACACACAGATGTGCAGACCACAACCAGCTGTGGCGACTTTTAACATACACTGTCCAACACAGTGTTGAGGAGTCACAGCACTTACATCCTTTTGACTGGCTCATTCAGTATCCTATAGGTACACCATAATTACATTGTAATTCCTCTCTGTATCTCACATTTATGTGTTATATAGCTGTACACTGAAATACAGGTTCTAAAAAATGCATTAAGTGCTCAACATGGTGATTATGCACGGCTAATTCATTGCTGGTAGAGTAAACTTTGGTCACAACAGTTTTTAGTATGGTGTTATAAAGTGTGCAGTCAATACCATACCTGGATTTTAAAAGCAAAAATTAAAATTATTAGCCTGTGGGATTAATGCTGAGATATTCTATGTTGCATTCCATTTTCATTAATACCAACTGTAATATAATTTGCAGTGAAACTCTTGCATAATTATGCTTTACCATGAAGTGCATCTTCTTCCAGAGTAAGCTCTGCAATGATTTTCCATAAGATCTCTGTGCTACTGATGATTTTTTGATAGGGTTATCTCCATTCTCATACATTAAGTAAATTATGGCAGAGGAATTTCTCTCCCTGCAACATCTTAAAGAGAAAAGAATGGTATTTTTTTATTCTGACGTTCTCAAGAAAATGCTTCTCTTCTGTTTTCCTTGGGGATGGCTTCATTACAAAAGGATTTCTTCTGTTCTTTCCTATTAGGATCGTGTCTTTATTTCTCTTTTCTTTTAATTTTCCATTTTTTATCTCCCCCTAAGCTTTTTTCTTCTGCAATTTTAAAGCTCTACTATCTTCTATTTCTCTCCCAGTGTTATATGAGCTCTCTCAGCTCTCTCTCCATGTCTTTTTAAAAAAAAAAAAAAAGTGATACAGGAAAAAGACTTCTGGTCCAACAGATTCCTGGGTGAAACTTGTGTTTACATTTTAAGGTCTTTGGGAAATGCTTCTGCTGTCCTTTATGTTTTACAAAGCACAACATAAGACTCCAGGATCATGATGAGCACTTTCTTGTGCTACTAAATTACACACAAGTAGTGATAGGATGTGCATATGAGAGCTGTGCTTGATACCTCCTTATTGAGGTGGGTAAGGGAGCCCTTTTGAAAAGGTGAAGGGGATACAGATATACTGCTTTTAGGGAAATGAATGACTTCCTCACTTAATGACTCCTGCAGCACACTGCCTAGGATTCAGGTCTAAGCTCAAGAATAGTTTGATCTGGTTATAAGGATGTGATTCAGGACAGTACAATGAGCACTTAGTGGTATACCCTATGCTCTCACACTTGAATTCAGCAGAGTAGTCCAGAAGGTCTTGCATCTTTATCTGCCAGAATAAAGTCTATTTGTGGGTTTATCAGACCATTTAGACACCTGAAATAGTACTATGTACCTATGTTTAGTGATCTGAATCACTTCCTTTAGGGAGTTTTAGACTTTTCTTTTAGACAACATTGTGAAAAGACTTGCACTCAGAATCATGTGCACTATTTCTGTGCATGAAGCAATTGCTTATCAGCTAATAGGCCTATCAAAGGCTGAGACAAAAATACTGAGATAAAAGTTTAGCATTTTTAATTTTACCACTCTGGTGCAGATATTTTAGAAGTCTTTTTTGGTAAGGCAGCTGGGAAAAGCACTGGCCTCCATTACTCTGTGGAATGGGTTTATCCTCTGTCTTGCTAAATCAGTTTTCATTTTACTCTCCACTTTTTCTCTGAAAGTGTTATATCGTTTAATGCCAATGTTCCTCTTAAACTGAGTTCATAGCTTCTTTTGAGCATAGCCTTACTCCTTCACTCTGTGCTCTCTTAATCTGTAGGTAATCTTGTAGTCAGCTATACTCACAGATTAATGTTGACAGCTATGGATCAAAGCCGGCTGGGCCATGTCTGCACAGTGGGGTTTCACACAGATGGTCACACCCTTGACCAGGTGGCTGAAGTTGAGTTCTAAATGGTTGGACTCTGTCTGAAGTAGACAGATGTGACAAGCCTTTTCAAAAAGTGATTCATCAGTGTTAGGGTGGAGACCAGCTTTTTGGAAGTTTTAAATGACGTGAGATAAATCCCAAACTTACAGATGAAATATGGATGCCTGAGACACAGATAAAACAGTTAGCATTCCCAAACCTACCTGATAACCAGCCAGCATGGCCTGTACTGGAGGAACTCCCACTGTGAGTGTGTAAGGACTCTTACTGTTTCAGATGAAAAATGCACCAAACCTGAAATGGAAGTGGTCAATAACAAATGGTTATGGAAAACTATACGAAGAGAAAAACCAAACTCAATCTTCCAACTTCTAGCAGATGTCTGCTCTCAAAGCATTTGGATTTTCTGAAATTAAGAAGTTCTTTTACACTGAAGATGTATTTACTTAATTGCATTTCCTTAACTGTATTCCCTTAAATGAAAATGTAATCCCTTAATAGCAGGGATGTATGGGGTTTGCATATGGTGTTTACATATATTTATGTTCATATTTTAGTTAAAACCAAATTAGAATGGAAAAAAAATGTTACTGCACTGCTTCATGGCTATTGGTTACAGGAATACTGCAATTTGGCTTCTGTTCATGTATTTATTATTTATTTACTTATTCCAGAGACTTAAGCAGCCGTGGAAGATGATCATATGCTTGCAGGGCTCTGAGCTCTGCGAGCTTGCTGCTCAAGTTATTGCTTTCTGTCTTGAAGCAGTTCATTCCAGCCCTGCTCCATTTGCTCCTCTCACCCAGTTCAATACACTTGAAAGTGATACAAATTTTGCTTAGTGCTGAGACTCTTTATTGTTCTCACAGCAAAATCTCTCATTGATCCCTGTGGCCACTGGATGAGGTCTGAAATGAATGGAAAAGGAAAAAAAGTTGAACTGATAATTTATTCAAGACAGAAAATTATAGATGAAGGAAGGGCAATTACTAGAATGAAGAGTCCTGACCTGTGTCCCGTCATGACTCAGGAGTGACAAAGATTATCTAAACTGATCAGAGTTTATGTTGGATTAAGATGTGTTGAAGCTGCCTGTAGTTCTCTAAAAGGAAAACCAAGCCAACATGGAAATGATTTATACAAAGAAGAAAGATTATCACAAGAAATAGCAAATGAATGAATTATTAATTTTTCAGTCTTGGGAGGAAATGATAACACTCTTTAAGGAAGCAAGAATGTTTAGGAAATGGAGCAGTAAGGAAAGCTGCTCTCAAAAATATGGCAATATTTATTTGACAAATCTGCCAGGGAAACATGGAGCCAGCCTCCTAAATTAAGGGAGAAAGCGAATACTTTAAATGAGACTATTAATACCATTAGAATTGATTGCCTTAAGATTTGTTGTTGTGCTGCTAGATTAAAAGATAGATCAAAGTCAGTTTTGTATGGGAGCCCCTCCCACACCGATCAATCAGTGACTCTGCAGCTGCTGCTCTCCATCCCTCCCAGCATATTCTTATTTCTCTTCCACTACTTATTTCTCTTACCCCCCCCCCCCCCCCNAGGAGATGATCACATCCTTAAGCCCTTTGTTTTTCCAGGACTGAAATCTGGTCCACATGAGGGATGTTAAATAATCCTTGCTATTAAGTCCTACACAGTATTTACACTGTGCACTCTGGGCAGGTGGAAACCTGCCCTCTTTGTACCCCGAGTTAAATGGGAAAAGGATACATGAGGGCATTACTACAGTGCTGAGCTAGTGAAAGCTGCTGAGAGGTGAGATTATTAGCACACAATGTGGAATGCACAGACACAGGTCACTTAAGGGTTGGGTTTTATTTCCCCTTGGTTTTGGACCCAGGCAGAATTAATTCACTTGTGCCCACCACAAGCTCCCATGGATGTGGAGCATGTGTTGTAAACAGACAGATAATGAGGAGCATTTTTAGATGAGGAATGTCAGATACCAATACTGTTAACCACAAAACCTGACTTGATTGCAATTTATGTTGGTGACTACTTTTCTTGATGGCAATCTGACCTTGAACCCTTAGCATGTTCTCCTAAAACTTATCAATAGTATTGCTGACATCAATATATTTTCAGTGTATATTCAGTATTTCAACAATACACATTTTCAGTATCACAGGGCCTTGTGACATCACAGTATTTGTGCCTTGCTGTAAAAGCTCCTTTACCCTTTTACAGCCTGTCTGGGTTCAGTCCCTGGGGTCATCCATGCTCAAAACTGCTCAAAAGCCATTTTGCATTATGCAGGTATGAAACCTCAAAATGTGGAGTGTGCAAAGCCATCTCCTGTGGACTCCCATGGGTAGGAGGGTGTTGCTGTGGCTGCTCCTGGGCTAGTTGTGCACTGTTCAGAAGAGTTACCCTTGAGAGTTTGTTTCTGCCTCCAGGATACCCCTGCTGCTTCCACTGCTGAGAACATTAGGGACAGCGGGAAGTTCAGTTTTCTAGAGTTCAGATCAAATGTTCTGCAGCATCTTGTGATGAAGCTTGAAGTACTGGTTGTGATCTTCTAATGGGCAGATTTAGCAAGCAGATTTAGCAAGTACATGCCATGTTGCTAATGTTTTCTTTCTGCCTGTTTGTGAGAAAGTGTCAGGAAGGGTGTCTCAGTGGGCCAAAGTCATTGGAGAGGATGTTTTTAGAGTACCCTTGACAAGTAACTTTGAAATTGGACTGTAGACTGCAACCTGAGGTATGACTAAACTATGTGCAGGTATATCTGATGGACAGCAATTTAATAAAACTTTCTCTCTATTTCAGTGGTTTCCCACAGCACTGGACAAGCCTGCCTTAGGGTTTGAATTGCAATAGCTTTTGTGGCACTAACATTTGGTATATCCAGATGATGCATTTCCATACTAACACAAGAGGGCCACAACCTTTTCTGATAACAGTGCCTATTCACCCTGACAGAAGCAGTGGGTAATCTGAGCCATGATCACAGGAGACAGTGAAACCTGTGGATCACATTAAGAGTACCCCAGCTAAGCATCTGAGTACCCTAAAAAATCAAGGGTGTAAGTCAAATGCATATGACTGTATGGTCTCACCAAAAACTTTTAGCTTCTGTGAGTACATTTCAGGGTGGTGATACAAACAGAATGATATGGAGTCATATAGATAAATGGTATGAAGCTGCTTATTTTCCACTAAAATATTCCCCCCATAATATCATCCATTCTCATTGGCTTATTTTCTTTTCTTCCCCTCCCAGTCTCCTTACTCATGGCACTGCACAATCTTCTGAACTAATCCTGACTTAAGAAAGAAAATACAGGGTCAGTACTCACTGAATTGCTTCATAATGCACCCCATTTACCTTAAAAACAAAACAAAGGGTTACATCCCTCAGAAATATTGAACTGAATAAATGAACATACATATTTAACAGCCACAATTCTGCAGGAGCTATTGTAATATTTTTTTACAGTTAGAAAGTTTAGAAACAGGAATTTCTTCTTCCTAATGTTAATTTGATTTCACTGTTTGGACGTAGAAGGTATCTGTAGCACCATATTCTGTGAGTGTTTCAAGAACTGTGTGTGCAAGTCTAATCAATGTGGTGCTAAAATGCTGACAGAAGTCAAACAACTAGGATTTCTAGTCTAGGTGTGAAACTTCCCCTAAAACATCCTTAGTGTAGACAAGGTGCGAAGTGCAAGGTGCAGCCAGAGCATGGTAACAGCCACCTTCAAGTTTTATATATTTACTCTTTTCTAGAATACATGCTTGCAAGTGAATTGGCCTATTTACAGGAGGAAGAGCTCTTCTGAAAATCCTCTGGGAACTGCCTGCAGCAAATGTGATAAAGCTACATATATTGCTCAAAAATAAGAGGAAGAATATGTCCCCTCAAGATGCTAACTAAAAAGGACACACTTTCCTCATCTTACACTGTAATTATTCTGTCTGCATTATATCTTCTATGGAGATTATGGCGACAAAGAAAAAAAAAATCTGCATTTTAGAAGGACATAGTGACCGGCAGTAAGAATGGGAATAGAGTGCTGCTATTTTCTTTTCCTTTAATGTTAACAGCCACTCATCCTTATCCACAAAATGAGGTAATACACAGGAATAAGTAAGAAAAAAAATTGAAAGACATACCTACATCTCTGTTTGGCAGAATCATCTAATTAAATGAATCCCAAGTATTCCTTGTTGTAAATCTTACACTGAAGGACACATATTTTCAAAGTACTGTTCTTAAAATTTAATCTCAGGAAAGTTAAACATTGATTATAAATAGACTACTCTATGACAGAAAGCAAATATATGTGCATCTTAAAAGAAACCTTTCTAGTTAGATAGCAGTTAAAAAGCTCTACTCACCAAAAGGTTTGTATGACATAAAGTATTGAAGCTTTATTCTTTCATGTGTTCAGATAGTGCTGTTCTCTTGGTAGTTTATTATGTTATTTGGCTCATTGATTTATCTTTCATTGATTTGTATGAATCTAGATTTCCTGAGAATGTACTCTGTCTTATGAGATTTTTAGGAAGGTATTAAAATGATGAAAGCTGTTGACTTGATAGCCTTGGGAACTGAAGACATCTACTGATGCTCTGTTGTTTAAGGGAATCTGATGTAAATTTCCCCTCACTAATCCATTAATTTGTCAGAAGTCTTGCTGTGAAGGAAATTTTCTGGGCTGATATTTCATCTTCTAAGTTCCTTACATACATGAATCTGAAGCTGTTATGAAGTACTAGTGATGACTGGACGTATGATACATGATAAAAGAATTCAACCATCACCAACACTGGCCCTGGACACACATCAGATGAAAACCTTCCTTTAAGAATATTTTTATGGACTCTAGTGATGAATTAAATAAAGATATTACACTGCTTTCAGAATATCATGTATTTCTTTCCTGTGTAGTGTTCCACTGTTGATTTAGAGGTGCAAGGCTTCGTAGTCTAGTATTATTCCCCTGAGACACCTAGTCTCTGCATCTGTGAACCTCTCCAGAGCAATTCCATGGTCTACAGCAAAATACTTATCAGGGGAATAAAGCTGATTAGCTGCAGATATTCTTACTCTGGAATTTAAATATGAATTTGGGCAGTTTTTTTCTTTCTTTACAGAAACTCCGCTATGTCAAACCACAGTTTGTTTTCTGTAACTGTATTATGAACTTTGTTCAGTAATACCTTTTACTCTTTGCACTGGTAAACACATTTCTTATAAGTAAAGTGGGAGAGTCCTGCCTCTGATAAACTGAACTTTTGCTATATTTCCTCAGGGAAATATTTGCTCATATTGCAGGAAAAATCTCCAGAATTTTTACAGTAAAATTAGTCTGCAGACCCAAATGACTGAGAAGACAATTAGCCTTAAAAAGTTGTGATAAAAAATAGCAATCTTCTCAAAATTAATAATGTGTTTGCATATATTTAAAGGTAATATCTAAAGGTTGTTATTGGGGGTTTTTTGTTTTTGTTTTTGTTTTTGTGGGTTTGGGTTTTGTTGTTGTTGTTTTTCCTAAATAAATCAAACTAGCAATTAACATTATGGCCTAAATCTCCAGGTAGAACTTGGATTACTTGTCTCTTATATGTTTTAATGTATGAGATGTTGCTTTGCCTCTTCTTAGGGTAGACCATTACTTAAAGAGTGAGAGGATCTTGAGTTCTAATTGACTCCTGAATTTCAGAATTTAAAGAGCTCCATCTTTTGACAGTCTGACTTTTGTAAGGTACTCCAGGTCAAGTTCCTAAGACCACAGTGCCTTTTGAAATTTTTATTCAAACAGTTTTGAAAAGGTTAAGAGCCTTATTATTATGGAAACACTAATATACTAAAAAAACCCTTCAAAAATAAACCTTTACAGCTTCCAAAAGAAATCAATCCTTAAGAAACTATACTTGAGAGGCTTGATTCAAATGATAGCTAGAAAATAGTAATAATAATATTATCAGCTTTTCTTTTTCTGCCTTTCTATGATTTCATTTAGCAAAGGATGTTCATAAAAGATGATTTTTCACTGTGCATCCTTTTTTATAATGAGGTTTTATCTCGTGACTCCTTCCTTCCTTGCTTCCACTACACAATTTGAATCTGTATGCTGCATATAATTTCATGTAATTAGACTATATTTAGATACCCCTCTGTGATGTAAGGTTCTGAGACATATGCCTTTTCCTGGAAAAGATATTTTGTTGCAGCTTTTGTGAACTTCATTTGGACCTGACCTGTGAGCAGAACCTAAATCTATCATATAATTTGCAACACCATTCTGTTCAATTTTAAATGATCTCAGTGGCTGAGAGTCCCTGAATGTATTTTAACTAGGGAGACATAAACAGCTTGCTCAAGCTGACCTCCAGATGTCCTTTCCTTTGCAGTCCTGATGCAGTTCCATAGGTGATCAGTGCAAACTGTGCAGTCTGCTGCCATCGGATGCAGCAGTGAAGTGGCATTCCCCCTGCCCATGGCTGATGCCTGTCATGCTTCATCAGTGCTGACAAGCAATTATTACTCTTTGTTTCTTTTATACTATATATTGGCAAAACAATCATTGCAAGGAATTGTAGAGGTAGAAACCATTATCTTTGCACTATAGTGGTAACAGAGCTTTTAGGCTTACTGAAAATATCCATTAGCTTTTGCTTTCTTATCTACAAATGCTTTCTATTTTGCCCTCTGCTATTCCAGCAGTTGAATCACCAACTTTTGCTGCATTAAGAATGGAACACTCTATTCTTTAATTTGTTGATTTTAATTTTCTGCTGGCTTTTGTTCAGATCAGAAGGCATTCTTCATTAGTTTTGAGTCCCACTATATTAAACATAATTTGAATATCAGTTTTAGCCTCATTGATTTTGACGATTTTGTTTTCCTCAGCAGTTGTGACATGATATGACATTCCTGTGAAATTTTAACAAACAGAAAGGGAAAAAACCCCTAGAAAACAAGACAAAATAGACTGAGCAAATTTTAGTTTCTGAGCTGGGAGAGCTTTACTTTTTGAGCTTTACTCTCCTTGGTAGTCATATCTCTATGACTCACATAAATCATTGTTTTCAAGTACTCTTAATAGCCTTCAAGAACTTAAGCAGGATGCAGTCATGGAGAACAAAGATTTTTTTGCAGATCTCTGATCTACCTGCACAGCACAGTTATGGTGTCCCACCGGAATTAGAAGTTAGACACAAGTTATCAAAGGTTTAATCTCCAGCAGGAATTGTCCTTGGTTGAAGACACACGGTTGCAGAAAAACAAATTGCCAGTGCAGGGAAAAGAAAGTCTCTCAGATCCATAGAATTTACTTCTCCTCAGCTCCCCAGAGAGGGTCAGTGCTGGCCCTGGCTATGAATTTTCATTTTCTCAAAAAACCCTCATGATTTTGAAGCCTCTTACAGCATTCCCACAAGTTCCCTTTACCTACTTGCTCTTGTCTCTTAAACGTCCCTCAAGCTTCCCCTGCTGCCATGCAAAGGTCACCTGGTAGACTGTTTTGTTCAGAGAGTTTATTTTCAAAGTCTCTTTCAGGCTGTCATTTTTTGGAAAACATTGGGTAACCTTAACTGGAAGGTTATCCTTCAGTCTCCCCCTGTGATGAATTAGCATATCTAATGAAGATGGACAAGGGGAAAGGTATATGCACAATTCCTGATTTTAAAGAACCCACTTTGTACTGCAGTCTTGTAAGAGTTACATCTTGGTCACTGTGCCTAATGTTCAATCTAAATTTTAATCAAATTCCTTAGGTGTTACTTAGGATGAGGTTTTCTTCTTGAATTTGCTAAAGCTGCCAGAACTATTCAACCCATATAAAACTGAAAAATTGCTTTTCCACACCTCATTTTTGACATGGTGTATGAATGATTTATATAAAAGTAGTTATGGTCACCCATTGTTACAGTTTTAAGGGGTTTATTTTCTTTTATCTCAACTTCTGTTTCTTTTCTCCTGATACAGAAGAAAGATTTTACAATCCTATTAGTTTTGTACTGGCATTTGACATCTATGTCTTTGACATTGTCAAATGGAGAGGGTCTATCCAATATATAACTCAAGTTTACCCCCAAAACTAAAAGATAAGTTGTGGGGTTTTTTTTGTTTGTTTGTTTGGGGTTGGGTTTTTTTTTGTTGGTTTTTCTTTTTTTTTTTTTCATTTTCTAGTGGGTTTCCACCATCATGTTGTCTGACAGTAGAGGAATGAGGAAACTTGGGCTCCTTCTGTCACATACAGAGATAGGAACTGCTGCAGGAAGAACAGACTAGCTTGTCAGTGCTTTCTAAATATGAATTTTTCTGTCCCATTATTCCAATCCTTCTCTGTTTGAGCACTGTCTGTTCCCCACTCCTCTTCCCAAGGTACTTTTATATCCATGTTCAATCCCATCTCAGCCTGACTCAACTATAATTTCTCAGTTGCACATATTATTAATAAGCTATTTTATTTCTTCTGACTTGGGACAGACGGCTCTACTTCAGAAATACCTACTATATTTAGGTCTCTTTCACTTGCTATTTTCTTCTAGTTACTTTTAGACAGAAGCACAGGAGACAGTTCAGCTGATTGGACCGTTCCTGCTGTCATCCCCTTGTGTAATCCTGCAGGAAGGCTACTGCCTGTCAAAGCTTTCTCCCAGGTGTCCCTCTTCTGGATCACACAAAAGAAGCAGAGAGGCCATTCCTAGGCACTCCTTGAAGCATCAGGCCATGTGCTGAGCAGCTGCTCTAGCCTTTGATAGTCAACTGAGCACCTAGGGAAACTACAGACCTGCTTGTCATGAGCTGTACATTCCAGCAACTCCCTGACAGGAGACACCTTTCTGTCTTCTAGCTTTTTATTATCCATTACCTCTCTACCTAATTTAGGTAGTAAAATCTCAGATTGCTCTATCTCAGTCATCCCACCAGTACAACTAGTGTCACACAGAGGCCTTTTAGGTGTTCATACTTTGCCACTAGTAAATATATGAGTATGGTTCTTACACGAAGAAAGAAATAGCTAAGTAGTCTCACTTTGTTGTTACTGAATTCCTTTAATGCTGTGTGTATTGCATGCAAGTATGTAGCACAATGCTCTGAAGCACAGAACTCTAATCATGTCCCTTCTCTTCTCCAGATAACTTAAAGGAAGACAAGAGGAAGTGTTGGTCACAAGCAAGTTCTCAACGTAGCTTCCAAATTGTGTCTGGGCTCTGGTGAAGCTGATCACTAGTCCTGAATGGAAATATTATTAATATATGTAAATATTAATGTTTTACAAAGAAAAATACTGAAAGGGAGACTACATCTGTTTACTAAAATGAAGAACATGTAGAAAGAAGTAGCATTACATATAAAAAACCACTGAAGTAAATTCTTTGTATGGAGCTTTGCTCTGATTTGTTTGAAGCTGTAAATCCAAGTCAGCTAAGAAAGTGAGATTGTTTAAGTATTATATTTATAAAGATTAGAACAGTTCTTGCTTATATAACTATATATCATCTCTATCTGTATTTCTATATCTATCTATCCATCTATCTACCTCAATAGAAAGTTAAGTCTGTATTGTGGGAGAGAAAAATGTTTTTAGGTTTCCAGGTTTGTTTCTCAGTCTGGGTTTGTTTGAACATTTCCATGCAAAGGAAAGAAAGAAAAAAAAGAATCATGAGCACTCCACTTTTTACCATCTCCTAGCTTCTACCTTCACAGATCACATGCTTCTTTCCTTACAGATTTTTGGTTCTGTTTAAACATTGGCCTTTACAGCACTTTCTCTGCTATGTTGTGTCTATCCATGCTGCTAATGCAAGTACCACTTACTCAGTGTGACTCACCACTAATATACTGACCTGCTTCTAAGTCAGCAGAATACTTCTTAGCCAACAAATTTTCTCATTTTTTCAAAGTGACCTTTTTTTCCATTATCCTTCAATTCTCATTCTAGAAAAAGGAGGGTGAAGAGAAAACTGAGACTGCTAATAATACAAACAATGTGAGCTTAGAGTGAAATAGACAAACAAAAAATTATTCTTGTTTGTTTATCTGTTTTGTTGTTGCTGCTGTTAGGTTTTTAAAATTAATATTCTGCTCCTAATGAATGAAAGAGGAAAAAAGCAGCTGAGATAGAGATTTGCATATGCAAAAAGGATGGTTATTTGTGCAACTCTAACCAAAATCCACCAGTGGCCGAATGCCCTTTGTGCTTTAGAAAATCTCTCTCAGAAATCCTTGTTTGTCAAGTTTAAACTTTTAACCCAATTCTATGGTTACTATGAAAGCCCGTGAGTGGGGACCTAATGACATTCCTTCTAACTCTGGTAGCACAAGCATGAGCTGCTGAATAAATACCTTGAAATAATAATTTAATAGCAGTAATAGCTGTCCATGTCAAAGTTTTCAGAAATCTTTTGAATTAGGCCCAAATCTGCTTTTCAGGCAGAGGGGGTAGGGGTCAATTAGATCAAGATGCTTCCTGCTGGCTTGTGCTGTTGTCAGTCAGATGACTGTATACAATATTTATGTTCACCTTACCACTTCTAATTATACCTTTCCTTGAAGCCATTGCATGCACACTCATTCAAGTATTCTCTCTTGATTTGTCACTGCAGAATAGACTATGGTTCCCTACTTCATTATCCTACATCTGATTTAATGATCTTAGTCTTTTATGAACCTTACAGGTGAAGATAAGTGCTGAATGGGTACTTATATGTACCTTTTCCTTCATTTTAATTTTTAACCTTTAGTAGTGCAATGAACGTGTATCAGTCAGCATCACCCTAGTCAGTATGGAAATATAAATAACGCTTTGCCTTAAGATTTCATGAGCACATATTTCAGTATACTTTTAGCTGGTGGGATAAGCACAGTGAACCTCTGGCACCTTTTAGCTGCATGTTTTTCTGTGCTTCAGCCATGTAATTTAGCTTGCAGTGGCCTGGGTTACAACAGTATCTATGATATTATTAGAATAGCTATTGTCACAGCTATATGGTTAACTGGGCAAATTAAGAAGTACTTGACCTGCCCTAATGATTTTTTTTAGTATTACAGTCACAAAAGCCCATTTTTAAAACATGCTATTTATTTCCTCTCACAGCTTCTGCATGGTGCCAAGTACATCAAAACAGCAAGGGGAAACTGGATATCCAGCAGGGAATGTAAAATAAGCAGGTACACAGGCTATAAAAATGAGAAAATACTTAATAATCTTGGCAATTTTCAAAATTTTATACACTGTCAGATATAATTTTTGTTATAGATGGCTGATTTTTCCAAGCTGATTGTAATTTTTTGGTAGCTCTCCTGCTTTCAAAGTTTTCAGTTCCAGAGTGATGTATACTTAAAATCCTATGCTTGATATGTCTCAAGACATTTGTGCCTAAAATTTTAATGCATAAAAACTTTTATATGGCAAGAGGTTGCATACTTATTCCATTTGCCTTAATGCAACAAATAAACTTGAGAAAAGATAATTCATATTTCAGTAGTAACATAATGAATGAATGGGCTGAATTATTCATGGTCAATCCATCCTTTGAAACAAAATGAATTTTAGGAGGGCATAACTGTTCTCAAGAAGGCAATCAGTAAAAGAACAGACCTGTCAAACGAATACTCCATGTTAAATTATTCACTGTTCTCTAACATTTGATTAACAGAAGAACACAGTTGTCCTTGCTCGTGTCCAGTTATTGGAAACCATTATATGTTCTCTGCCACGTCTCCTCTCTCAGTTAAATACTGCAGAAAGATCTGTGTTGTGAGGCAGCTGGAGCCATTGATGTTTATTAATTCATGACTGGTGCTCAAAACACTGACCACAGAACTAAAGCCATGAATTTGAGAAGGAGCTGCTCATGTGTTATAGCTGGCCCTTAATGGTTGTTTTGTTCCTGGCTCTGTGTTTCTGTTCTCTCTCTGCTGACTGATGGTGTACTTTAAAAAGAGAAATCATCATTTAGGAACAGTCCACCTGTCTGATTGCTTTTTGGATAATCCCTGTGATACTTTGTCACTGAACAAAATAGTCAGGTGTATGGGATGTAAATAAAGACCTTTCACTTCACACATTGCCATGTTTGGAATTTTTGCTTCCTTAGAATTTGTTTTTCCTTTGTATATGAATCCTTATTTCTGTCACTTTGGGTTGACATCTACGGCAAATGAATTCCATTTCATCTCAACAAATTTTTATCTGACAGATCTAATCTAAAAAAGTCACAGTTTGAACTTAGGACCATTTGCTTCTGAATTGCTGCAGAAATGACACATGCTCATTCTACACTGAGGAAAAAAAATTTAAAAGCCTGAAAAATATTGAGCCTCAGGCTACTTGCTTTATATATCTGATAGTAAAAGAAAAAGACTTTAGGGGATGGTTCTTTCAGCTTTTGCAACAGACTGACAGTTAAAAGGGAAATAAACTAGAAATAGACTAGAAATATCTGGAACCAGGCTTGTGATATGTTTCAAAGAGGTACCATATTTAGGACAGTTGTGATAAAAGTTCACAGTTATCTGGTGACAGTTTAGCTCAGCAATAAATATGACCTCTCCCTTTTATTCACTATGCACACATTTTTTGTAATATTATTATTATTATTGTTGTTGTTGTTATACAGATATTTGTGCACCTTTGAAACCACTGAAGTTCACATTTCATTTGCCAAATAATTGTGATTGTCTTTTAAGCTTATTTCATTACTTTTTTAAAAAAACATATACATGACACATTAAAAATGCATATAAACCCTCGGTATTTTACAAATGTATTGTTAATACTTGTTAACAAATGCAAGTTCTGCTTTTGAATGGATGCCCTTCATTCTGTTTCCATGTGAACTGTGTAAACTCTTTCCAGAAGGAACTTGGATATTACTTCCTAACATGCTGTTTATATAATTTGGAAGATAGATGATGAAACAGCAGATATGGTTGTTTTCATTAATAGTCATAGATTTTAAATTCAGAATAGACTGTTCTGTTGTCTACTTGGGTTCCCAGTAACTGCTAAAATTTGAGTTACTGCCTGGGCTCCTCTCTTATGATTGACATCTAAGACTGAATAATTCCTGAATGTGATTAAATCAGTACAGTCTCCTTAATTTGTCTTTATCTATATTGGTAAGGTTGGGGGCAGAAAATCTTTAACTGCAAAGGCATTTGTGTTTGCATTTTCCCTGGTTTTCACCTGTTCACCACTCTTGTTCTGACATGCTAATCCTCTGCAGTGAACTGGCAATGCAAGGATGCCACATTTCTTTAGAAGATGTTGTCCGCAGGCAAGTTCATCTCTGATGAAGCGGGACATGACACGATGAAGTGTAAATGCTGGGCGATTCAGACCACTTCATGAGCTCTTTGACATACCAGCCCAAAAAGAAATAAGCACTCTTGAAGGGCTGTGATGATTAATGGGCTTTTTCATAAATCTGGAAGTAAGGGCTTCACTGTATCTCAACATGCAAAGGTGATTATGTATAAATAGAATATAAAAAATTCTCATCCTGTGTCCTATTCCACATTTTTTTTTCATCTGCCTCCAACCCAACTCTGTAAGATATCTAAGAGACTGGTACCAGAGTTTTGCTGCTAGTCCTTTCTGGGAAGCAGATTTTAAGTGAAATACTGGATAGAATCTAACAAGGGTGCTAAGGAGAGGTTGTGATAGAGAGAGGTGGATTGGTATAAGTTGGCCTGGGATTTTTAAGAGGATAATGGCTGAGCTGTAGAGGAAGCAAGGAGATAGAGAAGTATGACAACAATCTTTTTCATGCTGCACTGACGCTGTTTTTGTGTCCTCACTAACACTGTTGTTCAGGTGCTTCTGCAGACTGGCAGAGTAGAAATGTTAACTATTTGAACCTGAGCTGGAAGCTCACCAGTTTCATATTTGTGAAGGGTCATTGTTTGCTCTCATCTCAGGCTGAAGCGGACTTTAACTGTGCCCCTTGGTGTTCGCCTGGAAATGCCAGAGCTGGGACCCAAGACCCCCTCCCTAAAAGTGGGAGTGATTAAAATTTAGCTACACTGACCTCTCTGGGCTGATCTCTACATAAGCCTGTGAGCTTGTGGGGGCACTTTATTAGTGAGAGGTTCCTGTTTGCTGTGATCAGCACCTCTTTTGTGATGTGCATGAGAGTTACCACACCAGCAGTACAGCCCAGGAAATGTTGTAACCTGTGGCTGAGAATCTCTGAACATCAATTTAGATAGCTACTGCTGACAAGCTATAACACAGTCAAGGAGATGTTGAAGTGGTATATACTTTATACACAGCTCAAGCACTGGCAAGTTCCCCAGGAGAGGGATTGTATTTTAAATGTTTCCACTCACTCTATAGGGAAGGCATCAGTGTGCCCTCAAGCTAATCAATGTGGATAGCTGAGGAATTAATGCTCACAATGTACCAAAATGTCTTGCAGATCAGCTGTTACACCAAACTCATAGCCTTCATAAAGGAAAACATCTAACAAAGTTAATGAGGCTTTTCCCTATTTAAGAACCAGAGATTGGGTTAAATGTGCAACCACCAGCAAAACAAATCCCAAACTTTCAGGCTAGGCTTATTGTGTTACAGTATGAAAGGTATTAAGATTTAGGTCCAGGCACAGCAGAGAATATTCTGCACAGAGATATTGTTAGAATAAAACCCTTGTGTTTCTGAGGACAGCCAACTTGTGCTCTCTCAGGTAATTTCTGGGAACAGTGTTGGGAATTAGTGGAGAGCATGGACCATTCCTGGCAGTAAGGCACAGAATCAAAGGAGCCAGAATATGCCATTGTCCCCAGGGCCAGGGAATGGGGCCCTGACACTGTTAAGTTTAATGGTAAGCTCAGGATAAGAATCTATATCTCAAGGTGTTTAAAGAAACTGCATGTTTAGAAGGTATGCATCTCATGCCAAGGTTTGAAGAGACTGTTTTGAACTTTCTCAGGTTTTGCAGAATGAAAATACAAGTACAGTTTTTTAATGTACTTTTAAAAAAATTTGTTGTTTTGTCTCTCAGAATTTATGCAGAAAAGTGTATCTGAATATCCTGGTGGGAATGTCAGGCCTTAAACTGAAGGGGTAGCAACTTCTTACAAACCATAGTAAGTCTCTCTCTGCTTCTCAGTTGAATAGACTCAGTCACTCCTCAGTTTCTAACAGCTCCATTCAGCTTTCTTCCACTTGTAATGTTTATGACACCATGCTATTTCAAAGCATTTTGAAAGTAGACATCCTAACTCTAATAGAAATCTAGGGGGTTTTCTATTTGTTGTTCCTGTGGGTTTTTTGTAATTAGTTTTATTCAAACTGTGTCAACCAGGTTGTAGCATGGGTGCTATGGCCTTCACAGTTCTTATTGCATTGGGATGCTGCATACTAATAATTAGTGTGCATTATATGACCAATAATATTTTATTTAACCATAGGAATAATTTTTGTCTTCACAGTTTAATCTGTTTCTCCTGACAAAGACTGCTTGATTAGGAAAACAAATACTACATATGGATTTTGAATAACTTTACATCAAATACACAAGTTAGTTTAGCCTACTGTTGCAGTGCAAGTACCTGGACATTAAACTGCAGTGCTAAGAATATTTTTTTTCTGAAATATCCATAATTTACATAATTTTACTATTATACAGATCATCTTTATCTGTTATGAAGTCCAATTAACAAATGTAAACCAGTAGAATGTTTTCCTTCCTCTCACTAAACACCAAACATCAGGGGCCGTTCA
The DNA here is from genome assembly GCA_013396995.1 of Dicaeum eximium. Classification (NCBI taxonomy): domain Eukaryota; kingdom Metazoa; phylum Chordata; class Aves; order Passeriformes; family Dicaeidae; genus Dicaeum; species Dicaeum eximium. The sequence continues at coordinate 1,422,032 of VWZP01006945.1, forward strand.
GTTTAATAGATGAAGATAGAACAAAATAACCCAAGTACAACACCAAAGCTGCCCAAATAGTGTAATAATGTGCCCTGTGGTCACTTTCATTCAGAGTTGTTATTGGGGAATCTGATGTTATCATGCAGCACTTCACAAGGACAGTAGTCTGCATGTTGACACCAGTCATATCTGTAGGTTGCACCAAAATACCACAAAGGAGGACAATTATAACACGCTTATTGAATTCCTGAGCAGCTTTCAATGCATCAGTCTCTGGTGGGAGTTTTGGAAGGAATATCTCTCTTTAAGTCACATTCCTAACTGAATACCTGCAAACAAGATTCCTTCTCAGCCTGGTCTGGTGCTTGCAGTTGTGGTTTCTGCTGCTCTGCCCTCTTCTCTCACTGGATGTGTGGAAGAGATCTTAATCACTAGGGCTCCTCTCAGGAAGCCCACTAGAAGAGTGTGCTCCCCAGAGCTGTATTCTCTTTAGTATCTGAAAGTGGTTCTAGAGTGGGAGAAAGCCCACAAAGTGGACTGACTTGTGATAGTCAAACAATACATAGCAGTGAGAAAGATTTGTTTAAAATTCGGCTTTGAACACATTTCCCAATATAATTTAGTAAATACATATATATGATGAAAGTAGCTGCAGATTTAAGTATTAGCTGCTTTTCAAACTCTTCAAACTATGTATATTTTCTAAACAGTTTACTGCCTGCTCAGCTGGCTTTATAGCAGCCAAACTCATCGTGTATCTGGTATAACTTCACAAAACCAAAGAGATGGAAACTTGCATAACTGGACATTTCTAGTCCTCTGCTGACTGTGAAGCACTTCAATTTAGCACTAAAAGGCCAACAAATATACAGAAAGGGATGGTATTTTAGATTTTGGAAGATATCAATGTTTCTTACTACTTGTCTAAATAACAAAAATCTGTAATGTGAGTAATATCAAAGCTTGCTCTGCCAAGCCACCTGCCCTAATGTCACTGAACAGAGTAAGAAATGCTGGGTATAAAGCAGATCACACTACAATCATTAGACTTATTCATCATCCACTTAAGAGACTTCATTCTTCATATTCTAGTTCCAGGTACCTTCTGCAGCATATTGTGAAACAGTGGTCACATCAAGTGAGCGGAATCTTGGTACTTCTGTTTGGATTCTCCTGCAGATTCAGCAGGTGAAGCCTACCATGAGCAACGCAGTGTGGAGGAAAGTGAAGAGGTGCTCTGAGCAGCTGAAGCTCAGATATGTTGGTAAGTAGGGATGAATTCCACCTCTTTTTGTCCCAGAGAGTTCCAAGGTGTACACTTATGTATTATGTGTACATGTATCTCAAAAGTAGTTCAGCTCCACTTACTTTTAGACACATTTTACTCTGTATTTTATAGAAAAGTCACTTCAAATCTATTAGTTACAGCTATTACTGCTGAATTCACAGAACACATGTTTCAGGGTGAATCCAAAATGGCAGTATGTCAAACCACCTAATAAACAGATGCATTTTAAGATACTGAAGAAAAAGAAATACTATTTTCTTGTGACAAGTTAAACCCTGAAACTGTCCCAGGCTACCAGGCTGTCACCTCCACTAACACCTCTTTCTACTGCTTTGGAAGTTTTGGGAGCTTAGGCATATTTTTAACAAATACCTTATGCACCTCAGTTTCCCTAATTGTTACTGTCTTTCCTGACTGCAAAGGGAAAACCACATGAAGGAAAATAATGATAGATTCTGAGAAAAATGTCTGAAGTTCTATTGGAAACTAACAGAAAAGTTCTGAATAGGAAATTGCCTCTGCCAGGCATCAAACTGGTCAGCAAGTTTGCTCTTTTTTGGCCCAAGCAGGACATTAAAACTTTTCAGATGCTGGTTCAAGGGAAGAAGGGAGGTGAAGTGGGCTGTCAGCAGCTGCACAGGGGCAAGATGGTGACTGACTCAAATGCACACATAAGCAAGCTGAAACAAAGCAGTCTCACCTACTCCCACCTAACTTGAAGGTGGAAGTAGGATGGATGAAGCTGAATTTACTGAGGTTGGGATTGAAAGATGAAAGCTGAGGAAAAGGTCTTTTGTTTGCTTAAGCCTAAGCCCTTTTCTCTGTGTTTGAGTGAATAATGCTTTGTTTTGGAGAAGCTGGCTTGGGGTCACTTCAACTCATCTGCTGTTGTAGGCTCTTGGAAGAAAAGGCATATTGATGACAAACACAGTTGGGTCTGTCAGTTGAACATGAGTAGTAAATGAGAGATTGCAGCCAGCATTTCCAGTCTGAGTGGTAGGACCATATGGCTCTATCCACAAAAAGTTGAAGGTAACAAACCTCTTCTCAGGAAAGTGTGCTTGAGAGGTATGAAAAGGCACTTCAGTACAGTTTATCTGTAGTTGCAACTAATCTTACAATTCTTTCAGTTTAATAAAACAGAATATTCTCCACTGGAAATCCTTTCCTCTAATTTAAGCAAACCAAAAAAGAACAAACATTTACTTAAAAATGTGTAAAATGCTATCATCTTTGGTTTCCTGCCAACAGTTGATGTGCTCAACAAATGATCCAGAACTAGCACATCCCAGTTCAGTGCTTAAAAAGGAATATTTGGGAGATATGTTAGTGTATGTGGTTTTGTTCTGAATAGCTGTACTTCTTCTCACATGGTTTAAAAATATTTGAAGAACTGTAATTTCCAGTGGCCTTAGAAGATTAAATATTTGTATTTATTTAAGGCTATTGTCTTCCTTGCATTTTGTTTTTTGAAGCATGACCTGCAAACATCTAGTAGCCAGTACTGATTGCATGTTCCCAGTTAATGGAATGCTCCTGAAATCAGAGACCTGCCCTGCAGGCTGGGGTGGTGTGTGGTCAAGGAAAGTTTCAAATCACCTTTTAAAATGACTCAAGATAGATGTTCAAAGTGACAAGTAGGGAACTCTTATTTTCTGTGTGTGTATGAACAAAGAGGAAGACTGTTGAGTCCTCATTAACATGTATGAGGCATTACAAAACCTAACAGCAAAATTGGTTTCAGTTTGCTTTGAAATTTGTGTTATTATTCGTTGACTGCTGAAGGCCACAGACAGAACATTATGTGAAGGAAAAGGCAAGCTGTTCACCCCAGTGTTACTTTCATATTTGTAGTTTCTTTCTTTTTTGACTATTAAAGAATGAAGATTTGATCTTATGTTGCTAACTATGGGTTATGCTGTCCGTTTCACTGAATCTGAAAATGGACTGTTGTTCTTTTATTGATAAATGACCTGTAAGTACAGGGATAGAAATTAATATTTAATGTTATTGCAATATGTAAATATTACATATTTAATGTTTTTGCAGATTCATCAGTGTATGTCTTCAGGACTGATATACCAGATAGCAGATTTTTCTTTCCTTTGAAGGGAGGAAGTGGGATTTAAGAAACAGGAAAAATACTTTTCCAATGAAATAAGTGTCAGAATTCATGATTAATGTTTAATCTGAAAAAATATTTATCTGCCTCACAAAGGAAATGTTCTGTAGTCTGCCTAGAATTAATGTCCTACCACTTTCACAGAGAGGAAGGACCACAGACCTTGAAGTGCAAATGATGCCATGGAATAGCAAAAGAAATAAGTAATCCTGGGAATGACAAATCTGTAAAATTTGTTTTACAGATATGCTTTGTGCTCTTTCTTTTGGTTTCAAGTGCCATATGGTGGAAGCCCTAGCAGAGGTTCTTGCTGCTGAAGTTTTTTACGGGCTATATGTATAAATATATATTGTCAGCATCTCCACTATGGCATGACTTGATAATGGAATACAGCATTCAGGTCCACTCAATTTATTGAAGTATTATCTTTCTCCATTCCTCAGTCAGGTTTGGCTGAATCATCAGCTACCAAATCCAAGAGTCACTGGATATGGAGACAGTTCAAGACAAACTCACATGGATGTCAGTGCAGATATTTCTAGGCTAATCATTTACTAAATTAAAAGAGCTATAATGATATCTTTTATTATGCACCTGGCTTAGTATGGGCATAGGACTTCAGCACCTTCTTCCAGTCATTTCACCGGTCTTGAATGTTTTATCAGTCAAAAAAATATGTGGAGATTGCTCTGGAACCATCAGTGGCACCTGGGATAGGTCCAAGTTGTGATCTGACGTCAGCTCCCAGACAAAGCCAGCTGTTTGAACATCCTTTTTGGAAGGCTGTGGAGATGTGCTGCCCATCATTTGTCTCTGACTTCCTGAAACTCTCTGTCAGGGAACAAAAGACATTTTCAAAATGTAAATGTGAATTTAGAATAAGGGTCTTGAAACTTCATACTCTAAAAATTTCCAACTAAATGCAAAATCTGTCATTGGAATTTTTTTAAAAGCATATAATAAGATATGTAAGAAAAGAATATTAGGAAAGTTATGCCCCAGCTTACTGCAAAAAGTTTGTCCCATGTTCATCTCAAAGGACAGTATAGGAGCTGAAAAACATCTATTGGATCTGTCTGTAGCAATCAAGCAACTAACACCCCTACAGCATGAAAATTGCTGGTTTTGTCCTGATTTGAGAAGCTGAATCATTATTTAGACCCATAACTAGGACTGCATTCAAAATAACTGCATCTGGTATCACAAATCAAATACAGGTAGCCTTCCTTTTGGACTCTCCAGATAAAATTCTTGAAGTGTTTAATCACTTGCCCTTGCTTTAAATAGGAGTGAGGCATCTAATACCTTTGAACTTAAAGCTTTGAAGTCCTGGGTCACAATGTGTTTCTACTCTTTCTGTATCACTGATCTACACAACTGCTCATTTAATTTTTCCTGATACAGAGGAGGAACCCCATGGTTGATCCAGGGTTTTGTCTAATCTCATCTTTCTCCTGCTGGACTAAAGAAAAATCAATACAGTGGCTTTTTTCTATTTTATTTTCTGTTTATTTGTTTATTTGTTTGGTTTTTTTTTTTCAGTTAATCTAATTTTGTGTAATTAAAAAATCCAAAGTCAAATAACTAGTTGAAAAATTGCATTTTCTCTTCCCCTTCACCTTTTTTTTAAATAACTTTATCCTCTGCTAATGATAGATTATGCTATCCTTGCCCTTTTCCATTCTGGAACTAATTTAGAATAGCAAAAAAAGCATTTCGTCTGCACACCTCAGTCTTAATTCCTCCTTGTGGTACATCTCAGTCACGGCGTGACACTGTGATGAAATTAAACAGTGAAAAAGGAGGATATTTTTTGTGCAGTGCTTAGACTGCACAGGTACCTGAGATAAACTCGAGAAAGGGGTGGGTGGTTTCTTTGTGGTTTTTTTTTTTGTTTTGTTTTGGTTTTTTTTTTTTTTTTTGGTCCCTTAACTGCAGTTCTAGAAGATATAATTTGGGAAGCCTCCTGTCTACTCTCCCTCATTTTGCCTGTGTCATGAGTTGAAATAATGAACCCTAGACAACTCTTTCTCCTTCCCTTTCTAACTCGACATTTAGTCATAGTTTTTCCCAAAAGACCATCCTGCTGTAGTCAACTCTTGTGCTTTCTTGGCTGCCCAGAAAGGTCACAAAAATTTTCCTCAATGTCTTCTTCCAGACTTGGAGGCTTATCACAAATGTTTGAGAACTGGCTGTTAATTTGCTGGGTTTGGGTTTTATAACCTTGTTTTGGAACTCTGGAGGTATTGCTCTGCCCCAGTTGGAGCAGGGCTCTTTCTGAGTCCCAGTAAGACAGAACAGTAAGTAGAATAAGGCAGAAAGTAGGAAGAGAAATACAGATGGCAAGCCAATCTTAACATTCTTTCAGGTGGGAACTTTACTGGGCAGACACCACTGGACATCCATGATGTGCTGTGCGGGATGACCACCTGTGGAGGGGTTCAGCCTTTCTGCATATGGTGCCTCCTTACATCTACAGCAGCAAAACTTTCCAAGTTCTCTCAACAGAGTTTGTTACCCTTTTCTTAATGCCCAGCAGAGCATATCTAGCCTATCTAGAATCCAGGAACAGGATATTCCCTCACACTCCCTACACTGTTGTGTGTACGTGGCTGTGCCATGGCCACTCCTGCTGGAGCACAGGTTTCTCAAGCTGATGGAGAAGGCCCCACATGGCAGATGTGGCTGCTTGCTCAAGATCTTTAACTTCCTGAGCACACTGGCTTCTGCAAAACTCCTGATACAGGTATTTTTTTATATCCTGAAGAGTTGGTTTCTTCAAGTTCATTGAAATGGATCCAGGGGAAGTCCTCTAACTATTCTAAATGTTTTAAAAAAATTTCATCAACTGCTCTTCTGTTACTGTATTCCTATAAAGATCATTAAGTCTGTCATTGCAATATAGTAATAAAACTGTAATAATTCTGCTATTTGAGAATTTGAGGCCTTCACAAATTTAGAAAAATAATTATGTGAAGCTTTTCTGTCATTGTGTAGGCTGATGATCAAAATTAATTTTCTTAAAAATTTTAATAGAGAGTCTCTATCTTGGAGGGAAATAATTATCCATTTTTATTTGCCAGTATGACGGCAACAGAAATTCTGATTCCTCCTTACCAAATAAAGGATTGGTTAAAGCACACAAAAAATTAAAAATCAAGAAATTTTTTAAGTTGTCAGATCTTTTTGTGGTGTCTTTGTGGGAATGAAGAGACATATGAGTTAAATAAAATGTGAACAATTTTCTGTGCTGTTACTTCCACTGATGGGATCAAAATGGGTGCATGTTGACTTTTCTGCTTTCTTTCCCCTGTCTCTTTCAATTGTATTTTCAATTCGATGCCTTTGACAATTTCACTGTTCTATTTGTGGTACTTCAAGATAGAGAAAATGTGATCCATTAGATCATTTCAGCCCTTGAAGGAATGTAGTTTTCTGGTAGTTGAAATAGGGTTAATTTAAAAACTACGTCTTTCTGTAGGGTGGTAAAGTGTACGATTGTTTAAAGGGACTTGTGGGAGAGGTGGACTTCAAAGTAACGCTTTGTTCAGTGAGGGAAAATCTGCCTATGTGGACAGATCCTGTCAGAATGTAGGGCTTGTGTCAAGGCCTTTTTTTTTTCTGAATTTTAAAAGCATTATTCTTTATATCATATTATTTTAACCTTTAAAATATTCTGAGCAGTATTCTTTGGCCCTTCTTTTTCATTCCCACTTGCCTGCTCCATATATCTGCCCAGCTGTACTAGTAAATATGATAAGGTATTTTAACAGTCATCAGTGAATTATTTACTTCCAGTTTGATCTAAGAGCACAGCTGCAGAAAGTAATCACAGCTTCACATTTTGGTGCAAAGTGTCATGTTTCCTTATAGGTTTTGATACATCATTGACTTAGTTTCATATCTTATTTCTGTGGTTTATGAACTAATTGTCTATTTCTTGGGATGAAGCAGATCATCTTTTAAAAATATTCTTCTGACATGTTATAAGCTGCAGTTTGATACTTTCTCTTTGTCTTGATGCAGTTATACTCACAGAGCAACACTCTGCTAATTTATAAAAATTTATCTCTGGTTGGACACAGTGTGCTTGGGAGACTCTCCCTCTGCTTGGACATTCTCCCTCTGTCACAAAACATTCCCCATGAAATTATATGTCACACTTCGCTTTTTGGCACACCACACAAAATCTAAACTTTTCTTAAATTTCTGGCATAAAAGGGTACCACTGATTTATGAGTTCATAGTAGAGTTTTAAACCTAAAGACACATTATTGAACTGAATGCAGCGCAGTCAGAAGTTGACTTTTCTGTGAAATCAGAAGTTGCTCAGTATTTAAAAGAGAACCTACGAGAAATGTTTGGATAATATTTTCTTTTTTTCCCCATAAATACTGTGGGCTTTATATTGTTACAAATTAGCCACTACAAAATTGTGTGACAATTAGGGGTAGAAATTCTGATGTTTTGGTCTCTCAATGTCCACAGCCTATGCAAAATAGGAAGGAATTTCAGTTTGTACTGTAACATAGAATGACCATAAAAATAATAAACTAGAATACATATTTAAAATTTGCCCCCTATTCCTGAATTGATAAGATTTCTAAAGCCAGAAGGAATAATTAATCTGACCCAGTGTATAACAAGGCTATTTAATGTTACTTGGTAATGACTACATAATTCTCAATAACCTGTCTTTCAGAAAAAAACCTACTACACTAAATATAAAGACTTGAAGAGATACATACTTTACCACTGATCAAAAAGGATTGGTTTTGGGTATTCCCTACTGAAAAGTCTTAGGAAACGTGGAGAAATGGGTAATTTCCATTCAGAATACAAAGTACCTAGGTTCCTTTTCTTCTCCTGTTGATTTCATGTACATTGCAGAAGGTATCAGCAAAGAAATTGCACCCCCTCCAGAAAACCCCCCAAAACTTTAAAAAACCTTGATAAAAGACCAATGTTAATTTTCGACTGAAATTGTTTTTCTGAACTTCAGCCTGGAATATATCTGTAAGAATTATTTATTAGTTGTTGTTATCACTGAAAATATCAGTTTAGGACAGGAGTACTAACCTAATTTTTGAGATAAAAAATACTAATGTCTGCACAGCAATCTGCTTGCAAAGTGTTTTCAGAGTGAGCAGGGGAATTTTAGGGTGTTTAAATAAAGGAAATGAATGCTCTCATGTATTAAGAATCATCAAAACCTCTTTTTGCCGTTGCATTTGTCAGGAAATTTCCCCAATAAACATTTCAGCAACAAGTGGACACATTTTCATGGCCTTTGACATGATCCAATGTTTTATGATGTTCAACTGAAGTTACAAATCCTTATCCATATTTTCATAAATATCTACTACCATATCAGGGAAAAATAAAAATTTTCAAGTTCATTATATGGCTAGACTGGAATAGTCCTAAAGATTTAGTTCCCACTGATGTTCTGCATTTTCACATTTCTTAGAATGTGATACCCAGGGTTAATTAAAGTAAATGAAGTTAAAGCACTGTACACACAGCTGTCCTTTTCTCTTTCTTTCCTGCATTTTTAAAAACGTGTTTGTTCACGTTCATCCTACCATCAGCAAAGCCATAATGTATATGGTGCTCAACAGTTTTCCACCTGTTATTCCCTACACATGAATGCCATGACATGGGATTGCAATGTAATGTAAGTTTTGTTGTAGTAGGTACGTATATATTTGTACAACCATTAATTGCTTTGGAGCCTTCATAAAGGAATTTGAGTCATCACCAGAGGACATTTTCTGTGGTGCTGGCTGTCTAACTCTCATTGTCTGAGTGCCAGTCACACTTCTGAAACACGATAAGTAATGTTATTACATAATCTTAAATACATGAAATAAAGATGCCATCACCCACAGCTCATCATCCAGTCTTGTAGTTCTGTGGCTCTCTGTCTTCAACTGTGTAAATCTATGTCAATTTTGTCACTACATGCACAATTCATTGATATAAGATTGCTAAAATACAAAGCAATCTTCTTGCCTTGGGGATCTCAAAGTCTCTGCATGAAACACTATTCACACATTTCCACAAACATTTCTTTCTTGAAATTAAGTGGATTTCAACAGATAACCACGCAGAAAGATCTTCAGCTTCCCTTGTCTTTCTATGAATGATGTTGAAAGCAATGATCTCAAGATCCTTATTGACCAGTCTTGGTACATGCTTTAGAGAAGGGACATTGCATCTTTTACTCTGGAAGCAAAAGAGCCTTTCAGAAGCCTGTGGATGGCTGTTAATCTTTGCAGTCTTGGCATGACAAAACTTTTTTCTCTTTGCTGCAGTCAGCATAGAGCTAGACCTGATAGAGGGAAAATCAATCAAGTTCTTCAAACCTGGGAGAATCTTCTCTCAGCTAAGATAAATCCATTCACAAATTCACATAGGAAAACTGAGATATGTTCAAGTTTACCATTTATGAATGCTCCCAAAATGTCTTCTGTAAGTACTTCCTGCAGAACTCTGTATAGACAGAAGCTGCACCTGTGGAGTGTCACCAAATCAGGCTTTGGGCTTTCCCCTGAGAGGATGAAAAAAAGAAATTTATCATCTCTTATTTTTTTCATAATAAATCTGGTCATAAATTGTAGTGAAATAAAATGTAATCTATGACACTGAAAATGCATAATTCTTACAAATTTCCAATTCCTTTGCCTGTAGATAGGAATAAAACCTTTTTTCAGCACAATATTTTCTGTGCTAATTCCTTAATTTTTTGAAAGGTTTTTACTTTGACTACTTCATGTATTCCTCTTAGACAGTATTTAAATAATCTGAAGTATTGCTGTTGTGGGCTTACAGAAGTAATTGATCCCATTGTGCTGATAAATGATTGCGGAAATTGTGTAATCTGAAGTTGCCAACGCATGTGCAGTACCTTTAAAATTAAATTTAGGGAAGATGTATTACCCTTCTTCCCTGAAGCTATCTGTCCATGTGTGATCTCATGGACTTGAAAAATAATATTTTTCCTTTGGTACTACTTTTCTTGTGAAATAGAATAATTAAAATGCATAGGATAGGTGGCTGCAGAGACATTCAGGTCAAATGTAAATGTGTTGAGTGTCACTGTAACTTTCTGAGTACTGACAGTGTAAGAAATAAGTAATATTTCCTAGGCTGCACTATGAAGGCTACTGGGCTCATTTCACTTATTATACAGAAAGTTACTGAATTTCTAATTACTTTGTATCCATTTTAGTAGAGTTTTATTAATATGTAGTTCCTAAATCTTGTAGTCTGTGAAAAACAGACACTGCATGGTTATACAGCTGGTCCATTATGTACACATAGCACACACATTTTTCCCCAGGTACTGAGAAGTGGTAGTTATCAAGAGATCTGTTTGTAGTGATTGAAATGTAGAAAAAAGAGAACCCAAAATGCCATTAATGAAGCCATACTCTTCAATTGAAAAATATCTCCCTGTTTTCCCTTTCATGAATTCATTTTTTGTCTCCTTTGCTGCACTGTCTCTGTTTGTGCAATGTTCAGTATCCATAATGAGTTGTTAATGAGCTGTCGATTATGAATGCAATTCATAGACAAGAGAGATTGAGGACTTGAGGTGCTCTTTCAAAACAAATAAGTCTGTATCTGAGCTCTCCTTCATTTACAAATATACACTCCTTCTGTTTCAGTATCTTTTATACTAAAATCTTAATCTGAGTTACTCTGAATGTAGTTGCACATTTAATGAATTTCCTTTAATGATATATTGACTATATCCTGAATGTTGCAATGAACAAAGAATACAGTATAATGAAATCTCTTTATTATACCACAAGCAGACTCAAAGAATTATGGTCATTAAGCTGTGATCCTGGACCAATGAATTTAATGGAAAATTTGCTGTCAAATTCAGTATGAACAGAACCAGAACCTAATTTCTGAAAGGCATTCAGGAATATGGTCCTTAATAACAGTTTTGTAATACATCATATACAAATACAAAGAGAATTAGTTACAAGCAACTTAATTACACTGGAGGATGAATTGGCTAATGCTCTGTACATACAGCTAGGGCTCCTCTATGCACAAAACTTGAAATTATTTGTATATTCTGGGTTTGTTTTTCACCTTTAAAGCCAGAAAGGCTGAGGCACAGACTCTAAACCAAATGCCAAGATTATATAAACATGATCAGAAATGAACGCAGATCTCTCAGCTGTCAACCCATATAATCATGTTTGAACACAACAGCAAACCCCAGTATAAGAACGGGCATCAGGTGGTCTGTGCACTCATCAGGGAAATGAGGTGTACTCACTCTATTACCATTAATTACAGTTTTAGTGATCTGAAATTGAAGCAGCTCATGAAACAGAATTTCTCATGAAAAACTAGTTCATAGACAGATTACCTCGAATGAACCCTGAGATTTTGTGAGCTCCATTCCTTCTCCAAGTAGAGGAATTCCAGGATGACCTTTGCCACCATTAGAGAATTAAATATTTATTAGTGGTTGTATGGAGCAGCTTTAGAGAAATCAGTTACTGGTGGTGAGCAGAGAGGATGCTGAGGTCCTAACTTGGTTAGTTAAGGAATGAGTTAGTTTGGAGTTAGCCCTTCAAACATTTAAAGTAGTCAAATTCCAGTTGGGTTGTGTTTTCTCTATTTATTTTATTTTGATTGATACCTGTCTCCTGAGTAAAATTTTGCTTGAGCGCAGTAATTTTGCAGATCTGCAGAACTAGAGATTTTACTTTAGTTGTTGTTGTTGTTGTTGTTGTTTTCAACTAGCCATAATTCACCCATGCTGATCTTTTGGAAAATCCTGGTATTTTATCTCCTGTCAGAATCAACATCTGGCAAGAACCAAGGATATGAAGCCTTTCAAATATTTGCTCTGAGAAATGCAGCTGTGATACTATACCTACAGCCCTGCATTGCTCTTCTGAAACCTGGCAGGGAATAAAAAGGAAAAAAAAAAAAGAGAAAAGGAGCTGTTTAAAATCATACGACAGGTTATTATTTTGTTTAATGTGAAATGTTCATCTGACAAGCTTATTGAGCTTGATTTGTGTTCCAAAGCCTCCTGCAGATCTACAGTCTATCTGATTTCCCTTCCCCCTCTTCTTCGCTCCCTGCTCTGCCACTAGCACTGACATCAACCATTGTGCCATATGAGGGGAAAAAAAGGTACCTGGAGTATTCAAGTGATTTAACCAGTTTGATTTATGTTAATGGTACAGAAGAGAATATTTTTTGGTCCTCAAAAACATAACAGGCAATTGATGTGCCATATTGCAGTATGGGTTTAGCTATCAACATGTCAAGATTTAGTTTTGCTGTTAACATTTTACGATTTAGAAGGCTATAAGAATATGTGCAGTGTAGCAACAACTCAGGCATCATTCCCCCAGCTATATTTATTGGGCTTTCATTTTTCCCTTTTATAGAGAAATTGAAAAAGGAAAAGGAAGGGAAAAAAGACTGACATTTTCTGTCTTTCATTTTCTTCAGTCTGTCAGGTTGTGAGAATAGAGAGAAAGAAAACTGAGTACTAATGGCTTGTTTTCATACCAAAGTAGATTCAGGGCATAAGAACTCAAACGTAGAATTTGTTGATTTCTTGCTAAACTAAGGATAACCTGTGCATAGACTCTAGCTTCATTGCATCTATCCCCTCTATTTATCCCTGCAGCTGGAAGCTGCATGTTTAACATGCTGTGGAGATGCTGATCTATATAAGCCAATTGTCTGAAAAGCTGGAAGTACCATGTGCAGTGTACATGGTCATAGAAACATTTATTTTCCTTCTAGACCTTCATTTCCTTCTACTTCTGCTGTGGAAAATCAATAAGATGTACTTCTTGGTGTTTAAGTGGGAAATGAATTTTTTCATACTAGGAGAATGTCTCAGTGGCTGTAGCTGCTAAAATAAGATCTAAATTCCTCTTTAGTGGGTGTTTTATTTCCCCCAGGTTTTAAATTGACAATAACTGGATAAAAAAATTTGCTGACCATTTAGAACTAGCACTAAAAAGTAAATGGGACACACGAAAAACTTACCTACTGAAATTTCCATACTTAAACTTCCAAGTTAAAAAAGCAACTTGAAACTTGGGTGATAGGAGACAGTATAAATTTTAGAAAAGTTTTGCTAAGAAATCAGGAAAAGATACAGAGGTCTGTTCCTACATGTGTGCAAAAAATATGTGGGGCAATTATTAGATCTTTGGTCTCTGGCCAAGTTTAAACTGGAACCCCAAAAAGCTGCCACTTCCGGGGACATGGGACTTAGATGTGTGCTACTTCTTCACTTCTGTTTTACCATTCTGTGATTTTAGTAGAAGTCCAAGAGCATGGGCCAGAGGAATGGCCAGCAGAAAACAACTTTCAGATACTACCAGAAAGTAATTGTTCCCTGGGTCTTAGTCCTCCACAGGTTTTACCTGCTGAGGATATTGCAAAGATAAATTATTTACCTTTGAGTTCTATTGTGGTGACAGCAATATCACAAAGAATTCTATTGAGAAATAAATATTTTTCTGCTCAGTGAAGAGACTGTGGAATAAATAAGGTCAGAACTACACAGTAAACAGGAAGATAAAAAGAAATATTGATTAGTTGCTCATGAAGAGAGAGCTAGTCATCTTGTGCATTGTGTTGAAAAATACTGGGTAATTACCTAATTAAAGATTGTATCAGCAATACACATAAACAGCACAGTTGAATGAATCACGAACAGGTAAAATTCTGATGTCAAAGCAGATAAGTATGAAAATGCTATAAACTCTGTGAGGATTTTGCTATTGATATTGATTTTGTATGGAAGATGTTCAGCTCCCACAGTGATGGACTTTGATTTACCATGTAAAGTAGAAGAAAACACCTAATTTCCAGCATTTTTTATTATTTAACTTGCCACCCTAAAGTTCTTAGAATATAGTAGTATCTTTTAAATGCAGTAGAGTGTATGGGATCTTTTATTTAATAAATAATTTATATGTTGAAAGATAAAGTAGGCCATGCAGATCTTTTTAATAGAACATCTAATGGCAGAAAACCTTTTTTTTTTTTTTTTTTTTAAGAGGATTCCCTTTCTTTCCAAAAAACTGGAGCTTTGTAGTTATTTAACATTCAGGTTTACTGTAGAGAAACTGATTTACCTTGACTCAATCTGTATTTGAAGAGGGAAATTGTACAGGGATAAAAGAATCTGTTCCACTCTTCTCAACTGAACTGATACTTAGGTTTGAAAGGCAAGAATTTTAGTTAGCTGATAATTTTTTGAGTATATGTTGTGATAAGGCAGGCTTTTCATAATACCTGTTTTTTTAAATTAAAAAAAAACCCCTTACAAAATGATTCAAACATGTCAGTCAAAATGGAGTTTGTAAAAAGTCTGAACGGACCTAGATGAAATAATTAAGATTACAATAATGTTATAGTGTCTTCTGAATATAATAAAAGTAATAATTAAAAAAAAAGTAGATACAGTAATTTCAGGAAGTCCTTCTTAACAAAATATATTATTCAGTATGGAAATCAGATTGTATGTTTTGACTTTATGCATGAGGTTTGGTACCCTTGGGTATTCCTTAAGGAGCAGGAGCATCTGATTTCTTCATTTGCAAGCCAGGAACTTGACAGCCACAGATGCAAACTAGTCCAGCTTAAGGTGTGAAAGCTGTTCTGTGAAGCCAGAATCCAAGCAATTAAGCAGGTTTCCCTGCTCCCCAGGTAGGCTGGTATTTAGCTAAGTTGTCAGCACCGAATATGCTGCTCTAGGAGGAAAGGTAGACTGTGATAGGTGGAACACTGGAAGCATTTTTTGAGAAAAAAGATAAAACAAGCACCTAGGAGTTGAGAAACGCATTTTTGCCTTTGGTTCCTCAATATTTTCATCAAGATCCTTAGAGGTGCACTGCACAACACAAACGGGCCAGAGTGCAAACTCTCAGTGCATCACATGAAACAGATTCTAAGCTGAGGCTGTTCCTGAGATATAACATTTTTTACCCAGAGGTACATGAGCAGTGCAGGGCAAATCAGTCTGCCTTAACCCACCTCCATATCACTCCTGCTTAATAAGCAAATGATTCCTCAGGTTAATGGGTGCTTTAATAATGGATTAATTTGTGTGTGTGAGAGCTATATGCATAACTTCTGGGTTTTTTTTTTTGTAATCTGTTTGTTTTAAAAGTGTGCTAGGCTTTCCTGACAGGAGCATTGAAAAGTTAACATCAGTATGAGTCGGAACTTTCTGACAGCTCTTCACGCAGGCTAAGGGGCTCCCAAACCCTTCTGCCTGCCTTTGGTACTGGGTTTGAATGTGTACTTAGAATATGTTCCCCTCTACTCTGATGTGTAAGAAAATGCTCTAATGAAAAGTCTGGTGGTGTTATGCCAATGTAAAACAGATGCAGTGAGCAGAGTACCACTAATGAACTTAAGGCTTTGGTTTTCTGTCCAGCTTAAACCTTTCCACTTACACTGCAAATGTAATAGTACACCTCATAACTTAGACCTAAGGTTGAGAGCACAACTGTTCTTACAGTACTCCTGATCTCCTGAAGTCTTGATGTCTGTGGGTTAATGCAGTGCCTTGTGAAAGGACTGCAGGCTGGGGTTTAAGAAAAGAGCTTCCTTACATGCAGTGTCATCGACTGGTGGTAGCCCAGGTCTTGGGCGATATGACAGGTCAGTAGTGGATTGAGCAGCAGACAGGCACAACACGGAGTGGGAAGGGCAACACATTTTCTAACCCCAACAGAGCGTGTAATTCCTCTCTTATTCCAGCCTCCTGCTGCCACTGTGGTGTTTGGGTTCCTGAAACGAAACACTGTGGTTGTTCTGTGCTACATCTACAAACATCACTCTCAGGGCCTCCATAATGGCATAGAAAATGAAGTTAAGAGCCTTCAAATAATTCACTGCAGGACATCTGAGCAGTATGCATTTACTTATTTGCCTGATTTAGGTGCTGTCAAGTAGTAATGCAAATGCAAGACTCCCAACACTAGAGGTTAAAAAGCCCTGAATTTTGGCTGTTATCCATGTTTTCACCTGGCAAGTTTTTGAGTAAAAATAAAACCCACATCCAATAAAAACAAACAGCAAAACCTTAAAAATAAGTATCAGGAAATAAATAAATAAATAAATTAGCTGTGTGATGTAGTAGACAGAGCATAATCTAATCCTATTTCATATTCTTTATATATATATATCTGGAGTTTACCCACAAACCTTCTCCAAAATAGCCTGAGTCAATTCAGCCATGCAAGGGTCTATTGACAAGCCCATTTGGCTTCAAAAGAGATGAGATAACATTTTTAGATCTTAAGAGAGGTTTGTTATCTGAATAGAAATGGATCATTTAGCAAACCACCTTCATCATTTTTATTGCAGTCTCTTTTTCAAGAGCACCATTATGGGTCAGAACTAGCATATACTTTCGCTGTTAGATTAAGGAATTAATTTTTCTGAACAATATTAGAGCATAGTTTACTACATCTAAGATAGTTTCTGTCATATATTTTACAATGTCTCTTCCTTTGAACCATATCTTACAAAGCTTTGGCTCTCTTGCCCATACACAACATTATTTTCTGGCCATTGTTTCTGAAAGAGGACAAGGCAACCTGTAGACTGGCTTTCAAGCAAGCTTTATTTCTCTGCTGGGAATTCAGCAGGGAAGACAAAAACCTAATGGTTGTCACTGACAGTTTACCCAACCATTTTAAAGTGCATCACAAACAACTGTGCTCTCTTCATGAGCCGTATGTTTTTACTGTATGAAGTTCAGTGGACATTTGAAAGGATGTAACTTATATATTCTCCAAATTATTTCACAGCTATTTTGAGTGAGGCCTGTGATGATAGACAGGACTTATTACAGTGGTTGATAGCTTATTATGAAAGAAAATGCCATATGAGCCTAGGAAAAACTTAGACAAATCTCTCGCAGTTTGCTACTTAAAAGTTTTGTTTCCTACAGTGAAACCATTGGTATTGGGGATCAGCACCATGAGGAACAATTGCCATGGTGACTCATACTCATCCAAAAAGGCTACATCATCATGCCCTAGTCTGAGATTTGAGTAAGAGCAATCAAGCAACAAAGCTTGTTGTAGTAGAAAAGCCTGCAGTTTGTGATTAATAAGAACTAGGTTTAATAGCAATGTCTGAACTGCAGGAAACCTGCAATAGCTCTTTGGAGAGTATAAAGTGACTGTGTTCCTCATAGCTCTCTGCCACTGCCATAAGCCATCTGAGGTAGTGCTATTTTAACTTTTCTGTTGTTTGACATTTTCTTGTTTTAATTGTGTAATATCTGTGTTGGACTGAATTCTGGCATTAAGAGCCTCACCACCCCCCTCTTTTGACTGCTTCTTTTTAAAGCAAGAGGAATAAAATTAATTGCTTCTGATCCACCACAATGGTAATTACATAGTCCCAAGTGGGACCTGACCAAGGATGAACTGCTGCTTTTGCTTTCTGGCTGGAGACACTAGACAGGGATAATAGAGAAGTACATCTGTTTCAGTGGACTGGTTGTTTCCTGCAGCACAGAATGATAGAAGTCTATTGCTGTACAATTACACTGTGGTGTTTGCAGGTTGCAATAGCATCCTGCAAAGACTGAGAAGAAAAAGATAATTTCCATGGTTGTATATCTCACTTTGCTAAGCGTGTCTGTGAAAACTGTTGGCCTGCTGCCTCTTTGCTCCTCGAATCTTCGTTAGAACATCACACTGATATAACAAATGTAGCAAAATCGTTAAAAACAGCTTGTACACTGCATGGCCTTAGAAGAGAAAAAGAAGCAGTGATAGAAAACAGGTCTAGGAATAGTTAGGAAATGCTAGCGTTGCAAAGGAGCCACAATCATTGCATTTAGATGTAGTTGTCTATTTGTTATTTATTTAAGAATCTTAAACAGGAAAGCGATTAAAAGCATGAATGTTTTTCTATATTAAAAATAAATATATTCTACCTTCAATATTTTCTGTAGAGACTACTACTTACTTTGACAGTAAGTAAAAGTGTTTTGCACTTCCATATGTCAGAAAACATAGGAGGAATTGTTCTGATCTTTAAAAAACTCCTAACACTGTATTTTAAATGGAACAAAGCATGTATATAAGAAGTATTGTTAAATGAACATTTAATGCCTCACACTGAGTTAGGTCCCTGAAATCATGCTGCTGACTTAGAAATGTTTAAGCTACTAAAGTATAATACATTTTATTTATCTTTCTGATTTCTGTACCTTCATGGTACAATTTTTGTATCAAGCAGTGTATTGAGCAAATCAGGAAAGATTTTTTTTCTTCTGAAGCTGATTTTCTAATATGGTCTGTTGACATAAACAATCCAAACCTGTGACACTTGCCATTAAAATAAAAGGTTGAACAACAAGATTATAAGAAACATTGTCTTGACCACAACCAAAACAGGAATAGTTTACCCATTCAACTACGTGAGTTTTTCAAATAAGTTTTACAGAAAGAATATATAAGATGTAAATGATAGTGTGAAATTTCTTGTTGGCACATAGTCTTCAGAGAAAGAACAAGACACAGATATCTAAATGCTTCTGTAGCTGAACTAAGGCTTTACGTGTCATAAATGTTTGTGCTTTCAAATACATGCCTTTTGAAGATCTTGGCATGGATTAGCTAAGATCTATTAAATATATAAAGCTAAAGGCAAACTTTATGTTGGAAAGAATTTGCTGAAATTCCACAAAAATCTTGAAATTATTGTGTAAATGTGACTGAGGTTCCACAGACTCCAGTCTCAGCCACCTAACACTGAAACTCAAACATCTTCCTTCCCATGAGTTTTTTCAAAAGTAGTTTTATTTAATTAGATTTCTGATTTAGGCAATTTCAAAGTGCACCTGAATAGTACATTAAAGATTTTCTCTGCAACGCAATGCTAGAAATTTAGTTAAAAAATAAAACCTGATTTTTGTATGCATTAATTCTTCCTGGAGGAGAATCCATGCAAGGTAGCAAACATTACCAAAACAAGTCTTATTGAATCTTATACTAGTCCTTTGAGGTGACAAATTTCACTCAGTATCTGTTTTTATCTTTTGGAAGCTGCTTTTAAAATGTGTATTGCTCTTATCCCATGGCATACAATTATGACTTCAGAGTAACTGCAGTAACTTCAGAGTAACTTCAGTTAGCAAAGCAAATATACTGAAACCTGTCATCTAGCAAATAACCAGCCGTTTTCCTCAAAGTGCAGTTCTGGATAGACCTCCCTTTTCACCTGATTACCAGGCCATCATAAAATCTTATGATGTGAGTAATGTCTGCAATATCCTTAATCTCACCTTTACAGGCACTTTAGCTTTCAGGCAATTATACATACAGCATGACTTCAGTGGTCAAAATGCTATCTGCTTGTGTAGAGAGCTGACATTAACTTAGGTTTCTCTTGGTAATTTCACGTTTGCTATGACCAGCCCTGCCCCTTGGACACTGGGCTATACCTCAGTCCTCAGGTGCATCACCTTACCTGGACCAGGTCACCTCTACCTGTCTCAGTGACCTTGGAAGTGTCCCCAGCTGTTAGTGACCTCCTGTTCTTATGCCAGCAGCAACTGCAATCTCTAAAATGGTCTGTCAGGCCACCTGCCTGGCCGCCAGAAATAAAACACTCTCCAAAAACATATAAGGCAAGTTTAAAGGAATGTTGTGCAGAGATTCCTAAACAGCACACAGAACTCAGTGATAGCCAGAAATATCCAGCTACTTATTATTACCAAGGTTGAGTGCAGTTCAGAGAGCACACTGGGAGCAAACAGCTTTGAGAGTGGATGTGTCAGGATTTGCCAGGGATTCTCAGGCAATCCAAATCCAGAGCCCACCTGGGAACAGCAGGTCTCCCTGAGCGGTGCCGTCGCTCAGCTTTTCTGCATTTCCAAGGCGCCGCCAGTCAGGAGGGAGCAGAGCGCTGGGCGGAGCCATGGCAGGAGCGCTTGCACATTCCATGGTGCATCACTGCAACTCTTTGGGAAGGTAGGTTGGCGTCAAACGCTTTTCACAGCGTGTCCTGCCTTGGGGATGAAAACCAGTCTGGGCTAGAGCCCTTCCCTCTGCCAGCAACGCACAGAGCTGAGGTGAAGGGTTTGTTTGGAGGACACCTGCGCGGCTGCTCGGCAGGTGCTGGCAAACAGGTACTAGGCTCGTGGGCTTCTTCTGTTGGAGAACATGTGAAGCTGAACGTTTTAAGCTTCCTCCTGACTTCCTCAGCACTGTTCAGCTGGAAGGAGAGGGGAGCTGCAGCATAAGCCGTGCATGTCTTGCTTTCTTGGATGTAACTGCCATAAACAAATCAGAGGTGTGAAAAGCATGTGCTATCTACAGAAAATGATGACATGCTGTTCAAAAAATGGTAGGCCCTGTGAGGATTCTGTTTTTCAAAACAAAACCCTACTGACAAAAAAAAAATTACTGATGCAAAAGTGTGTATGAAATGAAATAATAATTGCTAGCATGGATTTGTAATTTTATTATGAAATAATTTCTACTACCATTATCTTGTCTGAAAGACCTACTGCTGTCTGTGATTTAGGTACTCATATTTAGACTTTTTTACAAGTTTTAAAAATTTTTCTTCATTATTGGAAACATTTGCATGATAACAGGATCGTTGCTTTTAAGAGTTCATCAGCTCCAGCCACTTAGTTCCCACTTGAAGTCATAATATTCTGTTTATAATTTCATAATTGTTTGCAGTAGAGGTGATTAAAATATTACAAACATAGCATTATTTCGACTTCAGGTATGGAGCAAGCAACAGATGAACACTTCCGGAACAAAGATGATGTTTATATGTAAATAGCCCAACTAGTACAAAGTAAGGGGAAAAAAATGAGACTACAGAACATCCAAATGCAATGTTTTTCAGTTTTCTTTTAGACAGCAATTTCTCTTTGAAAGACATGCTTTTCAGAACCTCACATTTTCCAGTATAATATTTCTCTCATCTCTTATGACGTTTTTCTACTATATTAAATGTTTCTAAATGCAAACAAACAAAAAAATTAATGCATTGATTGGCACAATAAACTCTCCTATGCATTAACTGGCAGAAAGTTCAGAACTCTTCCAGATAAATATTTGCATTTCACCCTTGCAGAAACTCAACTCAGTGTGATGGCAGTATCAAGTGTATTCAGATATTCTAACAGGAGGCACCGAATTTAGGAGCTCATGCTGCATGTCTGTGTTCCTGCACAGTCTGTACAGCAGGGTCTGAGGGCTCACACAGCTCTCTCTGCAGAGCCTGGGTTTCCAGCCCCAGCTGATTGCTGGTGCTCACTGTGAGCATCCTGCTGGGGTAGGGACAGGTTTCACACCATGTATTCAGATCATACTTGGAAATCTGGTATGTCTAGGGCCTGTCAGATGTGTAAGACCACAAATTTGGGGTGAATTCTTCCTAAACATGCCCCCTCTTCATTTACCAAACTGCAATGCAAAATATTGATGTAATTTTATATGCTGTTTAAGTTGCTGAATAACAAGGAAATTCATTTCCCTCCCTCTCACAAACCCCAAAGGAACTTGTAATCCAATGATAAGTGATTATCTCTCAGAAACATTAAGTACAGAGATATGTGCCACTCTTTTATGCACATAATAATTCATTAAATTCACAAGAAGATGTACTGATTCTGCCATTTTATTATTTAGAAAGAAATATTAAAAAACAATGAGGCATTTAGGTTTTGCTCTTCAGCCATTGTTGTTTTGCTATATATATTGCTTCTATGAGAAGAACAGGACTGTGAGAATGAAATATTTCTCTGGGAAACTATGGGTACTCAACCTTATATTTGGATAATGATGCAAAAGTTTTTTTAGGAAAAACCCTGCCAAAGATAGACTCTGAGGCATAAGTAAGTAATGAGAACTTTTTGTTACACTCTGCCTGATGACTGCTTGTTTAAAGGGTGAGAAAGGAGTTCATTAGTCACTCAGATGCAAGATATCTGAAGTGTTATCTGAAGGTACCACAATAAAACAAGCTTCTCATGGCTGGTCCCAAGTCATGTCAGGGCCTCTTGAATACAAAAGTCTGTGAGATCCCAGTTTCCTGTAAAATGCAAGCCCTGGTGCTTAAAGGCATCATGCACAGGAAACCAATGACCTCAGCAATCAGCTCTCTCAGAGGGTAAGAAATACCCAAGAGGGAGGTAAAGAAGGACCCTCAGTATCATGGAGGGAATGTAAAACCAGACCTTATATGTAAAACCAGAGGCTGAACAGGCTGTGCCTGGCATGGGCAGTGGGTGGGTGCAATTGCATGCGCCGGGGTGCCCGCCCTCTGACACACTCTGTGGGGACATGGCCTGAATCTCCTCTCTCTCACTCCTTCCAAATCCAGTCACCTGGCAGCCTCATTCCTGGTAAGGGTTGAGAAAGCACAGCCATGGCACCTGAGGACATGGTTTAGTGGTGAAGGTGGTGGTGGTGCTGTGCTGGTGGTCTGACTTGATCTTAAAAGTCTTTTCTGATCTTAATGATTCTATGATTCTGTGACCTCTGTGTTGGACGGTAGTGTTGGACAGTGTTGCCTAAAACTGTACATAGCTGACAAAGTCCCTGTGTATATTTAGTATTAGATTCCTAAATAATTTATGCTTTCTGAATGAAAGTGCTTATTCTAATAAGCTTTGCCTATATCAGTATGATTTCCAAAATAAATTTTGTAATGGGAGAAGTTCCCAATTTCATCTCTTTAAGGAAATTCAAAAAATTGAACTGGAAGAATATTCCTTAAAATAGAAGCAATTTTAAGTGAATAATTAAAGGAACAGAATTAAGGCAAAATTAAGTAAATTAATGAGGGTTCTTAATTCTAAATTTCAAAGAAATTTTATGTTGATTTATGTATGCTGAGCTTGTGGTCTGAGTCCAAAGTTGTGGCTGGTGGAAGCTGCTGTTTAGCTTGGAAGGGTGTTCCACATTTGGTCAGAATACATTTTTTACTCTCTGGGGCATTTTTCAAAAGGATAGGTAGAGAAGAAGAAGACGTTGATTGGCCTATATTTCAAAAAGATGCCACTTCTGGAAGAGGGACTTTTAGGAAGTAAAGGGAGGCAGGAAAGGGAGAAGGCATTCTTATTCTCACTGTCATTAATGAGAACAATACAGTAGAAGATATGGCCAGAGATAAAGTTACCTCAGATTATAAATTTAGGGGGTAGAATATATTGGCTGAAGCTTTTTATGTCAGAAATAAAAAAAATGTGCAGCTGTTTTGGTTCTCTATTTTTCTTTCTTTTTAAAATATGTCATAAAATTGATGGTAAGGTTTGCAGATCTCATCTTGCAGTAATTAAATGCATGCAGAATTTTAAAAGGATAGGCGTGTAAGTCTTTTCAAATACTGGTGCATAAGCTAAGACTTCCTTGTCTAAAAAGTACCAGCTTATAAGGAAAAAAAATGTGCTCTAATTTAGCTGGACAGATTTGCAAAGATCTTTGAAAGTGTGAAAGAAAGGGTAAGAAGGAAATGTCTCCTTTGCAATCTGTTTATGGCTTTGGGACTGTGCTTTATCTTGACAAATAAGATAAAGATCATTTGACAGGAATCCACTTATTCTTATCTTGCTAGCAACTTAAAACTGAATTATTCATTCTCAGTGTGAAACTCGGTTTTCTATTCTAAATTCAGCTGCATAGTTCACACCTAGTCTCCACAAGAATGTATCCAATGCAATAAAATAAATGTAGTGAAAATCACCTCTGTAAGAGCTACATTACCAGAAATTATAAGCATTCCATGAATGAAAGAGCTTTAATGAACTAGTAATAAGTCTAATAAACTTACAAGAGTTACATAAATATTCTCTAATTTCTTCCTATAACTTTCAGGTTTGTGGAGGGGTGAGTGAACTTATGAGCTTTGCTAAATCATGCAGGAATTTTCCTCATTATGAGAAGTCTTTAAGTGAACTCACTTGGGCCACATGAAATTGCAAATATGTGTTAATCTTGGCTGTGTCACACAGGTATGTGAATAAGCATGATTGCTGACTGCCAATCCCAGACCTAAAATGCCAATCCCAGACCTAAAAATTCCATATTACAGATGTAGCACAAATTTTATTTTTCTAGAAAGATTTGATGGAGACTAATAGAAACTCTTCCTGTGACAATGTTACATTACTAAAGCGAATAAACAATACAAACCATTATTTCTGTAACAAAACTTGTGCTTTGCAAACATAACATATCTATGATCCTTCTTGAGTGCTGTTTAGAACTGATCCAAAATATGAGACCAGACAGTGTAATAAGTGATCTTTCATTCTTGGTAATTTTGAACCACGCAAGGCTTTTCCTCAAGAATTCATTTTCTCCTGCATACATTTTCTTTTGCTGATTTATATATATATATAAAAATATAATATATATATGTGTGTGTATATATATATATATATAATATCAGTTAAGCATTTGCATCGCTTGAATTAAAATCAATCGGTTAACACATGTAAGGTCAAATGAATCAAATTGGGAGTCACTACTCTTCAATTCAATCATTGCTGCTCAAAACTCACTTCCATGGACATGTATGAATGCCTTCAGCTGCACATTCCCCCCCAGTTTTTAATTTAATGGTGCACCTCTGTTAATGTGTGAGGTGAAGCAGCAGTAGTGAAGGTGAGCAGCCCTGGTTCAGGAGGGGTGTGATCTGGGGAGCTGTGAGCAGCTGGGGAGGGATTGTCGTGGGCACAGCATTTGAAGGGGAAAGTGGTGGCTCTCTTTCACAGGACAGTGGAAAGGAAGCTAATAACAATGGTGTGCTATAAAAAGCAGAGGAACATTCTTTTCTGTCAAACAGCCGCACCTCTCTGGCAGTGCTGCTGCTGCACTGCACTGGCTGGTAACCACTCCGTGTTTGAACTCTGCTGTTACTGAATTCCACTTAAAACAGAAAACCACACAAAGGGAGCAGGCACAGAGAACACCAAAAAGAAACAAGATGTTCATTTCCTTGCTGCTTTTGTTTTAGGGATTTTCTTTGTGTCATTGGGAAATTATGATCTAAGTGTTATTGTGGGGGTTATCTGCTGTCTGGGCCAATTTTACCTCATTAAAGAAAGACAACAATTATGGCAAGTTCTTCCAGAAATTCAGAGCAGCCATTCAAAAGCAAAAGTCATACTGGGATGCAAAATCCCTCCAGTTTCTGCTTCAGTCCATTTTAAAAAATATGTATTTGAGGCCTGGGGGAAGAACACAATTTAAGAGAGATTTTTCCCTTATGCAATGAACCCAACAAGGCCTTATGTATGCTGCAGCAAACTGCAGTACCTGCAGGGTGCTCATCTACCATGAAAGTCTTTTATTGTCTCATTCTTTACATGAATGAAATGTGAATATAGTTCCTTCTTTCTCAAAAACCATTACACTGATTGGATTGTGTCTGGAAGCAACAGAATGGGTTTTTCCACACAATTATTTTCAACAGATTGAAAATGTATGGCTCTCCTTGTAGGTGCTGATGGAAGGTATTCTGGAGTTTCAAAGACCGTGTGAAAAACAGTATCTCCAGTAACCTTTAAAAATGTTCTAAGTAGAGGGGAAAAAAGGAAATTTTAAAAGTTGTTAAAAATACATATTATTTTACTGTAGAGTTTTCTCTGGAACTCAGTGGCCTTTATTGCTGCAAGTTACTGCTATTGATTGTAATTAGATTATAAGCTTCACAAATATTCATTCATAATAAAACAAATGACTTGTGATACAATTAAGAAAATTGTAGTATGATTATTGAGAATAAAAATGAAATCTAACAAGATGATAGGGTAGTTGCAGAGGGACTACCAGATATATTTTCTTGGAGCTGCTGGCTATATTCACATCATATAAAACTGTGTTCTGAGAAATCCACATTCTGAATGAAGGCCTATAGGCAAGTTTTAAGCTAAACAGTAGCCATTATGTTATCACAGGAAAAAGATGTTAAAAAAAGGCTGTTTCACATTATCTGAGGACATGTATGCACCGAAGTGTTTGTGCATGTATGCCTATATGCATAACTGTATGTGAATAAATATATTCACATATTTACTGAAAGCTTTTAAACTGGTGAAAAATTGAAAGGGATAGAGGAAAACTTTGGCTAAAAGCTGCTAATTCCCTTTTTCTGCCCCCTTATTAATCATATCAATATTTTAATTATATCTCCTTCCCTATTTTTTTCTTTGGATTGTCTGAAACCTATTTTCTAATTCAGTACAGCAGCTCATCTTTTAATGTCATTTTAATAGACCTTGTCTTGTGTTCATGAAACAGTAAAAGCAAAGGTTTCATTGTAAAAGAAAATTGCCTTACTTGCACCGAGTTTTCTAATTACTGTGTCTGGTACCACCACTGAGTGTTTGGAGAATGGGAAAAGAGAGAAGAAATAGAGATGTTTATTAATCAGCCCTTACTGATAATTAAGGCCCTCAGCTTCCCATTGATGGTTTTTTTTTTTTTTCTTTCAGTTTTTCATACCTTGATGTCAGATAAAGCAAATGGCAGGAGAAAAATCTCATCTGCAGACAAGTCACTTATTTTACAAACATGGGCATCCCATGACATTATGTGAAGGAGGATGCAGGACTGTGGAACTTCAAACAGACCTCATTTTCCCCAGAAGGGTTGTGTAGTAATATGAGGTGGACAAATGAAGAGACACATGGCTTCAGCAAAGAACAGCATCACTGAACTCATCAGCAAACTTGGATTTGCAAATGCCTCCTGTGGATTTGCTGGATTCTGTATTTGCAAGGATGAGATAAGAATAGAGTCTTTCCAGTTAGGATGAATGAGCAGTTTGCCTACTTTATATAAAGAGATAGGTTCCCCTCCACCATGGACATCATTTAAGTATGTGCCCATGGTCACTGTGAAAGTGACTGCTTGTCAAGAAGAAAAAATTGAATTTATGTAATATTTTCCTGCCTAGTCATGAGGTAAGAAGAAGAAGAAGCTGGGAAGAAATGCTTTTGTATATAAAGGGAGAATGGCAGGCCACCTTGATGGCAATCACTCAGAGGACTGATGCAAGGGCAGGGGAAATACTCCATTTCATGACAACTTTCTGCACTTCCTTATCTTATTTCCCCATTTAAATTATACAGAAGCTCAGCATGTAGTCAGGGCTCTGGTAAAATGTGCACAAAATTAAATATATTAATACAATTTTGAAGAAAATCTTGGTGGGTGATAAGAAGAGATGAAAGTTTATTAATTCTGGACAAGTATTGATCCCTGCTCTTTAATCTAACAGTAAATTTGACCACACTTCTTTGTTATACCAGAACTACCTGTAGAATGTGAAAGTCTCATAATATGTACTGCACATCTTATTTTCCACCTGCAAGTATATCAGCAGTTACATTTTTCATCACCTTCTCATGGGATTATGGCACAGTAAAGACAAAGTATGACATGAAAACTAATTTATCTCTATAAAGAAAAAGAAGCCAGGCTCTCTCCAGGAAAACATTATTTGAAATTCCACAAAAATGTAAATACAATTTATTTAGGTTTTCTTAATACTTTTAAAAGAGGAGAATTAAGCCAAAAAAAGTTGTTTAACTGTGTGTAGAGGTCATGACAGAATTTATTTTGATTGGGTGACCTCCTAAAATTATTCACCACTGCTGTGATTTTTTTCAAGACAGCTCAATAGAGTGTGACTCCCAGTTCCCATTAGAATTTAATGAGAACTGGGCCTGTAACTCCCCAGATTCCTTTGAAAGTAACCCAGCCCATGATAAAATAATACAGTTCTGTGCATCCTTAATTTTTGACAGTTTGCTTGTGACTGGAATATTGATTGCAACAGCTACTGCCAAGCACATGGCTCCCATCACTCTCGTCTGCTTTTCCATTATGTCATAAATAGATCACCCAGCTCAATAGATTATACAAATAGACCAGGCTGGACCACTTGCATGGGTTTGCTTAAAAAAAAAAAAAAAAAGAAGACAAGGCTAATAATAACCAAGCATTTATGTCCCTTGAACAAGTTAATTGTAGGAATTTTAAATTGCTCTGAAATTAGTAACTTCAAAGAGAAAATAAGGACCAAAGCAAGACCAGGTCCAACAGTAGTAATTAGAATCAAGCCAAAAGTAAGCTTGATTGGACAGTAAAAATGTTTGCTCTATGCAAGAAACCTGGCAAGTGTGTGGTACCCAAAATGAGGGTTCAATTAAACCTTTGGAAAGGAACAAAAATATGCAAGCAGAAACATTTAGTATCCTGCTAAGCTGAAAATGCCCTCAAACTAAAATGGGAATTGAGGTGATTGAATAAGCAATAAGAATAAAGGAAGTGAGTTGTCAAAATAAAATATATTTGCGAATGGCCAAAGCATGGCAAGTTCTGTCAATCTCAATGGGCTGGATTGGTTTGGAGTGCTGACATCTCAGGGAAGATTTTAGAATTGGTTTATTGAGTTTTGGTTTTTTCTGCCTTGCCTTGCCTTTTCTCTTTCTCTTTTTCTTCCTCATTTTCTTTCTCTTGCTCTGGTAATTTAAATAGTAACACTACCTAGAAGCCTGTCAGGAATGAAGACTCCATTGTCTACCCTGTGTGTAGAACCTGCTGTACAGCTGCAAAATAAAGAAATGTAATTTGTTTTACTCAAACACTTCTAATTAGGTTGAGATAGGACAAAACTGAGATGCAGTAATGAGCGTCCAAGAAGTCAATGGTATGTCTAAAAGCACTTTAAAGCAAACTTAAATATCTTTATATGTGCTGAAGTCACCCTTCTAGACATAATTGGTCAGACAAAATCGATCACCCAAGCAGTCAGGAGCTTAAGTACAGCCCCTGTTTACCTGCTTCCAGAGGGTGCTTGTTTGTTTTCTTTGAAGCTGTTGCAACAGGAAAATATTTAAGCACCAACTTAAACTGATAAGATGATGCATGGATGATGGTGATGATGATGATGATGATGAAGCTTTCTCCAAAACATCTGGGCCGCCACCAAACAAATTACAAATATACTAGTTGGAAAGTACAATGATTACATAATGTCTTAGGGTGGCAGATGTTAAATTGACCTTCTGAAACCAAATGAAAGATGAATGACAGATGGAGGTTTGTGATGAATGAACCTGACATGGTGTCAAGAACCTCGTATCTGATGGATGCCTTTGGATGGATTTAGATGGGTGACAAGGGTGAAATTATGGAACTTCAGAATATTGTTTTCCAGTAAACTTTTATTTAGATTCTATTGACTTGAATAGAGATAGTGGCTGCAAAGGGGAAGATTAGTTTCTACCTGCAAATTAGCTCTAATTATTTATAATATTGTGTTGGACTGAGGGCAATGGGTCAGGAACAGGCTCGAGAAGAAGAGTTGAGCTTTCATTTGTGTCATGGAATGAGTGACACAAAGTATGGAACATTCTGCAGCATTTTGAACATGTTCAGAAATCATTCCAGAAAAATCTTGATTGTCTGAGCAAAGGCCATTTCTCCCTTTGCAGAAGTCATACTCCTGTGACCATCCACAGTCAGTGTCAAGTTCCAAGGTTGAAACTTCAGCTAGAGCTATAGGAAAGTACACACCAGAGCAGACAGTGCCTCTGCTTCTGAGGACTCATTTAACCAGTGGTGATTTTACATGTGTGGATTTTTTTTGTTTTTTCACCTTTTTGTTTCTTTTACTTATCTCGTGTGTGACAATTGTTCTGATCTTGTAAGGGGCTGTGTGAAGGCAGGCTCTGGCACCAGGGACAGCTGCTGATCGACTCAGAAAGGCTTCATGCAGGTGGAAAGGTCAAGCACAAAATAGCTTGCAGGTCCAGAGGCCTGATGGCAAATATTCTTACCTTAGAGCAAACCCAAAAAACCTTGTGAGGCATTTAAAATGAGATCCAGAAAAAACTGATCAGGGTTTTGTATGGGACAGTATAACATCAGCTAGGTTAAGGCTGGAACAGGCATTAGTCAGAGTAGCACCTAACTTCTTAAAATACTGCTCTGTGACATTAGCAAGAACAGCTTTAAAGTTGAAATTATCACCCTCTGTTAGCTTTACCTCTAAATGCTGCCCTATCTCTTTTCAGACGATTCTGAACTGAGCAGATGGGACTCTAACAGCTGAAATACCCATTTTGTTTTTCCAACAGAAACATTTGTGTTTGGACCCTGGAAATTTTGTAACTCTCTTTTGAATCACTAAAGAAATTATATTGTTTCTGTTTCTTCAATTATTTACTTACCAAAGCCCCAGAGCATGTTTGTGTGCAGTGTAATTTGAACAACAGTTAATGCTGCATTGTTGACTCCTCTACAAAATCTGTACCTGAATATCTGCAAAGAGACTGGATTTTAAAAAATAAATTACAGTAGAATTTAAAAGCTCAGTCTCAGGATAAAACGAACTTTCAGAATCTTCAGCTGCCCAACCTAAACAGTCCCAGCTAAAGCATGATCTCTTTGGCTTGCAGTTAGTTATCTGATACTACAGAAAACAAAAGGTAGATTATCGTGCAGATATTTTAAAATTACCGGTATAATCTCATTTCTAAAAATAACTATTTAATTTTTTGTATGTTATTTAATAATTATTATGTCTGCCAGAACTGCAGACAGTAGGGATGAAATAAAGTTCTTTTTGCCTACCTTCAGATTCACTTCAGCTTCCTAGAGTTTGCACATTTACTATAGACACCCAGAACTGAGTCTCTTTGAAATGAAAAGATGTGAAGGAGGGGAAATGTTTGAAGATGAGGAACAGCCTTAAAACTCTGGATAACATACCCTCAGAGAGCAAAACTAATACAGGCACACCGTGAATAAAAAGAACAGAGATGGCGTAGGGAGTATAGGTCAATGAACATAAGGAATATGAGGGCAAAAAAAGTGTCAGTTTCCTCAACTATTTCATAATTTGTGGTTGGAAATATGTTTAGTCACAAATTATGCGCTAATAGTGTATTAACTATCTACTTCTAGACTCTCATGTCATTATTCATTTCTAAAAGTATCCGATATGATGGTCATTAATGAGTTTTATATTTTTCTAATAGCTTTGCCAACCCTGTACTGTGACTGCTCCTTTATTGACCTTCTTTTTGTCATATGCATGTGTTTTGATCAACTTTGAATTATTAGCATTTAAATATGCCAGCAGAATATTGAAGTCTCAGAATACAATGTTGTTTGTAATAAAATCATTAATGTGATAAGATGCAGATCAAAAGGAGTGTACACCAAAGAGAATACAAATGACACAATACTGAATTAATATGAAAAGATGAAACACATTTAACAATAAGCTTCCACTAATATTAGTGAGCTTATTAATGACAAAATTTCTAAAACATATAATGGAAAGTTAAATAAGGAGCATTTCCCATAATAGAAATATGCTCCAAAATGAGACAATGTAATGATTGATTTGGTATTATTTTTTCTTTAAGCATGTGTCAAATTTTCTAATTTTTTAAAAGCACTAGTTTACATATATATACATATGTAACAGATCATGTGTTCTTTCAAAGAGAGCTTTTTGGGAATCCTCTTGATAAGGCACCTTTGCTGCTCAGGGTGATCCTGATGTAGGTGATGTAGAGACATGTGGACATGGAGAACAGAATTTTCCCACTCCCTGCCTGAGTTCCAAACTAGTGACCTATCAGCTATTCTCTAGTGAATGGGCAGGCCTTTCACCAAAGTTTTATTGAAAAAGTTCAGTCTCAAAACCTGCACTGCCTGCTTGCCACAGTTACGTTGTGCTATCAGGAGTATCATGCCACCAGTATCAGCTCTCTGAAACTTTGCCCAAAAGCAAAGAGAAAAATCATGAAGCATACTAATCTTTGTAATTAATGGAATGTTTTTCATATTCTCTCTCTAGCTATCTTCAAAATAATTTTGTTTTGGTCTGGGTCTTTATCATCTTTAAAGTCTTTGTAAAAACATTGTCAATGTGACAGATGTTCTTGTGTGTAGCTGTAACTCAAAACAAGAGCAATATATTGCTGATATATTCAGATATAGATAGATATAACAGAAAACTCACATATGGTCAACCATAAGGAAAATACTAATTCCTACATCGTCTATATTCTGAAATGCAAAGTTCCAGCCCTTAATAAGTGGCAAAATTCTCACATTTATGCACAAGAAAAATATATTGTCTCTTCCAAATCCATTCCTAGATTTTTAGTAGTATAGACTGGTAAAGAACATAACTAAATTGAGCCATAAAAATTGTTTCGCTTGTGTGTGTGATTTCAGAGAGAGGAGTGGATAAAATGGATTTATTCTTTTAATGTGAAACTGCTTCATGTATCAGAAATTGCATAGTTGACAACTTCACTTGAGTTACAGTAAAGACTTTCAACACTGCCAAATGGCACATCATGTAATTTCTGATCTGGTTTAATAAAATTGAAATGTTTGGTAACAATTTATTGGGTATTGCTTGAGAGTTTTATCATCTATATTTATATTAACTTAGAGTGGTTGAGAAATGTGAATTTTTATCCTTCATCTAGAAATTATATAAGCCAAATATAGGGGCAACATCAACAGAAATAGTTACCAAGATGAGAAGAAAAAGGTCTTTAGGGGGTGGTTTCACCACAAATCAGTAGAGTCACCTAAGATAATCAATTGCCATCCTGAGTTTATTTGAGTATCCAAGGCTCCAACACAGAGAAGGATTGGAAAATTACTTGAAAATTTCTAAAAGCAAGCAATAGTTGTGAGAGAAAGCAAAGAGACTCATACCTGGAGCTGTGGCATACCACCAGTATTGTGTCTTCCAGTGTATCACTGGATACTTGAAATTAAAATGAATTCTAGAGATGTCTAAATAAAAAGGAAGACCTGATATATTTTTCTTTGTATTACAAATACTTAACTCAGATCTTTGGAGATAGGGAATCACAAATACAGCTGAGAATATTTTGAGAATATCTGATCTTTGCTTTTGAAAAATAGTGTTCTCAGTTGCAAATCAGTGCTGATGTGGAAACTGAAAGTAGGGTTACCTGAGCCGTGCTTGCAAAATAGGCCAACAGCATGAACCAAAAAAAAACACTGAAAAACTCACTTTTTAATGAAGAGAAGTTATTTTATGATTAGGTTATTTACAGAAATTGTACAGGAGTGGAGTTGGAGTGCTGGTGCTGTAAAGAGAAGATTGCTCATAAAAGCCAGGAGAACAGTTTTGATTTCTCAAGTGTGACAGAAGGGTGTGGTTCTGGGAAACATATGTTTACAAAGATTTGAAGCTGTAAAATGTGTAGATCCTGAAGAGGAAAAGAGTAACTAATGAAATCCAGTTTCCTATGAATTCGTGCCCTCATTCTTTAAATACAGACTGTCAACTTCACAATTACTTTTTTACCTGTGGTACTCCCCTGAGCAAACAAGAGTATTTGTGGTGGGTAACCTGGTGTTCCCAGGCCAGCTCACTCCCTGCTGCTATGTGGGTTTGTCTGCTTCTCTTCAAGTGGGGGCAGTAATTCTGGAGTTTCATCCACCTCGTTTCTGACTTTTCCTCACAATTGTCTTAATAACTTATCTTCGAGATTACCTCTCTTTTAGATCTGATACATTAAAAAAATTATTACAAGGGGGTCAGCAAACAGACAGCCATGATCAAACAAGCATTATTCCTTTGAAAACCTGGCTAAAGAATAAAAAATATAACCTGTGAGAAGGAAAGTAGAGAATTAATAATTTCTATATATGCTCCTTAGCAAAAAAATTTTTAAGAAAGGTTGTTACCCAAGAATGTTGTACTTGTCCTGTACAAATGACCCAGAGGCTGAAGAGCACATAATTGAACATAATGGAAAAACAACCAGGGTAAACCAGCATTGACCAAGCTTTCTGAAGAAACTTAATCTGAGAAAGACATGACCAGACCCACTGCAAATAAGTTTATTAAAAAACAAACAAACAAACAAAACCTCACCAATCTGAAGGAATTTTTCTGGGCTCTTCATTGCTTTACTAGAGGGACACTGTGTTTTAAATCCCATCTGCTTGGGTAAGCCTCTCAACTGTAACAAATAGAATTGGTGGCCTAAATTCTGATAGTTTTTTGCACTATTGTCATGGGTAAGTAAGTTCTCTGAAGTCCAGGAATGATTTAGATTTGCAGAGTAAACAAGAAACCAGCCTTGGGACTTCTTACATCATCATCTTTTCTTGATCATTGCTGTAAATTATAGGCTGGCAATTTATTGTGCTTTCTTAAACCATAAAGATGACAGCAATCATGTAAATACAAAATACTAGAAATCTATCAACAATGTAACTGATTAGACAGTAAAAAGTTAATCTGAAATCAGAGCCTTTGGGTTTTTTTCTAACTCTCTTAGTCAGCTTGAAATAATTTCCTGTTGTCACATGCTTTTTAAGAAAAGGAATCCTTAGTTAATGCAGAAAACCATTAAAGTCCCAGCTATTGGAAAGCTTCTGTAGGGTTTGTTGTTCCTGCTGTGTAGCTTTTGCTTTTTTTTAACAGTATATAAGCATGCAAACACACATGCATAATGTAGGAAAATGTTCTTCCTTACTCCATTTCATGAGGGATAATTCTAGGTGTGATAGACACTTTTAGCATATTTATTTAATGGAAACATGATATCCAAAACTGTTACCATTTGAGAAGTTGTTATTTGAGTGGAGAAAGACAGGGAGCCTTTCCAGTTTCTGTGCCTCTGTGTTATACATTTTAGAATAAATTCTTGAGATGGTTCCTTTCATTGAATATCTCTTCCAATGTCTTGTTCACGGCCTCTAGTTGCTATTAAGCTACTTAAAAGTCACATTTTGCTGGAAGTGCAGACCCTGGAGGTTTTTTAACTGATATGAACACCAGCTACACTCTGACCCTGTATATACATGTTTCAAACTAGAATGATAAATCTGAAACGTACTCTGGTTGTAAGAAAAACTCTCAAATTGGAATGAGTTGCTTGACAGGTTGCTGCTAACCCATTGCTGCCCATATACAATGCACTAGCTAAATGGTGTTTCTAGACTGTTCATTGTGTCTTGCTCTTTGTTGATTTTTCTCATTCTGTGTATTTGAACTACTTTAGCTGGAAGCACTTAGCTGAGAGATTCACAGAAAGAACACATAGCATGGGGTGGGTGACCTATGAAGTCAGACATGAAAGATTCCTGTTTGGCTATTTTTCAATGCTGTTTCACTTGAATCTGAGGCATTACCAGCTGTGACACTGCACAGCAGTCATTTTGTTTCCTTACACTAGCTAGACAGATTTATCAATTTCTTTTCCTTGTTACAATTTTTTTTCAGTTGTTGCTCTAAAAGAGAAGAAGAAAGAAAATGCAATATTGGAATCTGGAATAAAAATGGATTCTCAAACGCCTTTTACAGTTGGTGCTCTGGGAGGAGGGCCACACTACAGAAATTTCTGAGGTTGAGGTAGAACACCTATTTAATGGGTTCTTTGGCAAGTGAAATAATTTATTGCCACAAAACCAAACCTTTTCTATTTTTTCTTTTTCCAGGCAAAAGCTGTGTGACAAAGTGGAACTGGGGATCAAAGTTTAAATACAGTTTGCTCTGCCACCTGTTTTTGATCTAGAGCTCAAGCACATGACTGGCAACACTCACTGTCACAGCAGGGAGACCTGGTAAGGGGGGACAGAGCAACATGTTCCCTGTTTCTCAAATTGTGAAAGGTATGAGATTGACAGCCTTGGAAAAATAAATCTCCTATTTTATTCACAAAGAAAAAAGATGGCAGAGCAATCATAATAAAATCTTCTCCCTCAGTGCTTTGCCCATTTGTTTCAGGCCTGCTTTAGCTGAACTGTCTGGAGGGGGTGAGGAGATCACTTTACCTTTTGACCAGTTCAGTCTTTGTCTCAGTCCTGTGACTCTGCGCTGGGGTGCCAATTGTGGTTGTCATCTTTTCTTGGGTAGTTGCCACCTGTCCATTAGAAACTGGCCAGAGACCAGGAATTCACTTCATATTGACCACAAAATAGATGTCATAGGCTCAAATTAACATTTTAGACACTGAATCGGGATTTGAAACAGCAATTTAGAGAAGAAAGGCAAAGTATCTCTTCTTCCTTGATCACTTATTTATGGAGTTTCTGTATATTTGAGCTACATTCACTTCCACTTGATTAGTCTCTGTCTGTTGTAAACTTTCTCTACATAATTATTATTTCTTTTTTTAAAGAATCATTAAAGGTCCGAGGCAGATTAGCACCCATCTTGCTACAGGCTGTAAAAACCTTGGTTTGTCTTTCTCAGCTGACAGAAGACATTTTCTTCCAGTTCTTGTGGCTGGCTTAAGGGTCCATACTGGTCTCAAAGAGTAGCTTGACCCAAGGAATTATAAAGCCCTGAAAACCTATCCTTAGTGATCTGCTGGAAAGCATCATTATTTTGAGGTGTCATCACCTTGGGAGAAAGATCACATTAAAAGCAAAAGAAATCAGTATTAGAGATAAGAAGAGACATCAAGATGGGCCAGAACATGAAAAAAAAACCCAAAAAACCTAGGGAGCTGATCAATAAATTTGGAGTCTGGGTATTTTTTTTCCCTTTTTTTTCACAAGTTGTTGAATTGAGTATAAAGGGACTTTTTAGGGGATGGATTATTTGTCACTGTGTATCAGAATCTAGTTGGTGATTTAAGGACTTGTCAAAATGGCACAGCTGTATCCATAAGGTCTATGGTCATACTAGTGATTTGTCTGTAAGGCTGTGGCATTAAAGCAGCTATGATATATAAGGGCATTGGTAACGTACTGTACTGTGGACATCCAGAACAAGATACAGATGTACTAAATTTACCACAGTTCTGTCACAGGGAATAGCTGCCATAATAATATACAAAGTCATAAGCACGGAGATAGAATTAAAAACCCCCAAAACTCAAACTGCTAAAATAAGCATTCTTGTCATGTGTGCACAAGAACTTTTATTCAATAAAAGGAGATGACCATGAACTGGGAGTAAAAAATAGCACTGTTGGCAAAACGTTATTTTCACGGTGTGAAAGATGGAGATGGGAACACTTCTCTTTTTTTAACCTTTATAAAACCCCAGGGATTTACAATGATTTATACTCACGCATCTAGATCTGCAGGAGGACATGGTGTTTGAAATAGTTTGCTTTGAGATACCTTGCTGACCAGTGCAATCCTGCGGTGCTGTTTGCTGCAATGTCTAAAATGCACTGCAATAGCATATTTCTTTGGTTTGGATGAACTCTGCAAGGTGATGTGCAGCTCTGTGAATTAAAAAAAAATACTTAGCAGATAAATTTAAATGTCTGTATTACAATGATAATCTTGAGCGTTGTACAATAGATGGTGTTAGTCTTCTGGAAGAGTAAGTAAGAACCTCTTGTTTTTTCTTGTCTGAAAAATGGATGTGCAAAGCTGTCTGCCATACTACTAGTTATCTCTGAGGTTGTAAAAATTGCAGTCAAGTTTCCAGTTACATTTTGTTCTTTCAGGTTGTGGGATTTTGTTTTGATTTTTTTTTTTTTTTTTTTGTAGCTTGCTTCATTGCGACAAAATTGTTCAAATCAAGAAAGAACATCTTGTTTTCTTACTTTAGCAGTGCCCACCCACCCTGGCCACCAGTCAAGGTCTCAGCACTGATATTGATTTCATGTTTGACATCTCTAATGAAATAAAGGACCTCATTGCACTCTTCCCAAGGGAAAGTAATCCACAGTAATCACTTTTATCTTAGGACTGAAGAAAAATATTTCATTTTTTCTTTCATTCAGACTATGCACTACTCATGTTTTTTGTTTGGAAATCTGATCCCTGCAATTTAAAAAAGAAAATTTACATTGCAGTGGGAACAATGATTACTTCAGAAAGAAACACAGTTTAAGACAGTGATTTCAAGAAAATGCAGTATCGGCTTTTCAAACGATGTACTTCCTTAGTGTGCTCATCACACATGATCAAATGTAATGTTTTGTCAGGTTTTAGACACTTTCCTATTAGAGTTACATCTTTTACTTCATCAAACTAAGGCTCTGCTGAAGGACAGATTGTACAAATAAACATTAGTTGGAATGTTTTTAAAGAGGAATTGTTTACTGATTGAAATACAAAAACTGTTGCTCATGCTTGCAGATCAAATTACATGCTTAAGAGAAAGCAAGCTACATAATTTGTTGACTCATGACTCATAAGAAATGTCAGGCTGTATCTTTTGATGTGAAGAGTTGCAGAATATCTTGTCTTTATTAGATGAAGCAGTAGACAAAAGGTTTTTCTTAAAAACAGTGTCAATATACATAACAATCTCATAGCCATCAAACTGTAATCTCTCTGTGAGGGCGAGTTGTGAAGAGGATGATCTGTAACATTCAAGTTAAGGAGCCTTTTGTTTTAAGACAAAGTATTATACTGATAATACAAATACAAAGTATTATACTCCAACTGAATTCCCAGAGGGAAATTCTTGCCACATATTGTCCCTAGTTTTGATAACTTAAAGAAGCCATGCAGTGTGAAGCCAGTCTTCCAAAATAAGACAGTATAGAAGGAAGGCCATTAAGGTGTATCTGAAGGGTAAGCATGGAGGTAGAGGCACAAAAGCAGTGTCAGATCAAAGACCAGCTGGGCCCAGGCTCCCATCTTCTGGCAGCTTGTAGGGGAACACTTCAACAAGGGGAAGCACACAGTGATATTTGCCCCATGGTTATCTCTGCCATACTGTGGTTTGTGACTCAGGAACTTGAAGTCAGGTAAGGTGTCCTTGCCCTTTACAGCATTTAGTGCCCAATGTCATAGCACCATCCAATTTCCTGCAACACTTGGGAGCTCTCTGGCCCTAGAGAGGTTATATAGGGCTCTCCCAGAGGGGTCCTCTGCATGTCAGTGCTGTCTCCTGTTTATGTCTTTCCATGATGTCCAAACTATGGACATAGAGGAAGGACTGAAATTTCAGTTGAGGAAGAATGGAAACATATTGAAGATTTGCTCAGAGTATTTTTCCTATCCATGTCTATGTTGCTTAGTATTTTTCCATTATAGTCTTATATATGGGGTTAATAGTGCTGGTTGCATCAACAGAGGTTTTGTGAAAATATAAACATAGCTGAGTATGAATCATGTACAAGATACATAAAAACACCCAAGGGAAAACTTGACCAAATAAAAATCATTTTCTTGGAATGGCTCTACCTGATCGGACATAACTGTAGTGGTATGAAGCAGCATTTTCAGTGCTCTTACCTCAGTTTTACACTGTAATGGGATTAATTTATAATCTCAGGTAATGGAATCCTGGGATTCCAATAAGAACTGAAACAGAAAAAAAAAAGTTATTTTTCAAGACTGTCGAAGAAAAACTTGGTCTTATATTTTCCAAGATTCATAAAGTAAATATTATTAATTCCAGATATGTAAATATCTTAAGATAGTCTGTTTTTAAAATAACAGACTATTTCCCATGAAGTGTAAAGAAGGGTGTCGGAATTTAATAAATATTCTTAGTCTTTGTGATTCAGCAGCCTGGTCTAACCTAGCTGATGTTATTTTGAGCAGAAAGTTTGACTAGAGACCTAAATTAGGTCTCTGTGCAGTCCTGTTATTCTGCATTTCTATGAAAGCAGAACGTTGTCTAGAGCTCTTGGGACATAACACTGGAAAAAAAGCCCTCGGCTTCATACAACCTTTTTTTCAACAAAGCCTTGAAGGTGTAGTCAGAAATTTGAAATACTCAGGAGAGATGGTTTACTCCTATTTTGTAAATTTCTGTTTGGGAACAAACTGCTGTCAAGTTTTGAGGTCTGTTTTCTAGTTGGTTCACCATAGCCACAGATAAATAAGGGGGGAGTCAGATTAATGTGACCAAACACAGATTGTACAGTTGTCTACTGTCAGGCTAGTTATCTTAGATTACCTAATAGTAATATAGAAAATAGATGGGTTTGGGTATAAATGGCATAGCTTAGTTTAGGTATCTCACTTCAGGTAAGAAGAATTGCATGCTGGAAGGTCTGTTTCTTCCTCCTAACTAAAAAGAACTAAGATAGCTAGCTCAAAAGTAGAAACCCATCCTTGCTGACCCAGATTACACCCAAAATAAATTGGATAAAAGGATAAAAAAGAAGCTGATGATTTCATTTTCATGCCAAAGATTGAGAGAATGAGTTTGCTGCTGCACTACAAAAAGACTGCAAAAGCCTTTTGCATGTTCCAGCCAAAAGATGGGAGGTGAATCCCTACGTTCAGAGTCCCATGCCAGTCATACTTCTTGCACAACTTCATCCTTTTCCTTTCTTCTGTTACAGTAGATAATGCATGTAAGCTTCACCCCAGCAATAAGATCCATACAGATCTTCCCACTTTCCAACCAGCTGCATCGATGTTGGTGGAGACACAATTGCTGCAGAGCAATTGCTGCTTGCAAGGCCACAGAGTGAGTAAGAGAAGGGGGAAGGACATTATCCCTTCAAAGAGCAGCACAGCAAAATACAGAAAGAAGGGACTTCCCTTTCTGTGTAGCAATCATATGCTTTCATAATTTTTGTGCATATTACCCTGGTCATCTGCTAAAAGAAGATTCCCCCATGTTTTATTAGTTAGGTTGCTGATAAATGGGTGAGGGATAATACAGATTGATTTGTCCTGGAAAACCTTCTCTTTGTTTTGCATTTCTCTGACTCCCCAGAATATGTTTCCTTTCCTTACGTAGCCTTTATCACCTCCCTGCACCCCACCCCACCCTACCCTGCCCCTGCAGCCCCCTCCTGTCCAGACTCTAATTCCCCTTTGCTTCAGACTTCATGGGAATATTGGAGGTTTATTTTCAAGCACCAGCCTTCTCCAATGGAGGGTGATATCTAAGGTATGGGTTATGTTTGAAAACAGTGAATCATCATAGATTGAATCAAGAAAGGGAAGTATATGAGACTGAAAGGCAAACAAGGAAAATCTGATGTGATTCTAAATAATTTAACCCATACCAAGAAAAGAAAGTAAAGCAGATTATAACTTCTACAGAAATAACTGAAAAAAGGAACTGAGAAACAATCCATATATCTATACTTCCTACTGTCACTATTCTTTTCATATTTTCTGTTAACCAGTTTTTCAGTTTTCTGTCAGAATTTCCTGATTGACTTAAGGATATTGAAATGAATTAAAATTCATGGTTTACAGGTATTGTGACTTTATTCTTGAGCATTGCAGCACTCCCTGTGGTATGTGGGGTCAGCTGGACTAGATGCAATTGCAGCATTCATAGCAAGTCACACATCCATGAAAGCCTTTCCTCTTTTTCTACACTTCTGAGCAAGCCCATGAAGTTTAGAGAGATGCTGGATATGTATGAAACAGCGTCTGATAAATTCAGCAGAACAGAGATCTGTAAGTTTCTGTGTCTGTAAAGTGTTTACTTGTGACAGTTTTGTGATTCTCAGAGGGAAATTACTAGATAACCATGCAAATTATAGGGAGGTAACTGCATGTGCTGTAGGGCAAACATCTCTAATAGTCTGAGATGAATTCCCTCACAAGATTTAAAGAAATGCTGATGTAAGTCTAGAGATAATGATTCTGTGTAGATAAACTTGTTGACTAATTTCTTTCTCTTAGAACATCTTTACTAAACCACCTAACACTTGAATTACAGCAATACCATAAAATCTATAAGGTTTCTTTTATAGGCCTATTATGAAGAAAAGCCTTCAGGGTAATATGACCTGGTAGAATCCTGGTCACTAACATATCACAAATAGATACATAAAACTCTGATAGCTATAAAACCAAAATAAAATATAAATATACGTGTTTATTAGTATATCTACCATTCTATTGCCAGCAATTAAGGTGTGAAGAGGTAAGTTCCAGCTTATATTGTTGCAAAACTGAAATAGCCAGAAGTCTTCCTTATTTCCCAAACCATTCCTTTTTAAGTGGTTTTTAAACCAATCTGTCTTAATTCCTAGTTTTGATGTCTTTTTATGTTTGTCTTTAAAAGCATAGACCAGCATTGATTAAATGTTTTCTCTGTCACTATGACAGTGATCCATTTAAACAGAGTGGGGCTGAGTCCTGTATCACCTGCTGAAATGGTGGGAGACATTCCATCAAGTTACTCTCTCCTCCAATTACTTTTTACTGGTTTAATTTTTCAGACTGGGAAAATGAGTTTTGAAACTAATTTGTTCTTTTACACTTGAGCATTCAATTCCTGTCAACATCTGACTGCTTGACTGCTTACAACCTGATCTACTACTAAATTTTGCCATTTCATATGCTGTCATACCCAGATTTGAGATTTGTTCATCAAAGCTATTGCCAGACTAAAACAGCTGTCCAAACCCTACAGTGCTAGTGATGGCTAAAATCATGAGGGGTCTGTGGATAAACAAAACATCTTTCCTGTTTCAGTGATTCCTTGATAGCTGCAAGCTGCCCTAATGCTTGCTGATAGATGTCTCAGCATGGAAATCAGAAGCATGTGGGAGCAGCAGTATCTGAAGGAACATAGATGGGATAAGACCTGTAAAGGGGAAATATTTCTTGAAGAAAAGGTGAATTCCCTCAGCAGTTCAACTACTCCTGGGCAGAGAGGAATATTTTATGTATGTTTTACAGATCATCCCAGTAGACATAGCTACTGAGTTTATATAGAGTTAAAAATCATATGCCAGTATTTTTTTTCCCCCACTGATAATAGAACTTATTTTTAGACTTCTAATTTTTTCTTTAGAACAGAATTATTATGACTTAGGAGCTCCTCTTGTTCCATCTCACTGACTTTATCTTTGGTGCGAGTAGAAGATACAAATTAAGTTTTGCATGTGTGAATGTAGCTCTGTTTTTACTGCACTTTGGCCAGGGAAAATAGACATTAGATAAGTGCATTTTAATCTATGGGAATATAGCAGCTTGGAGCACTGAAGAAAAGATACAGGACTTGGAAAATGAAAGGATACAGAGAAGGACAATACCAGCACACTGCAAAGGAAAACAATTAAATATCTGAGACTGTCTTGTATTTGTTGCTGTTGTGGAGGATTGTGTGCCATCTGTGCTAGGATGTGCATGAGAACCTTGTGATAATAGCCATCTTGCACAGCCAGAGGCAAGGAAGGTCTGAAATGCACCTAGACCACAGAACAGCATTGGACATGGATCAAAGATACTGCAGATGCCAGATGCTCTCCAAGATTCAGATAAATTGGGCCTGCATAAGGCAATAACTCACCTTAGGTATCAGATTAAAGCATGGTGATTCTTCAAATAAAGTTGTTATTTTCATGACTGTATCTAACCTTTTCCTGTTTCCCCATGCTTGACAGTAGGGACCAAGTAAAAGCTCCTTTGGATCTTATCAACTTTACAAGTACAGTTTGTGTGGCAATCAAAATCAAAAAAGAAAGAAAGAAGATAATATTATTAGTAAGCCCCAATTGTTCCCAAATGCATGATTTTAGCTGTGCAAACAGGTGGAATTTCTAGCAATATAAACCAATATATTACTGAAAATCATGCCTAAGCATTCAAATAAAATACATAGACAATTTAAAATTATCCATGCAAGCTATCCAGTAATGCGTTATTTGGACTGCAGGGTTTTTATGGATGAAATGGTAAAGTAAATGTAAAATGTAAATATCCAATCCAAAATTCCTCAACTTTTCAGCCATAGAAACCAAACAAATTATTTGCATGCTGTTTCTGAATTCTGAGGTGGACAGATAAGTAGTTTGCTTCTGCATCAGAGGTTGAAGCTTTGAATTAGCTCACAAAATGAGACCAGCCTGGCCATCCATCCCCATTTGCAGAGTTTCAGATTTTTCTTGGCACAGGAATCCTTTTGTTTCCCAGCTTAACCTTGAAAACCTTGAAAGTATGTTCAAACATTTTAAAGCAAGCCTGTATATTCCTGAGGACTCTTCTATGTGGAAGTGCACAGACAGACCTGTGTTCTGAGAGGCAGGGATAAAAACCTGCCCTGGTGCCAATGCCTCCCAGTAATGTAGATTAGAGGTGGTAGGTGTTGGGAAATTACTTCTTGATTTGGTGGTACATCTTCTGAAATACAAGTGGAGTACAGCTGGCTGTCTGGGCATGTGGGCAGAGACTGCCCTGGGCCATTTGCATCCATGTGAAAGTGTTTTCTGTAGACTGCTGGATAGGACATCTTTCCATGACCCTCTCCAGAGCTCAAGGAGTAGCATTTTTAGGTCTCTAGCAGTGTCAGTTGGCAGGTTTTTTTGAGGTTTTAACTTCTGCATGAAAGACACATCAGCTAAGATCTGTCTGTACCAGAATAGGCTTTGCAAAATTCTTTATTTGCATTCTATTTATTTTACACTTAATGCTTGGCACCCACAAACTCCCATCATCATCTGAATTTGACAAAATTACCTCTGTGGTCACCCTGCTAAC
Organism: Dicaeum eximium; assembly: GCA_013396995.1. Taxonomy (NCBI): domain Eukaryota; kingdom Metazoa; phylum Chordata; class Aves; order Passeriformes; family Dicaeidae; genus Dicaeum; species Dicaeum eximium. The sequence goes on from VWZP01006945.1 coordinate 1,466,850, forward strand.
TCTAAATTATTATTAGAAAAGCTACTATGACACTTCTTTCAATTCATTGTTTCTGGGAAGATTTTGACAGAAAATTTAAGGAATTTTCTCACTGATCTTCTTGTATTTGATAAATCTCTAAAAATATCTTTCTTAACCTATTTTCACCATTGGCCTCATTTGGGATATCTGTAAGAGGCATCCTCTACACAATGAATGAAAGACCAATTTTATGTCAGAAAAAGAATAAAAGAAGAAAGAGGAAGGTGTCTGTAAAATGCCCCAAAGTGTTAGGAGTGTGTGACCCTTGATACATAGGAGGGAATGAATGAAAGAGACCAAAAGAACCATAAGAAATTGCTTCAAGACAGCATGTTGCTCTTGTGCCAAAAAAGCAGATGGCAAAAAGGATCATGTAGGGAAAAAAAGAAAAAGCAAATTGTTTCCCAGAAGCCACTATGCAATAGGAGTAACAGTGCAGAGCTCCTTTGCTATCTCCAGCTTAGTTTCAGGTGTAGCATAACAAGAAAACTCTTCCAATCAGCCTCAGGGCAAAAAAAAAAAAAAAAAAAAAAAAAAAAAAAAGCCACAGGTATAATACTTACAGATGTGTCAGTCAGCAAGAGATATTTTAACACAACAATTTAAATTGTTTTCTTTTGAGACATTATTGTTGCTTTTTTTGCAATGTCTTATACTTTAAATTTTCAAAAGTTAATACTCTGCTTTACTACACAGAATACTTATTAATTCTTCACAGAAGGACATGTTTCTCAAGGAGTTATACACTATCTTATCAATCACTTAACATCAAAACCAAAACTCCACTAAAAAGGGCAGTAAATATACTCTTAGGGCTGTTTTCTATGAATTTACATCATGATGTGATTTTGCAACTGACTTTTTAGCTAACTGGTCAAAGTTAACTATTATGCCTTCTGCATCTTATTCACTCCTAATTTTTTAATTTGCCTCTAATTTAACAGGTGGTCACAACCTTCATCAATAACATTGTTTGAAATATTGAGATCCAGACTTCTTGTAGTGGGTGTCTTGAATGGCGTCAGTCTAAGGAATTATACATTTTTGAATGCAGGCTGTATCTGCTCCAAGGTTGCAGGTTCTAGAGATTCTAGGTCCTTCATATTGCAGTTCTAGAGCCTCTTTTACAGCTTTGTGGGCAAGGGTAGCTCAGAGGATGCTGGTATTCACTGGTGGCACTGCAACAGTACTCCCACCCTGTTCTTCCTTCCACTGCAGACACCATCCCATCCCTGCCTTCTGGCAACACACATTAATTTCTGGGATACTTCCTTGATGATGAAGATATTAAGAGGAAAATCTGAGTCCTAAGTAGTAGCATTAAAATATGGGTAGCCTGTTAAATAATTCCCCATTCACAAGAGGATTAAAAGGGTACTGTTTTGCAGGACTCGGTTAATGGCCTTACATAAGACAGAAGAAATAGCATGTACAACTTAAAAATTAACCAGGAGAAGTCTTACTTTTATGCACCCCAAAGATAAAACTTTCTGAGTTCTTATGCTTCAAAGTAGTTCTGATTTTAGTGTGGCACTGCTATGGGGATGTGGCAAACTTTACATACAATATTAAAAATGTAGCCTTCCTTCCCTGAAGGAATCTGAAGTCAGTAAGTCAGACATGCTATGCATCATAATTAAGTCTTCTTATTTCCTGAGCCCAGAATGACCATTCTGCCATATACAGATGGTCAGTGAATGCTCTCAGCACCCATCATTTTCTATTTATTATCTGTCATCCTAACATTCTCATTTTTCTCTGCTATCATGGTGTTCAAGTTCCTGACAGCTAAATGTGCTATCTCTTCACCAGATACAAAACCATACTAGCAGCCTTAAATCTGATTGAGAGGGAAAAGTTATCACTGAAGACAGGGTGAAGAAAGACTGAAATATTGACTGGAACAAGAACAATTCACCCTCAAATTTTTGTAATCCCTTGAAAATCCTAACAGTATCTCACAGCTCACAGCAAAAACAGTCCCCAGTGGCAGCAAGCAAAAGAGAGGGGTATGAGCAGTGATGCCCATCGTCTGTACAGTGCATCTTTTCTTCACACAGCCACTCACTGTGAGGTCAGTGTGCATGGGAAAACCACAGTACTGGCAGCTGTATGCCAGCATGTCTGCTAACCACATCATTTCTTAATGCAGATACAGGGAAAGAAAGGAGTAGGAACTCCTTTGGACTGTGCTTCCACATGCCAAGTCTGAGACAGCAAATTAAATATGTCTGGTACTGTTATCTGAACCCACCTTGGAAAGAGCAGCCCACAGTCACAATAATCTGCTGTTCTAGTCCCCCAGAGAGGATGCCTACCTCTTCTGAGTCCTTAATTATGTCTGAGCTGTGCCTGAAAACTGATAAGGGATATTAGACTTAAAGAAACAGAATAGTTTGGATTGGAAGGGACATTTAAAGGCCATCTAGTCTAGCCCCCTTGCCATGAGCAGGGTCGTCTTCAACTAGACCAGGTTTTTTCAAAGCCCCATTCAGCCTGACATTGAATGTTTACTGGGATGGTGCCCTCACCATCTGGGCTAGTTATTGCAGCGTTTCCAGATCCCATGAGGGAAATCACAGAGAGAATAATTTTCCTGCATTGAAACCAGTGTCAGTGTTAGCTATTTAGAAAATGGAATCCAGGTTCTTGTGTACATTCACCTGAGTTATTTAATTTGCTGCTGTAGATGTGCTCACTGAGATTGAGGGTTATGAGAGTGACTATTTCTTACACACAGGTTGTTGGTTTAGCCTATTCCCTTCTGTAAGAAGTTTTCTTCTTACTGCAATTTGACCTTATTATACATGAAGACAGTGTGTAAAGCTAATGATTTTCATCAGCAGAAAATGAAGTTTCTCTTTAAGGACTTTATGTCGTATTTATTTCATTGCTTCTATAAAAAAGCCAAGTAGAAAGTGTTGGCATGACTATGATTTTTTAATTAAACTTCTAGGATATCAATTTTTATTATTTAATTAGGGCTTTTATTTCTACAGGCAAGGCTAAGTGGAAATGTCATCAACTTACATGTTAATTTAGAGGCAGAATTCCTATAAATCCACCTATGTCATGTTTACACTTCATCCAGTGACTATGTTTTGGTGTAGCCACATCTTTGTGTTAGAGTGTTTAGAAAGCTGAAGACCTGTCTGTGTCATCACCCTTGATCTGTTTATTTGTTTCTCCCTGTAGTCTTTTTCATTTCTCTGGACAGCAATTCTCACTTCTGTGACCCCCTTTACACCAAAAGAGACAGTATTGACAAGGCTGTTTGTGTCCCCTGCTAAGAGTTCTCTCGACCTGGATTCCTGCTGCTTCTTTTCCCTCTTTTATTTTCTTGCATATAGTGGTATGTGCTTTGTGCACACAAGGTGAGAGAAGACAGAGCAGGAATAACCCAGGGACACAGGTCCAGAGGCATCAGAAAGGCATGAAGAGCTGTCACTGTGAGCCAGGAATAATATTGCAGTCTGACTACTGCTCAGTGACATCCATGAAATAAGCTTGATGGTCTCATCCCAAATCCCTGTGGGCAAGTGACTACATCACAATGACTAATATGGTAGCCAGGACTCACTGGCATTACTGGGAGCCTCCACTGACTGCCCAGGCACTTCACAGGATTCTGGATTTGGTCACACCCACTGAGCAGGTCAAGGTTGGGTGTGGGTACTTCCCCTGGACAAGGCTGGGCTCTTTTTGTTGGAAAGGTCAGCTATTTCACACTGTAACTGATGCTTTTTAAAAGAAGGCAAATATTTAGTGGTGCAAATTTATAGATAATGTAAAACATCTGGCCTTTGATGACCATCTCTGTTTTGCCTCTTGCTTCCTTGCCAGGAATAGATAGATCCAATTTTTCTAAAGAACCATTAGAGTTCCACTAGAATATATTTAACTAATATTTAGTTCTATGAATTGTATTTGTTGTAGAGTAAAAGGCACATTTATTTCTCTGCTCACATTTAAATGTCATTTCCTGTCTATTGATTCTCTTGGCATTGGTTACTGATCATATAACTCCCAAATGGTGTAATCCAAGCTGTTCATATTATTTGGCTTGAAGTTTATTTTGAAAAATCTGTAATAATCTAAGTTAAATAAATATAACGCTAGAAAATATACTGTAGGGAATGAATCCACATTGACAGGAGATGGATAAAATAGTTCTTTTCCATCTCTGCATATGACTTTCTGATTAGGGAAGGCAATAGCAAAAGATGGATGACTGCCTAATTGGATATTAGTAGGGAAAGAGTGACACATGTTATAGCATACTGCTAGAGGATGACTCTGAGGGTTGCAAAGTGAAGTATTTAGGACAAATGAGCCCATCAGATTAGATAAAGTAAAAGAGACAGTTGGGATTGCAAGAGCTTCTCTGACTTATAATTAAGAAAATGTCTCCACAGGAGTCTGTGCTAAGCATATCAAAGGTAACAGATGCAATCTGTTGAAGGCTTCAAACCACCTGTATGGAGAAAGCTGCTTTTCAAAGGTGGCCAAAAAAAAAGGGAGGAACAGCACTTTTTCTTGCCCTTCTTGAGGTATCTTGTACATGGCCTATGTCTGAAAGTACATAGGAAATAGTTATTGGAAAATAAAGTTTATTTTTAATATAAGGACCAAATCTTCCTGTGTGAATTTCTGCTTTTACATTGAGAATTAAGACCTTGTTTGTGGTGAGAAAATAATTATGAGGACCAGAGAAAGGAAAATATGGTGAGAACTCAGTAACTGAGTAATTGAGACAGGAAGGGATTTCTAATGAGGAATTGCTGATTCTTTGGGTTCATTTGTATTTACTTAATACTTAAAATATGCAATTGGAAGTAAAACTCTGCTTTAGAAACCAACATTTTCCTTAATTATTCTTTTTGTTTTCTTCCAGTGTGATTTTTTTCTTGCTTTCAAATAATTACATTCATTGGTGCACTTAATGTAATAAAAAATAAATGACAGCTTTCAACTTTTCAAAATTTTTAAACCTTGAGTAAGTCAATCACTCTGTATAGAATTTATGGAGTCCTATTCATGTCAGTGCTAATGCTCCACAGCCTTTATTCTATACACACTCCAAACACAAGACCAATTAAAGGATAGGGGTTGTTTTGCATCCCTCTAAAATCCTCTTCTGTGGTTAAGTAGCTGGAGACCCTGCAGAATATCGCTTCCTAAGTTTTTTGCTAAAAAAAGGGTGTTGAGTTTATTCCAATACTGCTGAGACCTCAGACAGGACAGTTCAGTGACCTGTTCACTTGGTTTCTTGAGGCTAGCAGCCTAATCAGTTCTCAGGTGGAGTCTTCACACTGTTGACTTTATCCTTATTTATGGTGGATCCCCAGAACATTACTATCACACTGGAAAGGTCAGGGTTGACACTCTTCTCTCAGAATGGTGTACCAGCACAATCTGGAGACAACCTGAAATCCAGTCTACTAGCTGACACTCTATATGGCCTGTAGGCACTGTTTACTCTGGAAATCAATAGGTTTTCTTCTGCTGGGTTATTGCTTGCACTAAAAGCTCTGACAATTTGTGTTGCTTTTAGTCTGGCAGCAGATCCTGTTGGATCCCATAGCTTCATAAAATTAAGAGAACCTATGGGCCTAATTCTACCAAGGTGTGAAGTGAAGCATCAGTTGAAAGACAGGTCCCCCTAAAATGCTATCTCTAATGTTAGAATTATGTAATGCTGTGAATTGAAAATAGAAGACTCAGTCTAGAGTTGAGTAGGATGAATGAAATACTGCTTTAGTAGATTAGCAGCTGGACTAGGATGAATTTAAAAACCTTACATCAAATACTTCGTTCCCCTAAAAAGTCCTACATAATTAATAGTGGATTCTTTATCTCTCCATCTCAGAAATAATGTCTGTATTTATGAAATAAAAAAACGCAAAACCCCCTAGTAATTTCAGAAATTTCAAATTTTCTTTCAAGGAATGTTTTTATCTATAATACAGACAAATGTTAAATGACGTAAATCACATGCATGCATATATTATTAATTATCATGTTTACTTATCCTTTCAGAATTTTTCTTTTTTTCTTATGTTTAATATTTTTTAACTTACACTTCCTGTTTTGTTTTTGAAATCTACACAAAAAGTCAACAAAGAAGTGCATAAAAGGAAAAACAGTGTAATTTTTCTGAAATATAAGTAGAAAACTTCTGTGAAACCACCTTTTGAAATTGAAATAGAATTGAAGCCACCTGTGTGACAAGGATCTTTATCTGATTTTGGCATTTATCCACCCAGAATTTGACATGACATTCCAAATTATGGAGAATTCACTTAGAAATGTTTACAAAATAAGACAAAAGAGAGGTCAAGAGACAGGACTAGGTTCTGATATAACATCTACAGTGTTGAGAGTAGAGGGCATGGGCCATAACTCACATTATTTTTCAGTAAAATGGTAATGTATTTGTATGACATGTAGAAAGTCTAGAAAAGCTTCCAGTTGGGAATGAGTGTGGTTTTAATTTCATATGTATTATTTTATGATTACTATATGTCTGAAATAAAACTTTGTCATTTTGCAGTGATGGTGTAGTTACCTGTCCAGTGCATTTTGTTTCTACTCCGAAAAGAGCAGCAAACCCCACAAAAACTGAAAGTGGTGTTCTCAGTTTTGACTGCTGAGTCAGCAATGCTAGGATGTTTGACCCTTTAAAGGCTACTGCAGATGGAAAATGAAGTGCTGCATTTTCTATTTTCCCCTTGCAATAATCTTGCTTTTTTTCCAGAAACACAAATATTTTGTAGCAAAACGCCTGTCACTGAAGTGAACAATACAAAATTGCTAAGCCATCAAGTGATGAAAAAAGTGAAGCTAAGGAATGGTATAGAAATAAAAACTGGCTCTCAGTAAGACATTTCCATGTGGAAAAATTATTCCACTGATCATTCCACATATATCATATATCTGCATAAGCAAAACCTTGGGCCCTATGGAATATTCCCTGCTAGTGTGCCACATAACTTCCAAACAAGAAGTGGAAAACAGAACTGGGAGAGCACTTTTTTTCAATGTATCTGTCTGATTTAGGATCTACCTTATCTTTAGATGTTCCCTACAGGGTACATTCTGAATTCTTAGTCATATTAGGTGAGTAGATTTTCAGTGTATAAACCCATATCTGAAAAAAATTTTCAGCATCAGTATTCATTTCAGTGTTCAAGCGATTTTTACATACCATAAATTTTTTCCTGTGCCTGTATATTATTATACTGTAGGGCATTATTTCTGTGCAAGTTATTGCATTTTGTATATGCACCTTGGGACACGTTAGGGCACATTTTCTAAAAGAGTTGATGCATAAATGAGGCTGTTCAACCATTACTGGTGAAATATCGAGGAAGGTTTTACATAAGGAGATTATTATCACTAGTGTGGACAATGCTGATTTGCACTTTTGAGTATTAAATATTCTTAATTCTGGCAGTTGATTTGACCTGATAATTAGTTAACAAACTGAGAGGTCAGGTATTTTCTGTCTGGATGAGTTAATGGTTAAATTCATCATGAATTTGCCAGAATATTTTAATCAATTTTAAAAGCTGTAAGGCAAAGTTTCTAGGGCTAGGTGCTGGTACTTCTGGTTTGCTATTCTTTACAAATACCAGTAAGAAAAACTATTACAAATGAGCTGCAGTTTGTTTGGATACTAAATACCTGCATAAAACAAAGTATTTCTTCCCCTTCTCTCATCTGTGTGTATGCCCCCTTAATGATCATTTCAATATTGAGTCACTTTGTTTCCTCTTCCTTGTATTTTAGATATGAAGTAACTTAATGTACTAGCACTCAGATAACTTTTTAATAGGTTGCTCTGTGCTGCTTTTAGAATGTGCTACATTCAAGCTGTATATAAATGTCTCTTGACATTTAACTTATGTATATGGTTCATTTTCATAACATTTAATAGCTTGAGATAAACCATAAAGGTTCTTAAAAAAGAAATCAGGATTGTTATGTGCATGCAGCGGTCCACAACATATGTCAATTGTTTTTTAATGTCTGACTTGTTAAATTTGGAACCTCATATTGTTAGGTAACTCTCCTATTAATTTCTTTATGCTTTCCAAAAAGATTTGACCATTAAAGGGTAAAATAAATTATTCTTAACTGTATTTTATATATATATATATAAAAACTGATCAGTGAAACCATTTTAACTATTGTTTGAAACATTCTTTGTATGCATAATATATGGCTTTGACTCAGCAAAATACTTAAGCAAATGTTTAAGATTGTAACAAAGGACTTTGGACCAAGATTTCATTCCAAATACTCATTAAGACAAAGACAAAACTACCTCTGATTTCAAAGAGCCAGCATTTCAAACTGTAGGAAAATGTAGCTGTGAATTTGATTTATGTATATATTAAAATAATCTCTGTGTCGAGATCCAGGAGCTGCACTGCATGTGTAGATTTCCAGTCATGAACTCTGAGCAAATCAAAGCATCCCTTAATCTGTGTTATACATCTCCTTACCTTGAGAAATTTCTATTACCACAGTGGAGGCATTAATGGCACAGCCACCATCCAAGCTCAAGATAAAGTCAATAAAGATGTTACAGTGCTGTGCAGTGATGACATGTGCAGAGAGCTACCAAGGCAAACACACAGTGCTCTGACCACACAACTGGACACATATCTGGTCAGCCAAAGAACAGGTAACCATGCAGGAGCAACTTATCAGACCTTCTAATTTCTTAGAGCTTTACTTGGAAAAGTGGTGCTGGGGATGGGACCAGGCCTCTTGCTCTGGTGAGTCACCAGTTGTTTCTGGTATGCTGAAGACCTCCTTCAATAACTCAGCGAAGAGTATGTCAACAACTCAGCAGAGAATGTATGGCATTTGGTGCCACTTCAAGCAAGTGTTAGCTTATTCTCCCTTTCCATTTTCTGCCACATAATAAACAAAACAAGTGTCTCCCTACTCTATGGCCCTGGATCTCATATCTGTAGGAAGTGGGAAATGCTTAGGTGTCACACCTAAAAAAATGCAACATACTATTCCAGACAGTGTTGAAAACATAAATCAGTATAAATGTCCTTCTGAGCAGTAAGAAAGCGTATTAAAATGGGTACTTCTGGAAGATGTCCACATAATTTGTCCCACATTTGAGAGACCTTTGGACTCTAAATCTCAATTGAGTTTTATAAAGCCTCTATAAATTCTGACTAGCAAAATTTTTAAAGTGTAACATAATCTAAACTTAAAGCACTGCCAGATAAAATATACGGAGCGTTATGGAGCTGTTAACGCATGTAATACAGTAGATGAAGTAAGGAATGTGGGACTTAACGAAGCTTGTTCACCAGACAAGGGTATAACACATGAAGCTGTGCAAGACAGCAACTAAGGAAGCAAGCCAATTTTTGGAAAGCTAGTTAAAGTGTTTATGCAAGTTTCTTTCCACCTCAGAATCTACAGCAATTACATCAAGTTAGAGGGTTTCTGAAGTGTAATAAAAGTCCCACCACCCAAAAATTCAGTGAACGTAACTCATTAGCTACTCACAACTTAACTAAACACAACCATTAAGTATTGAATAGCTACTTTGCTACTTGACCTCAAAATACTTTGTTTGGATATGTAAAGCTCCATAAAACTTTGTAATAGAACAGGGATAGAGTAACCTAGATAGTGTGAAAGAGCACAAACCTGTAAATGTGAATGTATTTCATTCTGGGAAAATGTATGTCACATTGCCTCACCTAAATTTTTTTGTTGCTTGACAATATTGCAAATCTAGTTTTGAACTTTACAGTAGTGAACATGAAACACCAGTACCATTGCAAGCCAGCATTTATCTGATAAATAATTGTTCTGTTGGTCCAAATTTGTTTAAAAGATACAGCAGTTTAACTCCGTGGAATCTTATGTGGACCATGTTTTCGTGGGTCCTTCTGAGTCTGTTATAAAACTGACCTAAAACTGATTTAATGTAATCTTTCATTTGAGCAATTTGACAGAAACTTGATCTTTTCCTCATGTCTCAGAATGAAAAGTGTTGTTGGGACACTTGTCAGGACATGCTCAATAGACAGAAAGGGCTTTTTCTGATATGTCTCCTGAAGGGACTTCTACCTGATGATTGATCCTATATATCTACTTCCACAGGGAGGCTGTTTGGCCATATTTGCCATCTACATCTGGGCCCTATACAATACTGACAAAAAGTACATATGAAACATATGTATTATTAAAGTAAAACTGCACTGTTCCTGAAGGACAGGTATGTAACACTCCCTGAAAAAAAATTGTCCTCAGAAGTTGTGTTGGAAATATTAAAGAAGTGATGCATTCATACATTAAAAGCATCAGCCAAATGAATTTCTCTACTTCTTTTTTCGTAAATAGACAAATTTTAACAGGAAAGAAAGTTTACTAGAGTAAAGCCATTACATGGTAGATTGGGAATGTGCTGATTTCATTATCATTTTAAATACTGTAAGTCTCATGACTGATTTCACACTTTATAACAATGAACAACTATCAAATGAATACTCTGAAAGATAAAGCATATAGAAAGAGACAAGCATTTTTTCATATCACATCTCTGAAACCAATACAACTGCTGCCCTTGCTCTCTGATTTAAATAAGGAATTCCTAAGCTGGCTAAAGTTCATTCTTGTTTTTCTAGTATACTAAATGCTAGAAACGGTACACAAATATTTTCTTTTTATCATTTAGTTATGTATTTCCTCCATGTTCTCTTATTTCTTTCATAGTCCATTTTAGTCTTTTCCCTGTTACCTCAAGTGCCTCATTCTGAAGGCAAATTCAAATTTCATTTAGCACTCTTTTAACCCTTACTATTACTCTAATTTTATGCTTTTAAAAATTATATTAGGCATTTTTCGTTAAACTTTTGCTCTCACAGAGTCTTTTTTTCCCCCTTAAGTGACATCATGTCTATTTAACCACAGCAACATCATTGTTAACTGGGATTTAACCCTTGCATCGAGTAAAATAAAACCCAGTAGGGCAACAATTTTATTTTTCTACTTTATTTTAACTCAGCTTTTTGGCATTAGTTTTAAGTACAAGCTTCCTGCTTTAAGGGATTTGATGATCAGTAACTGACCAATGTTAATTAGTGTAAGATTATAGAGCTTCTGGAGACTGCTATGAGAATCTGAAAGCTGAATTTGAGATGATGTTCATCTAGAGCTCTGGTATTGTGGTATTGAGGCATTGCCACTAATACATAAAGAAATGGAAAGAAAAAAAACCAAAAACCAGTGCAATAAAGTCAATCTGCCAGCATCCAGTGACAGGATAGCATCCAGTGTAGTCTCCTCATCACTGGCCTCAGGGAGGAGGAATGTTAGTCATAGCCCAAAAATAAAAGGAGGTGTCTGTGGTTGAACAAAAGGTCTGTGAGGAAATGATGAGAATTGAGTAAGGTCAAACCAGCATTATATAAAAAAAAACATCAGTAAAAGCTGCCCTTTAAGTTTAGGATTTTTCATCCACTATCTGGTGTTTGCACAAAATAGACAGTAAGCAGTTCACAGCAGCTCTTAGGCTTTAGTAAAACATGAAAGTGAGATTTAAATCAGTGACACTAACTTTATACAGTAGTGCCTTAGCAAACTCGTTACAGACTTCCTTATTCTGCCCTTACCCTTCATCTCAGCTGGTAAGAAACACTGGTGCTGTTATTTCTCAAGGGCTGACAAAGGTCCATTTTTATGTATGAGAAGGAGAAGTGAATGCAGTGAAACCTGGACACAAACATTTCTTTCCATCTTTGCAAATTTCTTTATCCTACATTTTTCATTTTCACTGTTAGCAAAAAGATAGCTTGTGCATTCAAGCTGGTCACAGTTTTGTCTCCAGGGTGAATTTTCCAGCTGTCCTCAGCATAGATAACTAACCTTTTCATTAGCCTTTGATCATAAACCTGACCAGTTTGCCTTGAGACATCTTTCTGTATTTGACAGCCACAGTTTCAATTCCTGACGAACAGCTGGAGGAGGAAGAAGCTGAACTGACTGAGCAGCAAATAAAGATCTTTTTGACAAGACTATCCTATGCTATACAGACTATTTAGTATGTGGGCAGCAGACTTGCAAATTCGTCTGTCAGCATTGCTTTTGAATATTTTTTCAGACAGATAACACTAGTGACACCTTAATGTCTTTATCAGTCTTGGCTCAGTAAGGGGAAAGTCGAATTGTAACACCATGTTCTCCTGCTTATTTTTCTGCCAGGATCAAACTGAAACAGGAGGCCTCCCTTGGCTTTAAAAATATACTAGAATTTTTACTAAAATAACTAGGTATTGTCATGGAGTTTGCTCTGACCATAGCTGAAATATTTGAATTCTAGAAGAATCATGTGTAATTACACTGAAGCAGAAGAGGAAATTTCTGACATCTGAGAATGACTGAGAAGCTTCAGGCAGAAATAAAACTGCTATTAGCTTTTTAAGTACTCGTTGCCACATTGACTTATATGTGATCTTTGTCACAGTCCCATATACAACACACGTTTCCTTTTGAAAGACTGGTGCCAGAGAGCTTCAGTGTTTGCATGTCTTCAATGATGACAGCAGTCAGTTCTGAGGTCATGCCTGGGCAGAAATTGCCTACTGGGAGTTGTTTTTGAGCTGGAACATTTCACTTAAGAATAGTAGAAATGACTGACAATAGGGAAAAACAAAAAGAAAAAGCCAAACAACCCTAGCAGTACTAATGGATCTACTGCTTGCAAAAAACCTGTTGAGCAGACAGATGGGAATCCTCAGTGGGTAAACTCTGTGTTTCCGAGCTGATAAGCTAATGAAGTGTTAAATCAAGAAAACAAAACCAAGAAGGTTTCCTAACTTCCCTTCCCTTCCCTTCTCTTCTAGGCACACAGTTTGTGGTAATTGGGAGTGGGGCTGTGGTGGAGCCTCCTCCCTGATGGGCTACAGCTGTGTAGGACAGGTGCCTGATGTTGAAGGCAATGAGCCAAGTACCCTCTGCCATCCCTCTGCCATCCTTCTGCCATCCCGTCGTCTGCCACACCCTTCCCAGAGCTTCCCTTTTTTCCTGAGCATGAGATAAATGCAAATCTTCTTGGTCAGGCACAGTCAAATTAGGGATGAATCAAGGCAATGTTCTTGGAAACTGAATTTCCCCAGATGTTGCAAACTGCGAAGGTCCTCTGCAACTGGGTAGATGACAGATGTTATGTGGTTCCATTTTTTCCCTCAGCATGAGTTTTACCAGCAGGTAGTCTGAGTAAGATTCTCCTCAGTACTTTGCTGCCACTTTTAATGACAAGGCTACTTTTTAACATCTTTGCCTTCTACACTTCTGGCTGCACTCTCAGTTATTTCCCTCCTCCTTGAACTGCCTCACCCCAAACTGACAGTTTAATAGACATATTGCACCATGTAGACTATGGAAAAGAATTATAGCAGTAGAAATTGATGGTGAATAAACTAGTGCTGAAAGATACGGAAGGTTCAGCTGAGATTTTGTATAGAAAGATAATCACACTAACTTGGCTGAAGATGTGTTTGAAATGTAAAGGGGTTTTTTTCTGCAACTAGAGACAGAGGAAGTAGCATGGGGCTTCCTAAAAGATGGACCGAAAATCCCCATGAAATCAAATAGAGAGGTGGGTGACCCGAGAGGAATAGCCATGCTTCTGCTTGTTTGTGTGGGAAACTGTACTGGCTTTGACTGGGGCAGAATCTTTCACATAAACTTATATGGTGATATCTTTTGGATTTCTGACCAAAATGGTGGTGATAAGAGCCCCCCAGCCTGGCTCTTGCAGAGCAGTACTTGTGCATCCTCAAGGTTTCCTCAAGCTGCTCTCCCACTGAGTGGACCAGGGTGCACGAGAGACTGGGAGAGGACCCAGCCAGGACCACTCACCCCTGATGACCAAAGGGATATCTCATACCATGTGACATTGTGCTCAGCAATAAAAACTGAGGAAAGAAGGAGGAAACAAAATGTTCAGAGTTAAGGTATTTGTTTTCCCAAGTAACTGTTCCATAGGATGGAGTCCTGATTTCCTTGAGATGACTGAACATTGGCCTGCCCTTGGAAAGTGGTAAATGAATTCCTTGTTTTGCTTTGCTTGTATGCACAGCTTTTACTTTACCTACTAAAGATGAGTCTACCTAAAGCCATTTTCTCACTTTTAGCTTTCCGATTGTGTTGCCCATTTCACTGAGGTGAGTAGGCAAGCAGCAGTGTGGGGCTGAGCTGTTTACTGGGATTAAGCCACAAGAGAAATGAACAGAAACAAGAGCTTCCCAGACATGCATAATTGTGGTGGGGTTTTTTTTGTTTGGTTTTTTTGTTTGTTTTGGTGTGGTTTTGTTTGTTGTTGTTTGGTTGGTTTTTTTTTATGGTGGCAAAGCACCAAACAGAGCTGGGTGGCCTTTTATGAAGAGAAATTCCATCAGTGCTGCTCTGTATCCCCATATTTTAGACAATTTTTCCAGGAAAGAAAATCAACACTTAAGAGAGCTGTGACTGTTCACCCTGGAAAAGAGAAGCTTTTGGGGTGACCTAATTGTAGCCTTCCAGTACCTGAAGGAAGTCTACAGGAAAAATAGGCTATTTATGAGAGCATGTAGTGGCAGGGCAAGGGAGGACAGCTTCAAACTCAAAGAGGGTAGGTTTAGATTAGATATTAGGAAGAAATTTTTTTACTGTGAGGGTAAGTGAAGCACTGCAGCAGGTTGCCCAGGGAGGTGTGGGTGCCTCATCCCTGGGGCTGTTCAAGGCCGGATTGGACAGGGCTCTGAGCAGTCTGGCTAGTGGAAGGTGTCCCTGCCCATGACAGAGGGGCTGTAACTAGATAATCTCTAAGGTCCCTTCCAATCCAAACGATTCTATGATTTTATCATAAATACCTCATCATTTTAGCCAAGTTGCAGGCGACTGGTCTCGACTTTAACAAATTCAAATATCAGTGCTTCACACTGCACTGGTGCAGCCCCACCTTTAATACTGTGTGTAGTTTAGGCTGCCTAAACACAGGAAGGACATCAGACTGTTAGGGCGTGTCCAGAGGAGGGCAACCAAGATGGTGAAAGCCCTCAAAAGCAAGATTTGTGTAGAGTGTCTGAGAACACTTGGTTTGTTCATCTTGAGAGACAAGGCTGAGGGGTGCCCTCATCACAGCTTACCTCTTCCAAAACATGGGCAGCAGAGATGAGGGTGCTGATCTCTTCTCCCTGGTGAGAAGCAGGACATGAGACAACAGAATGAAGTTATGTCAAGGGAAGTTCAGATTGGACATTGGAAAAAGTTCTTCATAAAGAGGATATTTGGTGAGTGGAACTAGATCCCCAGAGAAGTGGCCAGAGCAGGAAGCCAGACAAGAGCTCAGTAAGCATCTGCTTGATGTTCTTAGTCATATGGTTTAGTTTTAGTGAGTCCTGCAAGAAGCAGAGAGTTGGACTTGATGATACTTATGGGTTCCTTCCAGCTTCAGATATTCTGTGATTCTACTGGAAAGCTGTATCAGCCTGACAAAAGGGAGTCGCATCCTCTCCTGGGTGAGGGTAGATCTATTGCTCCAGCATTGGATCTTGGGGTGCAGAGTGAATTCCTTCCTCAATCCCTTACCAATCCCATCCAAATATTTCCTTTCTGGTTATATGCCTGCAGAACTTTTGGCCGTTCCTGAGGGACCTGAGCAGAATGGGTGACATTCTTTGCTTGTACCTAAACCTGTAGAGTTTCTGAGCACAGCATGTAATTTTAGATGTCAGTGACGTTTTGTAGATGTGCCTGGAAGCTGCCAATGGGTTGTGCTTTATCATGCCTAAAATGGTACTGTGGGAAAGTAGATTGACTAATCTCTGGCCAGCATGTAACTGCTGATACTGGTGGAGGGGATTGCTCTGAATTATTTCTAGCTTTTAAAATAACCCTCCTAATAATACTTTTGGCTTATCGGAAAGCCAAATGGAAAACAATGTAAACCATTTGCTTACAAACTATTGCTCAATAAATAGAGAAATGAAATAAAAATCAATTTGTTTCAAGTCCTTAGGAGTGAACTCAAACTCAAGACATCAAAATAGTTCATGAAAATAAATTCCATTTTTAAACCAGCTGTAGTCCTAAGCAATTAAATTCTTTAATAAGAACTTATTGAAATAGAAATTAGCTAATTCTAATAATTCTTTTTTTCTGGGGTGTTAACCATGGCTGGATGCCAGGTTCTCAGCAAAGCCTTTCTGTCATTTCTCTCCTCAGCTGGACAGGGGAGAGAAAATGTAATGCAAGGCTCGTGGGCCAATACAAGGACAGGGAGAGATCACTCACCAGTTACTGTCACTGGCAAAGCAGATTCAGTGTTGGGAAATCAGTTTAATTTTTTTCTCAGCCAAATCAGAGTAGGGTCTGAAAAATGAAAAATCAAATCATAAAACCACCTTCCCTCCAACCCTCCTTTCTTCCAGGGCTTAGCTTCCCATTTTATCTCTTTCCTTACCCCACAGCAACACAGTGGGATGGGGAATGGGAGCTGTAGTCTGTCTTGTGATATCTGTGCCACTGCTTCCTCATCGGGCAGAGGACTCAGACTGCTCCATGCTCCCCTGTGGGGCCTCTCCCATGGGAGATAGTGCTCCATGAACTTCTCCAACATGAGTCCTTCCCATGACCTGCAGCTCCTCATGAACAGATCCCTTCCACATGTCCCTCAGGAGCAGACTATTCCAAGGCTGGTCGCCAGAGGGGTCCTGACAGCAAAGATGCTCCAGCGTGAGCTTCCCATGGGGTCGCAGACTTCTTTGGGCATCCACCTGCCCTGGCAAGGGGCCTTCCATGGGCTGCAGGGGCACAGCTGCCTCACCATGGTCTTCACCATGGGAGCAGGGGAATCTGCTCTGGTGCCTGGAGCACCTCCTGCCCCTCCTTCTACACTGATCTTGGTGTCTCCAGGGCTGTAGCTCTCACATGTTCTCACTTCTCTCTGGCTGCAATCACTCCTGTGCAGCAACTTTTGCCCTTCTTAAATCTGTTATGCCAGAATTGTTACTGTCATTACTGATGGATTTGGCCTTGGACAATTGTGTGTCTGCCTTGGAGCCTGCTGGTATTGAGTCCATCAGGTAATAGGGGAAGCTGCTGGTAGCTTCTCACAGGAGGCACCCCTGTAACCCCCACCACCTGCCACAACCTGCCACAACCTTGCCACACAAACCCAATACGCTTCTGTTGATCAGAAAACCACTTATGGTCTTTTATTCAGAACTACTATCAGTTGGAGGTATTCAGACATTCTGAATGCTGGGTCATGGTTTTTGTATCAAATATTTATATCCAAGATGAAAAATGCTAATCTTCATGATTGTATTCTTTTTTTTGCTTTCTCCTCTGAAAGACTGAATAATAGCCATTTTAAAAATATTTTGAGATTCTTTGATAACAGGCACTATATTATAATTTGCATTATAACACTTTTAACATGATGACTTTCAGTTTATTCTTATCTGTGTGGGAGTTATCAAATCTGATTTTACTTTAGAAAGTCATAATTTTATTATTACAATAAAAATGAACTAAGTGGAAGGAATATTCAAAATCCAATGCAGTTCTATGACAGCAAGGACTTTTTCACAATAAGGAAATCCATATGAAATTACCACCTTAAATATTTTTGTGCATTTATTTTTCCTTTATGCTCATGATCTCTAAACATCAGTTGGAGGTTCACAAAGCATGAATCTTGGTGTCAGTAACTGTACCCTTAGTGTATATTTATCCTGGGTAAGAGATAAAACCTGGTGACTGTCCCTGTGCTCAGTGATTACTGACTTTAAATATAAAACCTGATAAATATTTGGGGGTGTCATTATCCCCTTTTCTATCCCCTTACAGAATTGCCAAGGTGACAAGGTGGGGGGGAGCTCAGATACTCAGATGCTGTGTGAACAGACTATTAAAGGTGAATTTATGGAATGGTTAGTCATTGACAGGCCTCTAAAACAGGTATCAACTCTGTTAGCTATTCTGTTGATTTCTGTCAGTTCAAAAAACAGGAGGCAAAAATCAGCTAGGTTTCAATTTGTATCTCTTCAGGTGAAAATACAAAGAATCTTCATATTTACAATTCTGATGATAGCTAGCCAGGCAGACATCTCGTGACTTAATTTGGATAAAATGCTGGGTTCAGAATATGGCTGGGTTAAAGCCCAGGCTGAGGCATGAGATTATAGCTGCAGAGTAAGCAGACATACGTACTGTATGGTTTTGAGACATCTTTATTCAAACAGATTAATTTTTAATAGGTATCCACAACAAAGAATGTTGCAAGCATTGCTATTCTTTAATGTTTCCTCTCTGCTACTTGATTTTGTAATTTTCCTTTCTGCTCCATTTTATTTCTTCATCCTCAATTCTTCTGAAAGGTTTAAGGTGGATTTTGTATCTCCAAAATATATTTATTTAGTTATTTACTTATTTTCCTGTTCTTGCTCTTTTTTTTCCCCTTTATTTTTGTCTTCTCGCACCATTCCCACTACCAGCAGAAAGGGGCAGGGAAAACCAAATCTCACTTAAACACAGCATTTTGCACCTTGCTCTCCTGGTAGCAGCAGTCAGAGAGAGGATACTGGATTAAGCATAACCACAAAGCATGACCATGGTGCTCTGCATTGCCACACTAGATCTGGCCCCAGGTGACTTGAACCAAGTTAGCAGTAGGTTTGTGGCAGGATGTAGGATTTGCCTAAGATGAGTGCTAGCACTTGAGAAAGATAAGCAGCTCAAGAGACTAATAGTGGGATATAAACATGGATATGCTGCCAATCTTTTCACAATGGGCACCAACAAAAATTTTTCCCACTGGCTTGTGGCAGAATTCATATCAGACACATACACTTGCAGACACGTGTCAAGGGACAGGCAAATGTATTCCTTTGCTTTGCAAGCAAACAAAAATGCTCTTTAATAACCAAATAAAGAGGCAACACGTCTTGAAAAACTTCTTTGAAGTCTGCTTGTATTTTGCATTTTTATTCTATTTGTATTGCTTGATTGAGAAAGGGGTTGAGATATTTTAGGAAATAACTAATGATAAAATCTGCTGCTTTACAGAGCCAAGAAGATTGTCTAGATGAGCTCCATGAATGAAAATCAGCCTGACAATTCTGATTTTGCAATAGCTAGAAAGGCAGTGAAATACAAAATAGTGGAAACAGTAACCCCTGCTGTCCTTTTAATTTTGACATTGACATCCAAAGGGCATTCCTGAGTGCACAGAGACCTTGACATCTATATAATGACTCTGAATTTTGGGAGCAGTGACAAGTTACTGGGGGAGATCAGCTGGGTCAATGACTCCAGTTTCCTTTCTGCAGCAATAGAAGAAAATATAATGAATGTTTTAGAGGGACCCACTGGAAAGTTTATCCTTTTTCGACTATGTGCCACCTGCCCAAACTTTTGTCTTCAAATACCCTACCCTTTAGGCAACATTATGCACACACAAAAAGAACAATATTTAGGAAAAGAACAGAACTGTTACTCTTTTATCACATTTTGGAGTATTTTATATGAACAGTACAATGGACTTGGTCCATTGTTAGTTTGTATAAAATGATGTTATTCAAGTGCTCCTGTTAATTTCTTTCTGCACACTGATGCACCACTCTTTTGCTGTGCACTGGAAGAAGAGAACAAAATTACCCTGCTATATTTAAATTCAAAGTGTAAGATGAGATACACAACCAGAATCTGCACAGTGAGGGCTAAAATGTTAGTGACCAGTATAACAAGCACTGCCCACAATATGCCAGCTGTTTAGTTAACCAAGTTCATTGCCGGAACCAGGAGACACATTTAAAGGAAAAGTTTGAAATGAGAACAGTCCTTTTAACATTTATTTCAGGAGACCATAGTTACTGCCAAGCATCTTGTCCTTTTAAAGGGGAGTAAGTGGGCCTGTGACAGAGCCCATCCTGTCTTGACAGTCACAGCTGGTGTTTAAAGGCCAGGACTGAGAGACAATAGCATATTAGGGGCATCTTGCTTGTCCAGATGGTATTTGTCTTAATCATCTGTCAAAATCTCCAGTGGTGCCAATCTAAGGCCTTTCAACAACAACTTTCTGTTTCAAAGATATAGCCCTGTTCTTACACTTAGTTACTTGGGTTTTGGTTTTTTTTTTCCTTTCTCCTAAGGTTAATGGCTCCTGAATAGTGCTGACAAGGAAATTCTTTTTGTGAAAGATATTTTGACTGTTTTTCTGAATTTTTGGTAAAGCTGATTGCTCCTTGTAATTCCTCACTACATTAAAAAAAATATGCTGCTCTACAAGTATTCAGTAAAGAATGTAAACTAGACAAGAATGTACTTGGCCCAACTTTCGCATTACATTTTACCTCATACTTCAGGCATTTTGTTTGCCTTACAAGGTATTACAGACAGCACTGTAAATGCAGATCAGAGCTGCAGTAGCAGAACACAACAGAGCTAAACAGCTGATTTAATGAGGTAGGAATTTAATACAATGCTTTATTCATAGAATTTGAACGTTGAAGGCCAGATGGTGTCAGCAGTATTTCCCTCTGACTCAAGATCCAGAATTAAAACAGATTTCTGTTTTATCTTATAGTTTTCAGCTCAAATCTTGCTACTGTTTCCAGGTAATAATTTTTCCCTTTGTCTTTCTACAGTACGTGTCAAGTAATTAGTTCATGAGCCACAAAAATGTGTGGTAGGTAATGCATCAAAGATCAACACAGTCAATGGACTGTCACATTAGGGGCTTGGATAACACAGCATGGTAAATGAAATAGATGCTCACTTCTGCCCAGTGAACCATTCAGAGTTCAGAATCTTCTTTCCATGAAGGTACCTTACATTAGGTACTCCTGACGGCAGAAAATAATATTCCAAGAAATGGTTTTTGGAATAGAGAGATGCAGAACAAGCCCAGTGACTCAAAAGAACTAGCTCTTAACCATTTTGACTCAGAAATTAAAAACAGTCACATCAAGGAAGTCAAAGTTACTCACAGTCTGCCAAAGACAAGACTTGCATTTACTAGGGCTGATTTCAACCAGAAGCTGAATGACTCACTGCTCACTGGAAATTTAACAGTCTTATTGCCATGATGCAAGAAGTCAGTGTATTTCTCCTTATCCTACATTGACTACCTCTGACAAGTCATTGCTGTGGTCAATTGTTTGTAGGCAGGTGTTTTGGAAACAGCATTTCAATCTGAGAAAGTGTGTGAAGTTGTCAGACTATCAGGAAAAAAATGCATAATTGGTTCACCTGACATACTGTTCTCCTAGTTTGAACCAGTTTGTATCACTATGTTTTTCCTCTAGTGCTAATTCATTTGGCTTTGTTGTGGGAGATGGATGTTAAAGTCTGGTTCTGTTCACCTTTCCGGATTGCAAAAAGTTCCAGCAAAAATATTACCAATGTCTGAGATCTATTCTGGTAACTGAGACACTTTCTGTCCCAGAAGTAAAACCAAGTAACTGGAAATTCCCTCAAGATATGGTTTGTCTTTGCAAAAATCTTCCTCATCCCCTTAGAGGCCTCAGAGGGGAAGCTGCAATTATCTTTTCACCTGTGCTCTTACTCTATCCCTTCTTTTCTCTCACACACAATATTTTTAAACTTCAAAGCATTTGCCTTCTTTGTTGCTTCAGCAATTGGACATTCACTGCATGCTGACACAAAATACGCAATCCAATCCAGTCAGTCCTCAACACAAAAGTTCAAGAACAGGAAATCACTTCTTGTGTAATAAACTTGGATATAGACATACCAGGCTGGCTTCTTTCTGCATCAAATCACGTTTTCCCCTTTTTTTTTCTTTTCTTTACAGTTGTTTCCTTGTTTCTATGTTCCAGCAGGGATGAACAGAAAATATAATTGTGCCCTGCAAGAACTGAGTGGGTTGAAATTGTTTGCCATTGCCAAGTAGTGAACAAAACACAAGAGTTTGGGTATATGATCATCTCCTGAAAGTCCAAAAGAGTTACATTTTGCCAGCACACCTCCTAAAAGCATTACAAATGCGTGAGTAACTGTGAAGAGGCTGGGGAGATGATAAGCAACACTCAAATTATCTTGGTGCAAATCAGAAGAACTGGAGCATATCAAAGAAGTTATTTTTAGGTTTATAATCTTTAAATATTGAATTATATTCAGACATATAAATATTAGACTCCTTGAAAATTATCTCAGTGCTACCGGTTCCTGATAACTGTGATTTACTAACTTATCCTACAATCACAGAATAGTCCAGAAGGGACCTCAAAAGATTATCTGGTCCAAGCTTTCATGGGAAAGACGGCATAAATGAGATTATCTAGCACCTTGTCCAATCACATATATTGAAAATCTTCAGCAATGGGGACTCTACCACATGCCTGGGGAGGATATTTCTTAAGGTGAAATTACTCCCAGTGTGTGCCTGGTCTTCTCTGTGCTGTTCCTTGTGAAGAGAAAGCCTCTGTCCTTTTTGAAGCTGCCCTTTAAGTACTGGAATGTTGTGATGAGGTTCCTTTTCCAGGGAGAAGAGACCTAACTCCTTCAGTCTTTCCTTACGGGGCAGGCTTTCCAGCCCTTTGAACATATTGCCACTTTCCTTTGGACCCTGTCCAATATGCCCATGTCTTTCTTGCCTTGTGGGGATCAGAAAGGGGTATGCTACTCCAGGTACAGCCTGACAGGTGCTGAGTAGAGTGGAATGACCACATCTGTACCTCTGCCTGTAATGTCCCTTGTAATCCCCTGGATTCAATTTGCCCTTGCTCCTCCAGCAGCACACTGATGTCTTGTGTTCACCTCATTGTCCCTCAAATCCTTTTCAGTGAGGCTGCTCACCAGCCACATAGATCTGTTCTATACTGGGCTCTTAGTTTATTCCAACCAAGGTACAGGATTTTGCATTAAAGTTAAATTTCATACTGTTCTTGGTAGGCAGTCTTCCAATCTATCCCATTATGTCTGTAAGA
The DNA here is from genome assembly GCA_013396995.1 of Dicaeum eximium. Lineage (NCBI taxonomy): Eukaryota > Metazoa > Chordata > Aves > Passeriformes > Dicaeidae > Dicaeum > Dicaeum eximium. The sequence continues at coordinate 1,489,853 of VWZP01006945.1, forward strand.
TGGTTCTCCCATCTGACAGGTTTGTTCACCTCATCCCCAGTTTGGTGTCATCATCAGGATCCTGCTGAGCTTCTTGCACTCAGGAAAGATGAATTACAACAGAATAAAAGAAATAAATTGTTTAAACTCTGAACATTACTTGTTTTTGGTAGTCTTCTTGTATTCAGAGGTATTACTTGAAAATTTTAATGTTTAAACATGTAAATATTTGAGTGACAATATGACTATAGACAGACAGGTTAAATGACCATGTTTGATGAGGATTTTGTAGACTCATGCAGCTCTTGTGTTGGTTATTTGCATCTTATATGATGCAGTCTTTTCAGATTTTTGTGCCTTAGCTTTCCATATGTAAAGAGTAGTGGCAATGTACAGCTCCCATAATTTTATTTCTAACTAGCTTAATTACAAATCTTATAGGGCTGAGACCATCTTTACAGGCATCACGAGAATTTAAGATCCTGAGCAGTGTTGGGATTTCTAAAATCTATCACAGTGTGACCATTAGTTTGGAGACTGTGCTTGGCAAATGGATGTATCCAAACAGCATTATTCATACTCAGATAATTTTCTCATTTTCCACCTTTTCTTGCTAAGGTTGCCTCCCACCATTGCTCTCTTCACAAATAAGTAATAATACATAAGTTAGGATGAAATAAAAAATTCCTGAAGTGTCTGGAAACAGCACTTCAAACACAGTCAATACCCTCCTTGGAGAGTGGCTGCTGTAAAAAAAGAAATGAACAAAATTGTACTTGGCCTGAATAGTTTGAATTCTGGCCTTGCTGAAGTCAAGAATTACCATTGGTTTTAATGGAGCGAGGATTTTATACTTTGTGAATGACTTTGTGAAGCAAATAAACCCCTAAGACTAGGATTTCCAAAGGTATCTGAGGAGATAAGATGCTTCTGGGATACCTGGAAAATCCCAGCCTAAATCAGTTTCACTGTTCCAACAAATGAGTCAACCACCCATATTTGAATCTATCTTTCTGTCTCTGGTAAACCAGATGGATTTAAATTGGTATCCTAAAGAGGAAAGACACAGCCTCCATTTAGCTATCAGTTAAGTAATCTAGACTTACAATATAGAGCATAATTGTTTCTGTAATCCTTTTGTAATATCTGGAAATTAGTTATCCTGAAATGATGTATTTTAATTTATTTTCAAAACATTAAATATTAAAAGTGCTAGCACATGACCTCTAGATGTAATTAATATAAGAAAAGATAAACCAGGCATATAATTAAATGTCCTTTCCAAAAATAGAGTACTGAGCGAAGCAGTCATTAACTAAGATTATATTACCAAAAAGGAAAACATTACTACAGTCAGTCATCATTGTGAGCAACAGCACAACAAGGTTCATTCCTATGCCTGTGGATATCTATTTATAGTATAATGACATGAGCTGTAATAACCACGTGACATCTCTTCCAGGATCTGAACTTGCAGATATCTACATCTGGAGAAGGAAAACATCAGGCAATGTTTACTTTCCCTGCTCTTATTCAACCAAAAACATATGAAAAAATTAAAACCTCAGAAAACAAGAGTGCAGTTGTTATTTACTCCTTTGTTTAAAGGAGTGTATTTTTAACTGATTCACCTGACATCAAACTGCTTCTTCTTCCACAAGAGAAATAGCTATCAGTCATTTCAAGACTTGGAGAAAATACAGAGTATGCCAGCATGCTAACAATCAATTTTCCCAAGAATTGGAATTTAATGTTGTCTAGTTTAAATTCCTAACTTTTGAAGAAGGTAGGTATTGTTTAGATTTGTTTTAATAAGAATTTTATCATTAAATTCCATCATTATTCTAACAAACTAGGAAAAGAACTAATTGTGGTGGGGAAGAGGGGCAGATTTTAGATCCTATTTCATAAATTCCATCCCCCTTCAACAATTCTGTGCCATATAGAGATGGTGCTGGGGAGGTAAAAAAAAAAGAGATGGTACTAATCTGAACTTGGGTAAAATGAAGAAGACTGAAACCATTAGAAATAATCATGAAAGCTGTCTTGATTTCAAATTGACTGCATCTGTGAGGTGGAGGGATAAGAAGGCAGAAAAACACAGTGAGGAAAAATAAATGACAGAAACTGTCAGATGTGACTAGTAAGCAAGGAGATATCCTATCCTACATTGTTTGGGGAAAAATATACACATATCCTCCAAATAAACAAAAAAAAATTCCCCACTTAAGACTACCTGCCATAAAAGAACTGAGGGGCAAGCTATATCCTTTATTTTTGTCCTGAGTTAGTCTGAATTCCTTGGGATCAGACTGCTCTGCATGTTCGTGAAAGTGGGCTCTGGGAGGGCCATTTCTGAACAGAGATGCTGTTTACTGTGTCCCTCTTGGTGAAAGGATGCATTATGTAAGACATATTTGCATGGTGTCCATATTTCCTTGCATTTGCTGTCTGTTTATTCTGTTGATGGGCTGACTCATCTCCTGGGGATTCCTTCTTTCTAGAAAATGAGCTAATGAAATTCACAAGTACATTTCTTCCTGTTAGTTATTCCTCAGCACAGTCCTCGGCATTTTAATTCTGGCCGACTGAAAACAAGCTGTTGCTTGTCAATATTATTGACCTTTCAAATTAGTATGTGAGTAAGCTATGGCATAGAACAAGTGTATTTCACCTGGTGTAGAACCAACACAATGACACACGCTCTACCTTAAAGCATAGCAAAGGATTCTTCAGCAGGATGCATGAGCCAAAAGTGTGAACCTGCTCCATGAAGGTCAGCAGGGATCATCAGTAGTACCACACTGTTCCTTTCATGGCATATTTCTATGGGCTCACTAAAGCACTCTTACATCTTCCCCCCACTTTTTTCCGAAGTCTCGACCTTACACTTCTGCCTTAGTTTTTTCCTTATTTCTATATTTTTAGGTGTGTGTTTTCTCCACATTATGACAGCCCACCACGAATGGCTTCGCTGCTCCTCAAGGGCTGCAAATTCACCTCTAGTCACATGTGTGTAGCGTAACAGAAATGCAATGTCTTGCAATGTACATATCCTGATCTGTCAATTTTCCACCCTTCCAAACTAGCAGAATGAGCACAGCTGTCTTCTATTTACTGTAGAGATGTACTACTCCTTGTAACTGTCTTGGAACATACATCATTACTAACATATGACTATTTATCTTTTGCTTTAAACTTATCTTCTTTTACCCAATATTTGTCTCTATTTGGATAAAAGAAGGAATAAGTATTCTATAAGCTCTGTGTAAGCTGAAACATAAGTGCAAGCTATGCTTCTGCTTGGACTAGTGATGTGTCTTCCTCCTGTGTTGGCAGCTAGGCAATACAGATGTTTCCTCCTGAGCTATAAAGGCTCAAAAGCACACAGAAATCACAGGTTTGGTTCTTTCTGCTGGTGACTTACTTGAAATTGCATGGCATTTGAATCTTCCAGCCCTTGTAGAGCTGGAAAAGTAGATCCACTCTTGCCCCAGAGGGATAAGCCCTACTGATTTTTAAAAGTGCAATATTGACTGAAGTTTCCTTAAGCCCAGAAAATAACAGATTACTTTGCAGAGCCATAATACATTGTTTTGCTACTAACATTGATGATATACAACAATGTCAATGTTAAAAATTTACTTTATGTACTTTAAATTTCACCAGCCTCCATATTGATTTTGGTTTTCTTTTTCTAAATTAAAGTCCTTTTTTCAATCAGTTCTAGGAAATTATAGATCTACTTGAGATTATATTGGTTTCCCTACATAAGTTAATGAATTCAACCTTAAAAATTAGAGAAAGCCTAATATTAAAAGTTCACTGTTTAGAAAAGATTTCTTCTAATGAGAGACTTGAAAATATCTAGGAAGAATTCTGATCCAAGTCCTGATCCAAACTTTTGTGGTTTTCATGTTCAAATGTGTTCTCATAGAAATAAATCTGAGCCAAAGTAATAGAATTTAATTTTTTGCTTTGGCAGTGTACCACATGTAGAACTTGTTTAGGACTTTCTAAGATAATTTATGGTATCTGTTTTGTTTCCTTTTATTTTTATTTGGCTTTTTTTAAAAAAATAAAGCTTAGTCTCCTTTCTATGTTGACATTTCAGTGAGGTTTCTGTACTTAGGAGAGATTTAGAATTGTAGAATGCCTCTTTTTTTCTTTCAAATTATATAAAACAATATTACTGAAACACTTAATTAGAGAAAAATTACTTAAGTCTTGAATGAATGCCAGTTTTTATAAAAGGAGATAACTGGGTCAGGGATACTGTCCTAATTCCCTAGGGTATGTGAGCCCCAAATATCACAGGCCATGAAAATAATAATTACTTGAAAATTTCTATTGCTCAACAGAAAAAAATGGAAGAAAGATATCTTGTGAACACATTTGTTAAAAGAGTAAGCAACAGAAGATTGTCTTTGTAAAATATTAATGTATTGGATATGTGTGGCAATATTTTGGTAGTAAGAGGGGCTACTCTGGTGGCTTCTGTTAAAGCTGCCAGAATTTTCCCCTATGTCCAGTGAAGCCAGCACCAGCTGGCTCCAAGATGATCTGGCTCCAACTGATCATAGCACCCATTTTCTGTCCCCCTGTGCTGCTGTGGGGGAGGAGAGAGAGAAAATGGGGAGTAGAGTTAAACCTGGGAAGAAGGGAGGAGTGAGGGGAAGGTATTTTAAGATTTAGTTTTATTTTCATTATCCTACTCTGATTTAGTTGGCAGTAAATTAAACTGAGCCTTTCATTGGATTTTCTGTCCCTTGCCCAGCTGAGAATGGGAGTGAGAGAATGGCTTTGGTGGACACCTGATATCCAGCCAGGGTTAACCTGGCACAGTTAAACAAGGCATTTTCATCTTCAAAATTTCTGTTTGTTCCAGGAAATCTGTTAGTGTGAGATGAAAAAAATGACTTTTTTTTAAAGTGTTGTAGTTATATATTGCAAAAATAAATCAATCACACAGGAAATATATTATTAATCTTGTTTAGCAACTGCTGAATTGATTTTAAGAAACTGTGGTCAAAATTACTCTTTCCTTAGATGAAATGATAAAAATATACAAATTTTTATATGGTTCTTCACAGGCATATACCCTCTGCAAACTTACCCTTGTCTGTTGGGTCTGATGCATGAGCTCTGGAAAACATCCCCACACTAACAGCACTCTGAGATACCAGTGATGTGAAGGCAATGAGCCAGCCCAGTATGAAGGCCTCACCTTCATGCCCAAAATTGCCTAATGCAGAACATGTTCTTATGTTTAGAGTATCCTTACACAAGTTTTAAACCATTTCAGGCACGAAATCTTTGAAATTTTTATATCAAGATATTAATTATTAAATCTTCTCTGTGTCATATTCCCCAAGATATAATGTAAAAATAAGAGCTATTTTTGTGTTTCTGAAAAAAAAAAGTTTGCAGTAAGTGACTTCAAATATTTTTATTATCTTGTTTGACAATATTCTGCTTGGATTCATTATCAGTCTGGTAGTCTGAGGATCTGGATGACACATATATGTGAGGCTGCAAAACCTGTGTTTCCTTCTCTGTAGCTGAGAAAAATAGGGCAGGTTACTCATCTTTTCTGCCTGCAGCTAAACCTGAATTTGAGGGATTTTGCCACTTGAATATGCTTGAATATGCTGGTTTGTCTCCTTAGTCATCCAGTCTCTGCCACCTGTGTACTTTTACTGCTGTTTTATAATGAATATAAATTCAAATTCTGCAGATTTCACTAGCACTGTGTTCAGCTTCAGCAAGGCTGGATGAAATATAACAGCTAAGTTCTTCCTTCCCCAGATTATCAAGATCTTGTATTTCTTTTTGTTCCTATGTTAAACAAATTTGATATTTACTAAGTTTTCAGCACCCTTCCCCAATCCCCCATTGTATATTTAATCCCACATGTAGGGCTCATCTCAGATTTTAATTCTGATGACTTGTTTAAGTTCACCTGGATCTAACAAACACTGTAAAAGTTAAAGAGTGGAAAGATGTCACCTGCATTTACTTTTCTGTAGCACATACTCTATTTGAGCTAGGGACTGAAGGCTTTCCTAACTGTTGATTGAAGAAAGAAGGAATCTGTGTTCTTCTCAATGTCAGGTTTAAAGTAAGATGAACTGCTACTGTTTTGATACTTGAATGTTGCCTATCAATCCCTCTTTTCCTGAAGACATTATTTAGTGGTCCTGCCTTCTCATAGGTGATCTTCTCAAGTGATCATATAGTTAGTAAAAAAAAGTCTTGATGCTGTATAAGGAGGTGCATATTTGTACACTGGACAAAAGTATAAAGAGGTGATGCACTGATTAACAAAATCAGGGCAAGTCTCTAACCAGTTGTTTTCACTTGATGGGTGAAAAAAAGTCAGTATTTTCTCTTTGTGAATAAAGATAAAGTGGATAACTGAGCCTTCAGCAAAACTTTCCTATTTTCTGTAACATGTGGTCAGAACACGTGGTCTGTAGTATGAGACAGAATCACAAAATATTTAAGATTGGAAGGGACCTTGGAGATCATCTAGCCCAATACCCTGCCAAGGCAGGGTCACCTTGAGCAGGTGACACAGGAACTTGTCCAGGTGGGGTTTGAGTGTCTCCAGAGAGGGACACTCCATGATCTCCCTGCGCAGCCTGTTCCAGTGCTCTGCTGTCCTAAATGTAAAGAAATTCTTCCTCATGTTGAGGTGGAACTTCTTGTGATTTAGTTTGTGGCCACTGCTCCTAGTCCTGTCGCTGGGCACCACTGAAAAGAATCTGGCACCATGTCCTCGACCCCAGCCTTTGAGATGTTTATATGTATTGATGAGATCCTTCTCAGCTTTCTCTTCTTCAGACTAAACAGGTCCAGCTCCCACAGTCTCTCATCATAAGAGAAATGCTGCAAATACCTAATCATCTTTGTGAGCCTAAGCTCAATCCTCTGCAGTAGCTCCTGGCATATATTTTAAGTGCAGGAATTAATACAAGGTTGAAGTGAACAAATTTATTATGTTTGGAGAAGAAAAGACAGAACAGCAAACAGTTTCTTCTATGTAACCTAGTTTCCAGTTTTCTCTGGAGGACAGTGGGTACCCAAGTAAAGATACAATTTAGGCTATGGAAATTATACTTAACTCTACTTTGAGTGGAACCAAAGAAAGATATGCTGCTCATTTTTTCTTTCTAAAAGCACTGTACTGCAGAACCCTAGAGCCTTTATGTTCCAGGAGGAATAAAGGGATGACATCAGGAATACTGCTGTACATCTCTAATCACCACCTTGCTTTGTGTGTGGTGAGAGACCAACTTCTTGTAGCCATATCTAGTGCATCCCAAAGTACTGAAAGATTTGGGTATGTGTAACAATCCCTACAATATTCAACACAGTTCTTGAGAGCTGGTGAATTATATCATCATATAAAGCTTACTAGAATCTTGTAGAATTTGTCTCTGTTGGTGTTTGTATTTTTTTTTTTTAATTAATGTAGTAAGATTTGCTGTAAGTGTTGGAAAAAATAAAAGTTATGTAATTGGTGTGTATGTTGCTGTCTTCCCTTTCCTTCAGGAATAAATGGGGGGAAAATATCTACAAGGTACACACTTATCTGACCCTTTGTTCAGCTCACCTAGTCTCTTTCATCTTTAGACACGTTCCCTGCACTTTCCACATGTTAGACATGATCAAGTAATTCTGCTTTTGATGACATTTTGCGTTTGGATTTTAAGCCTCCATCCACTAGCTGAAATGTCTTTAGCATCAACTGAATGGTTTGTTTTCCCTCTCCTGTTTCTGTCATCTGAAAAGAAATGTACTGAGTGTTTTTGGTCTGATGCCTCAGACCCAGACCCCCTCTGCCTCAGGTACCATGGGATTCAGCACATGTAAAAACTGGACTTTTGTCAGTCTGGTCTTCTTCTGTCAGCCATTCTTACCATTTTCTTTTTCTATGTCCTTGTATTTGGACTTTTTGCCTTCTTGTGGTGGGCTGACCCCAGCTGTCAACCAGCTACCCACCAGCTTCTCACTCATCTTCTTAACATGGAATGAGGAGAGTGTGAGAAAAGCAGAAGTGGAAACATTATGCATCAAGATAAGGACAGTTTAACAAGTGGAAAACCCTGTATATCCAAGCAAACCAAAAGAAGGAGTTAATCCAGTACTTTCCATCGCTGGACAAGTTCTAATAAAGCAGACTCTCAGCACACCTAACAGTTGATGTGGAACACCAATGTCATAACTTGGGTACCCCTTCCTCTTCCCTGAGTTTTATAGCTGACCACAATGTTATTTGGTGTGGGATATCTCTTTGGCCAGCTAGTTGGCCTACCCTGCCAACTTCTTGTGTGACTCCATCCACTTGCTGAAGGGACCAAAGTGGGACAAAGCCTTGATGCCATCCAAGCACTGTTCAACAGTAGCCTTGTGTGTGATCAGCGAAGTCACAGATTTACCATAGTCACAAATTTTAGTCACAAATCAGCCATAAAAGCTGTTGTGAAGGAAATTAACTCCATCCCAGCCAGATACAGTATGCTTTCTCACAGGAGGACATGAATTCCAGTAAATGTTCTTTTTAGAATCACCAGTTTTATTGAAAATAATTGAGCACTGTGATTTCTTCTCCACTTCTGTGAGGATAATAACTTTTACTTACTCATTTTTTGTACTGAGTTGCCACCACTGCTACTAAAATGTGTAGTCTGTATTTAGCATTCTCTTCAAGTGTATCCATACGTGTTAGAAAGTAGTAGCCATACACATTGTAGTAAGAAAGGGAAAATTGCCTGTATTACAAGCATGTATTACAAGCGCGTGCTTTCAACAGCTCAGTATGATTGCTGTATTTCAGGGTCAGATTACCTGCTACAAAACTCTGGTCCAAGCACAAAGAGCTTGTTAAGACATCACAGAAGAGTTTTGCAAACTGCTGAGCTTTCTCCTACCTTTTTTTTAATGGTTAAATTACATGTAGTGATGCCTTTTTCATAAACCATCCTGCTACATTATGCTGTAGTACTCTGTTAAGCAAGTGGTTCAAGTTCTAATTAGACATCTTTGCTAAATCAAGGTCACTGTCTGTAAGCACCTATTGCTAAGAGCTGCTATTACAGTAAGTCACAGTTGCTTGCACAGTAACTTGTTACCCAGTTACTACTGCATTGTTACCCCAATCCATTCAATCCCAAGTTTTCTGTATCTGTACTCTTTGACTGAAAAAGGGCGGTGGATTGGTACATTCTTTCCAATTCATAAAATGTGCTTTAATTGCACTGCTGATATTAATTGGACAGTCTGTGCCAGGATCAAGGGGAGTTGAAGTTTGCTGTGTTTCTGATAGTGCCTTGACTGAAGAAACAGGCTACAAAGTTCTCTTTCCCAAGACAGCAGTAAAGGGAAAAGTACGAATGAGTAATGGATGGGGAAAATTTTGCCATGATGATGTTCAGCAGTGCAAGTGCCTAATTCTGGGCTGTCATTCTGTGTTTGATGATTTTGCTGTCAATTGTTGTTAGCTATCAGTAAAGGTCTGTAGGGTGTTGACTTAGAAAAGACAGGGTCTGCTTAAGAAGCTCTAGGAACATGTTACTAAGAGGGTTACTTTAGTTATAGAGCTTAAGTCTGGTTAATTAGATGAGTGCACCAAACTCACCCATGTTGCTCCAGCAAAGTTTTCCTCACCTGACAATCAACAAATACAAAGTTAAATAAAAGGCTGGTTGAATAAACTTCTCAAGACCATGAGACAGGCCTCTGTGGTACATCATTTATGGTACTTTTATGGTGTTGAAACCAGCAAAATGTTGCTGTTGGAAATCTGCACAGGAAAGTAGCACCCTCTTTGGGATTTACCACAGCAGTTATTCTCAGTTCCTGCACTTAAATAAAGACAGTTTACCTATAAATGGCTTAACTACTTTATCAATTTGTATTGTTGGTGTCATAGCAAAAACTATTGAAATACTTTTTCCTTATTATTGCCACACTACATGCATAGCTCAACAGATCAGACCATGGGAAAATCCTGTTTGACAATGACCAGAGCAAAACTTTGTGAGTTTCTCAGCTGTCCTGTACCAACACAGTTTTACTGCTATAATGGAGTAATACTTATGAACCTCCTGCTGAGGATTTTTCTGACCACTAGTTTATAATCAATTAACTGTTGTGCAGGAAGACAAACAGCTCAGGAGGCTAATAATGATATTGCTTTAAATCTGACCTCCTTCTGCCATGACAAGATGTAATTGGACAGTAGAAAAGAGCTGTTGAGGTTGGCTGAGGTTCTCATCAGAAAGCTTTCAGTTTCCTTACTCTCAAAATAAAAAAGAAAGGAGAGAACAGGCTGAGACACTTCCCTATTTCTGTTACAGGTTCTAACAAAGCTAACAAAGCATCGGGGATCAGCACAGAAGAGGCAGCAGTAGTTCTGTTCATGTTTTGTTGTTAAAAAGCAGGTTCTGGTCTGTTCCTTTATCACTAGCACTCATTAAAAAGGTGTGGGATATAGCACCTGCTCCATGTCAGTATCCCTCACTTTTAACCTCTGCCATTTTAACCCAAGATGTGGAACAGCAATCAAAGTCGGACCAATTTTTTTTCAACTTGTTTTCAGCATTGTAAGTTGCTGCTTCAGTTTATGTAATACCTGAAGGAAGGCTCGTGTGCTTGAAAGTCTGCCTGTTTGGCAGCAACATCCTCTTACATAGTAAAAACAAAAAAACTGAAAATGAAAAAAAAAAAACAAAACCCAAAAAAACACCAAAAAAACAAACTACCTCTCCCACAGTAATAGATGCTGAAATCTGACCTACTGTGTATCATAGGTCACTGAATTCCCCCAGATGCCCTGTAGCTGAGCATAATAACTTGTGTTTCAGCTGAAGCACACCATGTTGAGCTAAAACATAACTTCCTGAAAGGCATCTGATGTTGTTCTTGAGACTGTAGGAGCTCAAGAATGTTGGACTCTATGATCTTAGAGGTGTTTTCCTGCCAAAATGACCCATGATCGTGTGATTCCTTTGTAGATTGTTCCAGTGATTTACTTCCTTATCATTGGGAAATGGTGTGTTTTATTTCCTGTTTAATTTTCTTGACTTCAGTTTTCAGCTGCCGTTTTTTGCTACACCTCTGTTAGATTAGAGAGCCCTTGTATTTTCTCCCCGTGAAGGCACTTACATGCTGTAATCAAGTCACCTCTCAATCCTTTTGATAAGCTACACAGATTGAGCTCTCTAAGTCACTTATAGCAAGGGCTGAGAGTGCTGCTGCTAGCTCAAGTATACAAGGCTTTTCTGGTCAAAGATTAGTAAATAATGTCATTAGAAATGGACACTTCTTTGTGAGTGACTGAGCCTTACAAACAACTTTTGGCTGATGAGTTCAATAATGCTGACTGAAATACCTGTAAGACAGTAATCCATAATTATGCATACATTCATAAAGACAGTGGATGCCACTTCTTCATTTTAAAGTGGTCTAGGTAAGGAAAGTGCATTTAGTGAAAAGAATGAGAATTAGAAGTTCTACAATATAATTATTCCCTTTTTTAATTTAAATGCTTGTTTCTATATTAGCATTTCCTCTTCCACTTCATTTTTTAAAATGCTACTTTCTGATAAGACAAAACTGGTGACATAATTACTAGGTAGAAATTGTAGGTATCGAGCATGTTCTTGAAATCACCTCCTTTCAGTTTCCTTGCAAGTTAGAATAACTGTGAATATATTTGTAATTGAAATGTTGTTCAGGTTTTCATGATTCTGCACAACTGCATAAAAGTTTGGTGACAAAACATATAAAACCATATTTACACAGGAACAATATGCTTGTTTCACTGTTTCATTAGCAATGTTCTGTGTCTGATTTTATTTCTACAGTAATTAGCAAGCTACCCTTAGGGTATCCTTCATCATGAGCAAATCCTGGAGGAATTTAGTTTTATTTGTGGTCTGAAATCAAGACTGAATTATTAATTTCCTAAGTTTTGGCTTCTTGACTACCTTAAAAGAGAAACTAATCCACGTATGGTCAATCCAGCAAAGTCTTTTTGATAAATGCCTGTGGAAACACAGAATCAGTTCTGAACCTGTGTGTTGCTCACTTCTCTGTGTTGAATATATGCATGCAGAGTCTGTGATACGAGAACAGTCTTTCAGATCAGGCTTTATTTATTCTCTGTCAAATCAGTTGGGTTCACAGAGGCAAAATATGTAGTGTTATCAGACCCCTATCTGGAAGATTTCTCTTTTCACTCTGGTCCATCCACTGCAGTCACCTGTCAGTGCTGACCCCTGCATTGTCAGCATTGTCAAACCTATTAGCACCTGAAGCGGGGCAAAAAGTGGACAGAACAAAGTCTGAATGAAATGTCTTCACCTTCACTTTTAGCAATGTCAGTTCCTCACCACACTCGGTATTTCAGGCTTTCTTTTGACAAGGTTGCCAATAATTTTGGAACTCCATTCAAAGCAGAAACTTCTGAACGAGTGAACTTCTTCACTGCAGAACAAGATCTTCCCATATCTTTATTCTACCTGCATGTGTGACAATGGCATGGAACAAAGTGCCAGGTGTGGTTAGAGTGTCAAACTCCGGTAGTGGTGCCTGTTTGCTTTTTGGCCGACTGCCCTTTGAAGGAGTAGTAAGAGGGTGGAAACATTTTCTAGTTTGTTGTCAGGATCAAATTCAAACCAGAATTAGGGTCAATAATGAGCTTTAGATTGTGATGACAAATAATAAATAATTAATTTTTATTCTTAAATGGTGTGTTTGGAGAGGATGCAAATGTCATCCTATTTTTACCATGTGCATTAAATAAACTAGATGGGGAGCTGTGTGTGAATTTGGGTGTCCATGCTGAGACAGCTTTTTATCCTCAGAGCAGGATGTGACTGAAGTCACAGTGTTAAGCCCGACCTGACACCAGTATAGTAGAGGGAGAGTGCTGTTCTCCACAGCCAAAGCTCTCTCAATGGACCAGCTCTGTGCCCATCCCTCTCTCAGGTGGGCAATCAGACACATGGTATCATTTCTTCTGTATTCTTTTTATAAGACACCCAGGTCAACCTAGTAAGTGCGTGCTTGCTACTTTCTACAGTTTTTTTTTTCCTGGTATCTCAATTAAAGTCTCAGCTGATGGGCCCTGTGGTTAAAAAAACTTTTATTCTTCCTATTTTTATTCTGTTTTCCCACGTATGCAACTATAGCAATGTGACCACATCATGAATAAATTGTTTCTGGTTTTTCATTTCAGTCTGCAAAGAAGTATGTGAGCAGGGTGCACACTAAATATATAAATGCCACACACAAATAAAAAAGAAATACAGTATATTAACATTAAAAGATATTTCCATGACTAGTTGAAATATTATTCTTTTGTAACTGCTTCTACAGTTTCTCAGCATTTGGGAATACTTTAGTTGATGCTATGATAATTTCTATTTTAAGAAAACGTCGGGTCTTGTATAAAGCATGACACTCTTTGTTTCCATTCTTTGTTACAGTCTTTTGAACCTCCTCGGTGTTTCTCTAATAGCATGAGAAATACTTTCAGGGCCAAATAATTCAGTGAGAGGCTAAAATATAATTTATTTTCCCCAAAAAATTCTATTCAATATGCTTTCTTGATGTTTTGAGTGTTCTTCTTTTGTCTGTCATGTTGGTATTCTGCATGCAGTTTGGAATCATGTGAGGAGTCTTTATGCCTTCAAATCACTATTGAAATGATAATACTACTTTGTTCTTAAACTAGGCTTTAGCTTATGCATACATATACTAAGAATAGTTCTGAGACATGACATACAAGTTTAATTTTTCCTTAAAGAAAAATATTCCCTGAAAGTCAAGAAGACAAGAAAGGGTATTTGGCCAGGAGGAAAAAATAAAAAGATGAAGAAATTTTTGTGAGAAATTTTTAAACTTTGTTCTAGGAATTCTGATGCTAAATTTATTGATAGAGTAGAACAATGTTTTACTTGCATTCTTGGAAAGGGGTGAGGGAGAAGGTTAACAGAACAAATTGGGAGGATCATGTCTGTCTGCTTTCATATCTGTTTGGAGGGTACTAGTCCAAAACAACATAGTGTTTGATCTGGAAATGTGCTTTTCTCAGGCACACAAATAGTTTCTGACATTAATGATTTAGCAGGACACAATGCAGTGGTGAGAGGCCCCCAAGAGGAAAAAAAATACATTTCAAATTTTCATTCAGTTTTAGGTTGGGAAGAAAGATGAAGCTGAGCATTAAGCCAGTAGAGACTTCTAGTGAGAAACAGGAGGGGATGAGAAGCCAAGAGCTGTGAGCAGCAGTGGGAGGAAAAGCCTGGAAATGCTGCAGTGGAAAACATGTTTTAAGCAGGCACACAGCTCTGCCAGGGACAGGTGAAAATTGAGAGCTGAGCAAAATCCTCAGACTTCAATACAAGTGGAACTGTCAGCCAACAACCTGTTGTCTCTTCATGCACAGTGACAAGGGATCTACAGTATATAATTACTCTCCAGAGGAGTCTGGGCCAAAAAGGGTTAACAATGCCTTAAGGCAGAGAAGTCCAGGTAACAATTCCCAAAAGACTGATGTTGAAAGACAGTTTTGCTTATCTTTTCCTGCATCTCTTGTCAGTTGTCTACAGGATTTATAGCTTCTCTCACATGTCAACCTCTGTTAAAGCCCTACCTTGCTTAATATCTGAGTTAGTAAGTTCTGCTTCCCCTACCCTGCCTGGAAGCTGTGCACAACTCATCAATGGGATTTGTAGGTTGCAAATGAGAATTTAAGAATCTTCAAGTTTTATCCCTGTAGTACCACTGAGACAAAGATGTTTCATTCACTTTCAAACTTGATTCAGGTTATAAGGAAGTTTATGGTCTTGCCTGCTCTTTTCCAAGGCTAACCACTAGATTGCTCACAGCCAGAAACTTAACATATTGCAGCACAGACCTTTTACAAACTGATGACAGCCAGGTCTCTCTCTTCTGCTTACTGGTCCAGTGTGTGCTTTTGCCAGGTTTTAGCCATAGAACTGCATCTTTGTTTGTTGTGGGCATATGGTTGAGGCTGCAGAGGGTGAGTTGTGTCTTATTCACTGGTGAACAGACTCAGGACTTGGGATGGTGAAATTTAAACCGGTGGTAAAAGGAGTTTCCACAGGTGCCTTGCCAAGTGGTTCCCCCAAGGATGATTGGTGGGTTTGGAGAAGGAAGCAAGCTGCTCTCTATTGGCAAGAAGTCAAAGTTTGGCCTCCTTCCTTTATTTTTGTAGACTAGAGATTAAGTGATTCTAACATTATTTGTCAGAAAAAGGAGGTATATAAAACCTTTTTATAGGTTGCTACACCGAGAAGTGGGCAAATTTGGCAAAAGATAAACAAACATGAAAATGCCACTTTCACGCTGTTTAAAACATTTCTGATTTTTCAGCCTTGTTGCAACAGCAATGAAGAAACACAAAAATTTGGATTTTCATTTAGGAGGATTTTCTGTTGCATCACTTTTGTATTAATTTTATTAGTGTGAATAGGAATCCAGGAACATGAACAAAATGTAGAGTGAATTCTGTGCAGGGACAGTAAATGTACACAAGTGCGTGATCTCTGCTGGTAGTGATTATGTACAACATAAGAATAAACTGGAGCACAAAAGAAATCTGGAGACATCAGGAACTGGGACCTTCTCATCTTCCAAACTTTGTTTCTGTAGTTTGCCATACTTGTTGCTTCAAATTGCCTCCTTGTTAGCAGAACCTACTGCTAATTCTAGACTTCAGGTGACAGCATTAGGTGACATCCTCACTAAATACTGCAGCAGATGGCACCTCTGGAAGCATTGTGTGACATCTTCACATTTACTGATCTCTATAGAGGAAGCTACAATTTACAGGAGTTTACAGAGCCTTGCTAAGCAAGCAGAAGTGTTTGTGTGCATGATGAGTTCCAAGTCCAGTAAATATTCCTGTTTGACTCAGCTTTATGCTCCTATAGTATACACCTTTTCTTCCATGCAATATGCTGGTGGAAAACTTAGGCACAGCAGTGGGTAAATAAATGAATAACATTATCATGTCCAAAGACATAATAAACATACATTATCCCATTATGCCTCATGTTTCTCTCATGATTTCAGGTAATCTTTAACCATGGGAAAAGTTCTGTTTGCATATGTTTCTCTCTGTACCTTCCTATGCTCCTTTTCTGGATGACAGGTGGTAACCAAATATTGTGGACTGGCCAAGAGAGTTTCGGGATTTGGTTATGTCTCTTCTATCTTAAGATATATCTTTGGGACTCTGTAGAGATGAAACATGCCCTCTGCATAATCCAAGATGAAGGACAGATTCCTGAGCAAAGGAGAAATGCTTGAGCTGCTTTGGGCTTTTAAAAATGCTTACCTTGATATCTATACTTACCTGCCACTAACTGTTCTGGATGTTCTTTGGCTGATAAATTTCTGTGTATTTTGTTTGTTTATATTTGGTGTAAAGGTGGGAGTTTTCTTTCTCCTAATATTTTCTTGCAAACTGATATTGCCCAGGAAAGTGAGATGAGGGTGCTGGGAAAGATACAGAAGAATCAGAGGCAAGCTTAGGGTTTATTGACAGATGCTGTGCTTCAAGAGTATCACATGCAGTCCTCACTAAAATGGTGTTGTCTTGTGCAAGTATTGCACTGTTGGAAGTAGTTGTTGCTATAGAAGCACTGGAGCTGCTGACAGCAGGAACTGCAGCAACAGCAGGTTACCTTATGGGCTTGGGAATGAGAGGTGTCATATTATGTCCAATTGATTCTCTTTCCATTGGGAAAACAATGTGAGAAGAGAGGGAGAGGGAGGAGGGAGAGGGAGATGGAAGAGGGAAGAGGGAGGAGGGAGGGGGAGAGGAGAGAAGAAGAGAGAGGAGAGCCTTCTTTTTGGATTTGCAAAGTTGTTTTTAACACACCTCAGGTGGATCAAATTAGATGAATTACTGAAATGAAGACAGGGAACTGCTCAGAAAGGTTTGGGTATAACTCAGAACTGTTTACAAATTGCTGCCAAATAATAAGGAAAAAAAAGATCAAACAGTCCCAACGGGAGCTATAAATGGTAGTAACTGTGGTGTGCTGGAGGAAAAAGGGAAGAAAGAAACCTCTACAACAAGGAGAACTGGCTTCAGGCATAAAGGACAAGAACTTGCATAGAAAACTCTCTAGTTTGTAGCCCTATGTCATGACTGCCCCAAAAATGATGACTTGTATGTGGGTAATAATCACCATTCAACAGCTTTAAACACTGCCCTTCAAAGGAGGAATACTTGCACGTTAGCAAGGAGGGATGAGAACAAACAGTATTCTACAGGACCTGTGTGTCCACTTCCAAGTCCTAGAAGCTGTCCTAGGAAGTCACTTTCTGCTGTCCCACAACATGTGAAGCAGGAATGTGCTCTCCTTTTCCCCAGTTTTGTTATATTTACTTTCTATCACCCTTTTGCACTGCCGCATCCTGCCAACAGCCTCTCCACTCCACCTCCCTGGTTCATCTCTTCGGGGTAGAGCTTCCGCCCAGCCTGCTGGGCTAAGAAGGATTCCTGTGTGGCAATGCTCTCTCTATTTTCTTTCCATAGGATATGAGAAAAGAGGTCAGGGAAAAGGACTCCCTTATCTCCTACTATTCAGATATGAAGCACTTCTCCCTCCTCTCCTGTACAACTGAGGATGAGCCTCAGCTGAGAGCAGTCCATGTGCAGGCCCAGTTTAGGGCACTGAACACAGCAGGAGAAAGCAATGAGCATTTAGCAGGGTTGCTGAGGAATTCACACTTCCACAGCTTAGGGCATGTTCCTGATTTCTGACTTAACAATAATGTTTGAGAAGATCCCAGATGCTGTGCATTTGCTCTTCATTAGTTGCAAACAGTGAAGCATTAGTGTCAGTGAGAATTTCATGCTTTTAAAATTTATTTTATATTATTTTAATAACTATAATGTGAGAATGGAGTACAGTGAGTACTGGATTTGAATAAAAGCCCATCCAGAACAACAGTCTCAATGTAAGGTTAGGGTAGACAATGATCATCCTGTTGTATGTTCTTCTCTCCTCAAGCTGTCTGTGCTATATCTAACCCCTGTCTTTCAGAATCCTGACAGATCCTTAATCTTGCATCTTGACAAATATTGCCACAGTGAGTACTATATAGATAAGATGTGAGCTAAAGCCCACCGAAGTTTACCAAACCCATTTCCACCCATGAAATTCTAAATAAGCTTGGAATAGAAAAGTGGTTTAAGGTATCTTAGTTTCACTTTGTGAGTGGTTTGCAAGGCTTAAAGGACAGTTTTCTACCTTTTGAAAAGATATTCATTCCCCCCTTGTGTTTTCCATTTGAACCTGCCTAAACAAGGATTCATTACTGTTAAAACAAGGATTCATTACTGTTAATGGGATTTTATTTTTCTTTAGTGTCATTAAAAATTTGCTATCCAAACTCTACTTGGATAGCAAACAACAACAATATCTACTTGGTTAGCAACAAAACATGGAGCCAGAAGGCAGAATTCTATTCCATTGTAGGATATCACTAATGTAAATAGTCTTGTTGAAAATATTATATATATATTTTTAAACTGTTAGAAACACTGTAAACATTTCAGATGTTATGCCATGCAGTTAACACAATGTCTAGGAAAAGAATGTATTTGTTTAAAACTGGCATTTCCTAAAGCAGAAAAAAAAGCTTTATACATAATAACAAAAATGAAACTGAATTGAATAGTACACATCTCATTAGAAAGAATAAACTCCCTGGGTCCCTGAAGGTAAAATACAATGAATGTAGCCTATTTAAAACTTCATTCAATGAATATGACTTTTTCATACTAAAGCAAATCATATTTCATAACACAATGGATTATTTTAAATTACTTCTTTTTACTATTTAATGTTCTTATTATATAAGCTACATTTTCCACTCAACTGTCTTTAAGAAATCATACTTTTCTAAATGTGGTTTACTAAGGAATGCATTTAAAAAATGAATCATCAGGCAGTACTGAGGTTTCTCTATTGTTTATTCTATGTATAAATATTTGGTGATGCATTTAAGGTAAAAAGTCCCCTTGTAGTATGCTGTAGTAATTCACAGCTGCCATATTAACAGATAAGAATTTAAAAGTTACCTATGGAAATTGTTGGGAGACTGAGCTATGTGGAAAAATACTAACATGCAAATATGCCAATACTTAACAAAATGTCTATGATTTTGCAAGGTGTTGTAAACAACGTTTATCCTGGACCAGTTTCTTTAGCCTTGCTTTCAAGCCACTAAAATGTACAGAGGATTTAGAAGAGATGACTCAAAGACAAAGAATAACATTTTCATTTGAAGTCAGGTAAAGCAGCAAATGCATCTTGTAGTTGATCCAGAGCATGGAAGAAAGAGTCCCTTCATGTCTGTCATAATACCCTTGCTGAAAGTGAAGTGCTTGGTTAATCGGTAGCTGGCACCCAGTTCAGAATTCTTATTTCTATGGTATGGTTGATGAGATCACAGCAAAACAGCTGAGGCTTCTCTTTAGTGCTGCCAGCCAGAAAGGATTAAAGGTGTTTAAAGGCACAGCCTCCACTGACAGATGGGTGAGCAGTTGAAGAAAGAGAACAAGGCAGAGGCCCTTGGTTTCACAAGACTCCTCCAGCTGATGTGCAGTAGCCTGTGCTGGCCATGCTGGGTGAAGGGAGAATTTGCTGCTCATTTGATTAGCAACTCAGGCTGGTCTACATGACATCTGCCATGAGCATGGCTCGTGATGTGTTTGAGGAGACTGTTCTGTACAAGCGAGAAGCGTGTACTGTGTGGCCAAACAAGTGCTGTGAGTTCAGCTCTGCAGTTCTTCTTGAAGACAGACAATGTTCCAGCTACATTTGGCTACCAACTCAGGAGACCATACTCAATCAGTCAGAAGCTGAGATGCATAGAAATAGAATACTTTATATTTTTAGAATATTTCAGGGCATTGCATGCTTGTATTCCATCTTGTCTGACTTTTTTTTTGTCTCTGAACAACTCAGAGTTACACAAAGGGGATCTGGATGAAGAAGCACATATTCTAGACCTAGATTGGATAGTAATGGTATACAACTGTAGTTCAGTGAGAAGACATATAATTTACTAACTTTGTTCATAATCTGAGAATCATATTGAGTGTCCAGATGTGCTGACTATACACAAGTGCTCTTCAGTAATTTTGACAAGTTTTTCCTGGTAAGCAAGTTGTGACTTTTCTCTTTCAATATTATTCAAGTCCAAATCTTTTGCAGGTTGAATTACTTCAAAAAGCTCTGGACTGTGTTATGATCTTAAACAAAAGAATCATTTTTGCTTAGCCTAGGAGGGGCTGAATCCATCAGATATGGTAATGAATGTATTTGTGATTTGTTAAATAATGGAGTACCACTTTTTAGGTGGTACTACAGGTGCTAATCCTACCTTATCTAGTTACAGGTACCTCAAAAACTTTTTCTTTCTCTCTTTCTCTCTCTTTCTCTCTCTTTCTCTCTCTTTCTCTCTTTCTCTCTTTCTCTCTCTTTCTCTCTTTCTCTCTTTCTCTCTTTCTCTCTTTCTCTCTTTCTCTCTTTCTCTCTTTCTCTCTTTCTCTTCCTCTCTTCCTCTCTTCCTCTCTTCCTCTCTTCCTTCTCTCTTGCTCTCTTTCTCTCTTTCTCTCTTTCTCTCTTTCTCTCTTTCTCTCTTTCTCTCTTTCTCTCTTTCTCTCTTTCTCTCTTTCTCTCTTCCTCTCTTCCTCTCTTCCTCTCTTCCTCTCTTCCTCTCTTCCTCTCTTCCTCTCTTCCTCTCTTCCTCTCTTCCTCTCTTCCTCTCTTTCTCTCTTTCTCTCTTTCTCTCTTTCTCTCTTTCTCTCTTTCTCTCTTTCTCTCTTCCTCTCTTCCTCTCTTCCTCTCTTCCTCCTTTTCATCTGTTCCTACTTAGGGCTTGGATATTTCTCTCTAAGTTACCAGAAACAATGTCTATTTCTGGTAATAATAGAAAAATATAGAAAATATGGAAAAATAGAAATAATAGTATTTCTGGTAATAAGATTTTCAAGAAAATATCCTTCCAGTAGGTATTGGACTAAGTCCCACTTAATTTCACAGGTCACACTTGACCATCATATTTTTGGCTGCTCCCTAGTCATTTGTACAGTCTGCTCACTAGGGATGTAAAACTACACAACATTCAATTTGCTCCTGGAAAAGTCATAGGGGGTCCTAGAATTTTAAAATTTTCATTCTTAATAGCTTTAATTAAAGAAGGATTGTAGGAATACTGACAGTAAATAACCCTTTTTAAAGGGGTCTCTTTCAGGAGAATAAAAGAAATGAGAATCTATTGTTGAGATCTGTTGTGATGTTAATTTTTTTATTATCAAAATTTCACTTACAGTGAGGAGAGGGTTTAACCCCCTCAGTTTATTATGGCAGCAGTGTCAAAAACCCAAATCTATGCAGAGATTGAATTAATGTCTTAAGAAGGGTGAGATAGAAATGTTAAGAAAATTATGTGTTTTCAGTTACATTTGTTGTTTGCAGCTATCATTTATATGTTAAATGCTCTCCTAGGTAATTACTATCCTTGTCTGGCTAACCTGTGGGCTATGCAATAAGTGCAATTTATTAGGTATCCTTCATATCTTTAATAGTCCAAACCTCTGGTCGCCACCAAAGAGGTGCTATTTTGTCTGTTCCTTTAATTGCTTTTTAAGTCATCCTATTTCACTGAAGAATACATGTGAGATTTTCTGCCATGAACAGTCTGTGTGAGATACAGCTAAAACTCAACTAAAATTCAAGGCCATTTGTTCTGGTATCTTGTATCCTCTGTGTTTAGCACTGGATGTTGTCAGTTCATTCCCCTACCCAAAAGCTGTCATGTAAGATGACGTGTCCGACTGGGTTTTAGGGACCGTGTTTGTGTTTGGGTGTAAATTGTGCATCTTTCTTTTGTGTGTAAAGCAGTTTTCTTTACAGGAGAGTTTCTCTACTACAGACATGCCCATGCCACAGAACTGGACCTGCTGGCAGAGCTGGGAGATGTCAGGGGAGCCCCAGGGCTGGGGCAGGCCAGCAGCTGAAGCATGGTACTGTGCCCAAGTTAACAAGCCCGGTGCTGGGTTAGAGGTCCTGCGTAGCTCATTTGTGACGCCCTGTGTGTGACTAATGCAGCCATTATTTTCACACCACAGTGCACACCACGGTACCTCAACATCTAAGCCTGGACAGCACTAACTGGCATATAGATATATATTTAGAGGCTTACTTGCAAATACTGCACAGAGGTAGGGGGAAGGGTAGAGCTGTTGGAGGGGTCTCCTCCATTTTGGTGCAGTGTGGATTTTCGGAACTGCACACATGGAGGTGGGTAGAAGCCTGCCCAGCACACAGGTTTGACACTGATTTAAGAAACTGTGTTCTTGGGTTAAAAAACATTGAATTGATGAGCTCTAGCCAGCTCCAGTCTCTGGCAGAGCTTGTTTATAAAAAAGATTTGGGACCAGAATGTTTAGTAAATATTTAATTAACTGAAATGTTATTAGAGTACAATGAATATCTGCAACTAAATTTTTAGTTTCCACTCCTGTCACTCCATTTGCAGTGTGGGAGATGCAAAGGATAAGAAACCATGTAAGTTTTGTCAGTAAGACTAGCTGTGGCTTTTAAATATATTGTCTACACCCTAAGGGAAGCCTATAAAAATTTGAACGTGAAATCATTACACTGTTTTGTCATGCCTAAATGACAATAACAACCATGAAACCTTTCCTGTGAAATGCCTTTACTTAGGCTAACTCGATTTGCAATGATTTAAATACTGAAACAAATTCCCTCTACTTCCATCTTGCATTTAAACAAAATGACAGCATATTGGCACCATCACTGCCTCATCTTACTATAAAACAGCAGAAATGAGCAATCTGTCAAGTTCCTTATCTGTGCTCTTTTTAGTCTTGTAGAGTGTGTGCATATTCAGAAGGAAAAAAAAACCATAAATACCGCTGTGTTCCCTCCCTATGTGGCTGTTTTTAATATCCTTGTTATACTGGTGGGGAAAAAGCTGGGAAGGTACAAAAGTGATGGTGATGCTCATTCAGCACTCCTGGGAATGAATAAGGATCATGTATTTGTCTGGAGCTACTTCTAAGAAGAAATGTCTGTTTACAACTTGGTTCACATCAGCACAGGACACAAAGCAGTTCTTCCAAGGGGTGACCACTGGATATGCTTGCAAATAACAGAAAACACTCTTCTCTCTATATATTCTTGTTGTTTTCAGTAGAGAATATTCAGGAAGCAATAAGCTAATTCAGTCTGCCATGAATCTGGTCAAGTGAGAATATATGACTCAGTCAAAAAACTCAGTTAGAAATTGAATTTGAATTTAGATTTATCTAGGCTGTTTAGATTTACTAAATTACTTAGGCTGATTTAGATACAGATGAGTCGAAGACAACTTGCTCAGCATTCAGAAGCATATAAACCATATGTATTGATGGATTGCTTCTATTAAGAAATGGATTCCGGTTTTTGTTGTTCATGATGATATTTGCATATGATACAGTGCTTTAAATGAAAAAAGATGTAGTACTGAATTTTGCATGTAAATATACCCATAATATCTATGTAAAATTAACTGAGGAATCTTATATGAAGTAGTCTATTACATCTATGATAATAATCTCTTCTATTGCCTTTGTTGAGACGTTCACAATGTGACTTTAAAGTGGCAAATAGTCATGACAATGAAGCCTCATACTTTTTAGGTAGAAACAAATACGCTCTGTCCTATTTTTAATTTTTTTAAAGTCCAAGAGAGATGAAGAACAACATACATAATGTTGTCAAGGTGGTTATTATTCTTGAATTCAAATGAGAGGTATAAAACAGAAGCAGACTGTCTGTACTAGTGTGAAAGTGTCAGAATAGAGGTAAGCATGTTACAGAGATGTAAATACAACCAAGGGAGAAAATTAACGCAATTTAGCACTTGATTTTAGCATTTCTTCACAATAGGGGGATCTTCTAAAATATATTAGAAGTAATTACATCATAATGTCCAAATCTTTGATTTGTTTGCTTATTCATTCGCTGATAATTGGAGAGTATGATTCTTAACATACTATTTTATCTGGCTTGGATGTGATACATGCACCTTCTCGCTGCATGTAAAGCCTTCAAAGAAGTCTAGTTCACATAACTGTGCTGAATAGAGTTATGCTGTTGTAGACAGCTACATGGTACATGCCATGGAGAAGTGGGAGAAGGGAGTCTATGGTTCCAGGAAACCATAGGGGGCTGCAAGAAGGGGCTGCAAGTAGTTAATTGAATAAAGCTGCTGATAGCAAACATGGTGTTTGTTATTCATAGCAAGAAGAAATAGAACAATTTGTATGTTCTGGTGTCACATGGGGGCACAGGAAGATACCAAAGATTCAGACTAACATCTGAAAATATTGGATATAAATTGGGCATCTAAGGCTCCCAGTGAGGAACAAAACTTTATTCAATTACACGCTGCACTAATATGCAATGGCTGTTGCTACAAAGGTCTTGCTTGAAATCAAGATCTAACAGAGGGCAGTATGGAACATAGAGATAGAAGATAAACACAGCATGAAACTACACAGCTTGTAATCAACAACATTTAAAGATGGAACATACAGAAGAAAATTCTGTAACATTATCCATGACTAGCTTGGTTCTACCAACATATATCACAAAGTTCTTACCTATTGCCATCTTTTAACCTTTCTTTACCCCTTCCTCTTTCTTCCCATTTTTTCTTGTTCCCCTACCCTCCTTCTTTCCCTTTACCCTTCTGTCATTCCCCTTCCCTTTCCATATCTCCATTCTGTTTTTGAAAAGACTGAAAGATTTGATGGCTCCATTTTTCTTTGCAAGAAAGAAATTATTTTTCCTCTTTGTCAAAATGCTCTCTTTTCTCCTCTTTTGTATGAAAGTGACTTTATATTATGTATGACCCTCAGAAGTGTTGTGGGTCTTGACAATCCTTGGCAAAATATGCTGGAAATAATTTGCACACAGACTGATGTTCAGTATCAGTCCCATGTGTTACCAAATGGCTGCACTACTCATGCCTTGTAGCAACTTCTAGTGGAACAGCTACAAAGACTTACTGTAGTGTCAAGTATAATATTCAATGTACAAAAGATGTAAAAGAAGAGAAAAGGAAGAAAAGTATAAAGTGACAAAGCATTAAGCTAATCTTGCAAAGATGCAGTACGCTTTCCAAATTCTTGGGAGGCACAGAGAAAGCTTTATTAATGGTTCATCATCTTGCCAACACTGCCTACGTTTCTCATGTGCAAACATTACTGTTTGGGGAGGGAGTGGGTGGGATTTTCCATACATCAGATTGTAGCCATGAAAATGACAGTATTTTTCCAGAGGAATTGAAGCATTACCAAGCAAGACAATGATTGATGGTGTCTTTAACAATCTAAGAATACTGACTGCTTTTTCTAACAAATAAGTTACATGTATATGAAGAAAAAGAGTATGTTACATGATGAAGAAAAAGAGGGTGGGAAAATAATTATAGCACTCTAAAAATGCTGCTCAATGTATTCAGTTGATTTTATTCATTATCATTTTCACAAACCACTTGTTCAATTTCCGTTTTTTATTTTCAAATCATTATACCATTGCCAGAAAGCAAAATTGCTGCTTTGTAATGTATGTAACATAATTGACTGGGTACATTAATGTTTGTTGCAGAGGCACTTAAGTTTTTAAGCATTCTGAGAGTTACAAAGATGTTGCTAAAGTTGGCAACAACAAACTGATTTTCTGTCAATACAATAAAAAGGATATTGCCTGTGTTTCCTGGGTCTGATCAGCTCCAGACAGCACAGACACGCACATAAGGTGATGTATAGCAGAGACTATGAAAAAAGCAGTTCACAATTATGACTAATTTACAGCCTGGAAATTAGAAGTAAGTAGAAAAAAATGGTATGTGGCTTTTGTGCTTTCTCTGACACAGGGTTAAATTTCCTTGGCGGAAAGGAGAATTTTAGGGAGGAGAGAGTAAGTGTGGGATAGATTAATTTGTTTTCTCAGAGCTAGTAATGCCATACCACTTGGCAAGTGAATTTTTTTTCCGAAGTATATGTTCCATAGCAAATATTACAATAATCCTTTCTTACATGGGTGACTAGGAAATAAAGGCCAAAAGAAAGGAATATTTTTTAAATGTGTGGACTAAGTGCATATGTTACCTTTCCAAGTTGCAAAAATATTTTATTGATACTGAGATTGTCTCTGGGATCACAGAATCACAGAATAATTAAGGATGGAAATGATCTCTAAAAGTCGTCAGGTCTAATTGCCTGCTCAAGTCGGGTCATATAGAACTGACTGCTCAGAACTGTGTCCAGATGGCTTTTGAATATTGACAAAGAGGGAGTCCCTACAATCTCTCTGAGCAACCTGTGCCAGTGCTTGGTCAACCTCACAGCAAAAAAAGTGCTTCCTGGTATTCTGAGAGGACCTTCTATCTACCTAATTGTGCCCATTATCTCTGGTCCTGGCAGTGGGCACCACTGAAAAGATCCATCTTTACACCCTCACTTCAGATATTTACAGATACTGATGAGAGCCCCTTGAACCTGCTCTTCTCCAGGCTGAACAGGAACAGCTTTCAGCGTCTCCTTGTATGAGAGCCTACAATAATTTCTACAGCCCTTTAGTGGATCCTCCTCAATATATCTATGCCCCTTATTCTAAGAAGCCCAGAACTGAGCAGAGCACTCCAGATGTGGCCTTGCCAGTGTTGATTAGAGGCAAAGGATTACCTTCCACAAGTATCTGGCAGAACTCTTAATGCAGGTCAAGAGACCATTAGTCTTTTTTTGTGCAAGGGCACACTGTTGACTCATATTGAATTTGGTGTCCAGCAGGACCTCCAGGTCCTTCTCCACAGAGCAGCCTTCCAGCTGCACAGCCTTGGGTTTTTCTATCGCAGATGCAGACTTTGCATTTCCACTTGTTGAATTTCACAAGGTTCCTGTCAGCCCATTTTCCAGCCTGTCAAAATTCCTCTGGATGACAGCACAACCCTCTGCTGTACCAGCCACTCCTCACAATGTGGTGTAATCAGGAAACTCTCTGCCCAATCATTAGATCATTAATGAATGTGTTAAACATTATTTGACCCAGTATTGACCCCTGGGGTACATTGGTCACTTGTCTCCAAGTAGGCTTCATGCCACTGATCATTTCCATCTGGACCCAGACAGTTTTCAATCTACCTCACTGATTCTTTCAGTCTGTGTAGCACCTCTATGAGCACCTTATGGGAGACAGTGTCAAAAGCCTAACTGAAGTCCAAGATAAATGGTTAAGCTGCATCCTGGAAGATATGACCTTGATTAGTGGCAGTTTAAGAGTTGAAGATTCAGCTGGGACATTGATGGGGAGGAGCTGTGCAGCAATTATCCTTTTCACCACAGAGGAGAGTGGCCAGTCAGTTGGGCAATGCCAGCCAAGGAGCACTTGTGAGGTGGCAGGGTGTGCCCAGATAGCCCATTCCAGACAAATATTTGTCTACTGCTCCAGACTTCTAACATGGGAGCTGTTGGTTGTCAGCTCCACCTTTGGAGCCATCTTTTTGGCAGCCAGAGTGGTAGTGCCTGAGCAACATTAGTGCTAATTTACAGGGACCATAAAAGCAGAATAAAAGCAATCCCCAAGATGGTGGTAATGATGAGACAGCTCCTAAAACCAAATTCTTCTTCTCACTGTCTGCACTTCATCATCCCTTTGAAAGAATTACAAATCAACAATTTCCAATTCCTTTCCTTCTCATTTCCCACCTCTGTTCTTTGTGCTGTTCTTCTCACTATTATATATTTATTGACTTTTCCTCTTTTTACTTCTCCATTGGTCCATTGTAGCCATGGTATCCATTTAACCTTTATGGAGAGCTCTCCACTGCATTAAGACATGGGATTTCTTTTTCAGCATCTGCACCAATGTAAAAGTCATTCCTTTTGAGTCAGTGGAGTGACAGTACAGTGTAAGAGATTCAATTGGAGAATCAGAGAGTCTAACATTTAAAATGAATCTATGATAAAATTTAGCCTTTGAGTATTGATTTAGAGCGGTTAATAGGATTTACAAGATTAAGACACCAGGGCTGTCAGAGTGGCATTAGGATTATTCATTAGAAAAGAAAAGAGTTGAGCAGACAGTTGAAAACTATCAAAACCAATCAATGATTATTTTATCAATTATGGATATGTTAAATTCTGCTCTTTTTTCTAATTTTTCTGCTCTTACTGTGCATTTCCTGTATCTCAGTGGCCAGGAAAAGGGTAAATACTTTCAGACATAGGGTATTGCTGCTCTGCGGTTGCCAGGATAACTCTGACTTTTCCAACTTTCTTTTGCAGTTTGTCACTGCAGCAGTACACTGTTTTAGTACACACTGGAAGTGTGGTTTTATTATTTTGGGTCTTTCTGCTTCGTGTTTAACACCACAAATAAGCCCTCAAATTGACTGCAATTAGAACAATGTTTCTTGCTGATCAAAGAGGGGAAAAAAATCTGACTCTCCCACATTATTTTCTTCAGCCCACTTGAAAATATCTCTTGTTTAATATTGGGGCTGCTGAACTCTCCTTGCTTTAATGTTCAAAGGTCCACATATATTGAAATAAAAAATGCTTTGAAGAAAAAAATTAACTGGATTTTTTGTCATGACTAAGAGAAGTTCTGGAAAATTATTATTGAGTAAGAAATCAGTCTGAGAATTAATGATACCATCCATGACTGAACCATTTTCCAAACAAAAGTGTTTCAGGTGTGTTTTAGAAAGGAAACTCATCTCATTCATGCAGATTCCTTATGCCACACATATATTTGACCTAAGACTTTTTAAGAAACTTAGCATGTGCATCAGGATCAAGGAAGGTGCTGTCTGTACTGAGGTTTTTGCTGACTTCATATTCTCAACATAAAATAAAGAAGAAATAAATAAGCCCCCTCAAAACTGGTTAAAAATGCATGTTTTCCATCTTATCTCTAACACAACAAAATTGAAACTTCCCATAAGCCTGAAAATTGTTTTTCTTTCTTCCTTGAACTAAAGCTGGAAGTCACTGAAACAAAGAACTATGGTTTCAGAAATACATGCACAGACAGTTCTAAGAAATTCTCTTTAGCTGGTCTTCTGCCAGCCATCTTAATTACATGTTTTATGCTACATGCCCAGCTTCTGTACTAGATTATTGCACAGGTGGAAATATGTATTTGTGAGACACTGAACAGTAAATTTCCTCAACACAATTACAGAAACATCTGTGCAAAACATCTTTGATCCAATTCACTATGAAAACATGCATCACTCATGATGGTCTAGTAACTGCAGATTTCCCTGCACTGCAAATCCAGAAACAATGGGCAAATTGCTTCAAGACACACCAATAGTTTTCATTCTGGCACCTGTACATCTCAGCTGTTGTTCCTTTCCTGTTAGGGTGTAATTAGTTTTAGCAATAGAAAGGAGACAAATGCATTTGACATGCATTAATGAAATCACACAGACAGCTTGTAAACACAAGAAGGAAAAGCATATGAAAAAAATCACTTGAATAAAAATAAGTTGGACACATGAACCAGTTTTGGTAAAACAGAATTCACTTTATGCCCCTACTTGGCTCTTGATTCAAGAATCAATTGGAATTTGTTTGGAAAGTTTTTGATAATTTACCATTCCTGTGCTTAGTACAAATTGCTTCAGGCTGGGTAGAGAGCCAGAATGCCAGTATTTAATGAAAAATCTTATTTTAGCTAAAAAACTGCAAGAGGTTTTTTTTGTTTTGTTTGTTCGTTTTGTGACTCCTATCTGTCTCTTTCTGTCCCTTAGAAACTTCTCAATCTGCAGTTGCAGCCAATTCTACCAGTTTCAACCAAATTTGACAGATGGATTTTAGGATCTTTCTGTCAGTGATCTCTCTCACTTCCTCTGAAATATGTGACTTAGTAGGCAGGACAGGTCCTACAGTGACCCTTCTAAAGGAAAAGCTGCCACATGGGTTAATACCTTCTTAGTTATCAGGGAGTACACAACTGCAGGAGACTCAATAGATACACCATCTGTGGAAAATCTTTTTGGAGCACTAAATAGCTGCTAGAAGACCAATACAAGAAAATCATATCAGGTGTCATTAATTTTCCAACTTTAGAATTCTTAGTTCTGAAATATCAAGGCTAGTTTCATGACTACAAACTTTCATGTTACGCTAAGATTCAGCTGAAGACACAGTAGCTGAACACATAATCAGTTTAATTTTCTGTGGCAGGTAAAGGAAGCACAGCAGTTATAGGCTCTGGGCATTTATTTTCTTCAAGCTTTATTTGTAAATTACATAAATACAGGGGCAGGTATAAACAAAATGATGGCCCTCAAGGGTGATTTTGATATATTGTTCCATGGATCAACATGTTTATTAATAGCACTGCTCTG
The DNA here is from genome assembly GCA_013396995.1 of Dicaeum eximium. Classification (NCBI taxonomy): domain Eukaryota; kingdom Metazoa; phylum Chordata; class Aves; order Passeriformes; family Dicaeidae; genus Dicaeum; species Dicaeum eximium. The sequence goes on from VWZP01006945.1 coordinate 1,520,330, forward strand.
GAAGATATGGAATAGGTGTTGACATTCACTAAAAGTATGAAATTGCTTTTCCATCTACCTATTAATCTCTCAGTCTGTCAAAGTGAATAGAAGCCTAACTGGCCTTCTCATTAAGTAAGGGTTTTGAAAGTTTTAGATTTCTCTGTCAGAGATTTTTTTTAAATCTGCTTTCATCCCTTCCTCTTCCAAAAGTAGCATCACTGCCTACAGGAGAAAATTCTCTTTACACAGACACACCGCAGGCTGTCGGTGTTTGGAAGGAAACAGGCAAAGCTGGCACCTTCAGTTGTCATTAAATCTTACTTACAGCAAAAGAATAAGATCAACCAGTGAGTCTAAAATTCAATAGGCAAGATGACACTGTAGAATATCTCTTGTTAGAAGTGAGCTGCAAGTATATATCTTACAGCTAATTTATTCACTTTCTTATAACTATTCTATTAGCAAACAGACCATTTAAAATTATCCCCCATATTAATTTCAGAAAACTACAGCATGAGAGAGGTGGATTATTATATTCCTAATTAAAACACAAATACAGCAATTACAGTTTATATGCCATTATCCTGAATCTACACAGGATGACGTTAAAAGCAAAACAGCCATTAATTTTACTGTTCAAAGAAATGCTCATAATCTTTTAGAAATGTCATATAAAATATTCATTTTGAAATGCCCTATGGTGATTTCTGAATTTATTTAAAGTGGGCTGTTGATAGCTCTTTTATAAATAAGCAATTACAGTACACTAAATATATCATGGCCCATCACATTATACATTCTATAATTTCATGGATGAAAAGCCTACAGCTGATCTGCATAAATGTGGTATGTCTCACAGCAGGTGAAGAGTTTGATTACACAGGATAATCAGTGTTATTATTTATAGTAACAATTTATACCTGTTATTTATTAAAACCCAGCAAATCAGATATTGGTTTATTAAGGAAGTCACTGTATTATAGGCTGAACTAGGCATAAGAATATTAAACACATGTAAAATGCACTGTTACATTAGTAGTTTGAAATCAGCCAAGGTGAGCAGGGAAGAGCTATTAGTTCTTGGTAGCATGGAGAAAGCTGTGCTGGGTGAGCACCTGGGGTCTGTCCACACTCCCCCTGGACAAGAATCATCACTGCAAACGTCACTGCCCCACTGGCAATACCAGAGATCCTTGCAAGCATGTTCTCTGAAGAAGCCAAGGGTTGATTAATTGCAGAAAGGTTGAAACAATCTGTGAAATATTCAGGTGATTTTTTTAGACCTGACATGAAGGATTTTCATGAAGTCTGCCCTGTGCAAATTACCATACTGCAACTTATGGTGTTCATATTCCTTGGTCATTTAAGAGAACTAACATTAAAAAAAAAAAAATTAATCATAATGAGATAGTCTTGAGGATTATTTGAGTGTAGGTATAGGATCTGTGAAATGACCCACACACTCTGTCTGTTAGTATCTTGCCTGTTTGTCACCTTGTCTGAGTAGGGTTATACTTGCCCCCTCTTCCTCATCCACTCATTCAAGTGACAGCAGGAGTCATCGTGGTGGGCACAGCAAAAGGGGAGAGGGACCCACGGAGGATCCCTTCAGCCTCTCCCATCTGGCCCTGTGCAGGCCCTGCCAACCTCTGCTGGAGGGGAAGGCAGAAGTGAGGCTGGGGCAGGGCTGAGCCTTGGTTCCAGAGGGAGTGTAAGTGCTGTACACGCTGCTCTGCTTGCCAGGTGCAGTTCAGCTTTTGGCCCTTGAGGACGGTGCCTGGCACACCTTGCGACTACTTAGACAGAGGGACAGAGGTCTGGCAACTGCCCGCTCTTTGAAGAAGGGAACAATGTCTCCAGGAAAAATTAAGACACGTAAATGGCTACTGGTAGGATGGAAGTTAGTTTAAAACAGCAGAAAAACCTGATGAGAGTAGAGACCACCTGGAAAATCACCTTGAAAATGGTGACATTTTGGTGGTAGTAGTATGGCAGATCACATAGTACTCCCAGTGTATGTTTCTGAACTAAGCATTTGAGTTCATAGCAGGGAAAATTATCTCCACATAAATATTCTATTCTACTTTTATGTATATATATATTTAATTTTTAAAAGGATGTCACACTGCGCTGAAATGACTGAGTATATATGTCCAGAAACTGGTCCACTTCAGCTCCTCTTTTTGAAAAAAAGAGGAGAAGCAAAGGCATGGCTGTACAGTGTAAAGGTCTGTAAAGGAAAATAAACCCATTGTTTTTTTGGTGATGTTTCAGAGATAGTTCCTATGATCATACCAAATGACTGATTTTCGCATGAAGATTAACTGTGTTCATATTAAACTAAATGGAAGTTTTGTGTATGCATGCGCGTACTAATTACCTAGAACAAAACTTTTATGCAATTTAAAAGGTAAGATCCTCTTTGCAAAATTCTGTAGGGGATCATAATAAATTGGAATAGGTAACTGTAATTGCTGTAGCCAAGAGACAGAGATTTAAAATATTTGGCTTACCTATCCCCTTAATTTCAAAGTACAGAAAAACCTGAGAAGAAATAGATATAATATTTCAATGCAACAAAAATATGGTTTAATTAAAATCTAGAGCAAATAGAAAAAAAATTGTGTGAATTTCTCACCTCTTGTGAGTACTGGTGTTGTGTCCCAAATATAGACTATAGAATATATAGAAGATACTCATATATCTATCAATATAGAAGATTAGGACTAAATATTTAAGAATTTAAAGTGAAAGTAGAACCCTGACATTATTGGGAAAATCAAAGTTAACACGGTTCTTAATAAAATAAATACAAATGCCTTCATATATAGATAAATATTTTTGTGCTGAAAATCTAGTATCTAGAAGTATTCAAAACAAAAATAATAAAACTGAACAGTCAAAAAATTAAACAATTATACTCTCTTTTCCATATATGAACATTCTTGTGTTAGACTTATTGCATTTGTGGATTACACTGTATGATATGACCCTCTATATACTAAACTATACTACTCCAGATGGAAACACCTAAAACTTATTCTGTTATTCTATTCTATTCTATTCTATTCTATTCTATTCTATTCTATTCTATTCTATTCTATTCTAAATTTCAAAATAATGAAATCCTCATTTTCTTCCAAGTAGTTAAAGATCTCTTCTCCCTCAGAAGAGATCAAGTTCTGTTTGAAGGAAGCAGCTGGATAAATAGCCCTATAATTGGATTATGATGTGAAAATATAGTTTGCTATAAAAAAAATGGTTATTCTTTGTCACCTAAGTATTGTTTATTTACATATTCCAAAGCAGCAGAAGAGAAATTATTTGATACTAATTTGGTGTGAAGAAGATTTCTGGCTATTCTGGGACAGTTGCACTGAATCTGAGACTGTTAAGAAACAGCCTTTGGCACAGAAGGCTTTGAGTTGGAACCAGCTCCTCTGTTCTTCCAGTATTCTGGGTTGATAAAATGGCATGAGACTTAAGATGCTCAAATAAAGGAATTTTCAGTTGAGCTCTTTGTTTTCAATGGACAGGAGTCACACTGTGACCCAGCTGAGTTTCAGTGAGACTCTTCCTGGCTGAAAACAATTAAGATAAACTCACAACTCATTCCTATGGAAACATTCAGATGGTGGTTTTAGGAACAAAGATCTCAATTCTAACTAATAAATCTTCTCAATTACGTATAACTACATATAATAAGGCCAAAGAGACAATTAGATAGGTCAGGTGAATTATCTTATTTCATATCTACAAAGTACAATGACACATTTGACAGATATGTCTCGCAGAGTGCCACACAATCTTTATAGGTGAGTATCAACAGATAAACAACCCCTTGGCAGTTCATGTTCATAGTCAATCACTTTCACCAGTACCAGTTTGTGACACATTCAGCTGTGTCAGGCTTTAGCTTCTAGCTGTTAGATTTTTTTTTTTTAAATATTCCTCTACTATATTTAGGGGCAGGGAGATAGAAATAATAATTTTTTAGTAAGTGATAGTTGATGCTGAAAATAAAAAAAAAATTCAAGATGAGAACTGGTTTCAGGTAAGAATTTATTTCCTGTAAAAAGAAACTTTTCACATAAAATCAAAGTATTTACTTTCTGGAGAATTGTAAGAAAAGCAGTGAAAATGAGTCATGGTATTTCTTAAAGTCATAGAATCATAGAAAACTTAAGGGGTTGGAATGCACCTTTAAGACCATTTAGCTCCAACCCCCACTTCCATAGACAGGGACACCTCTCACTTGACCACGTTGCTAAAAGCCATATTTAACATGACCTTGAACACTGCCAGTGCTGGGGCTTCCAGAACCACCCTGAGCAACTGCTTTTGGTATCTTACCTCCCTCACAGTAAAGAATTTCTTCCTAACTTCTACCTTAAATTTCCCTACTTTCCGTTTGTACCCATTACTCCTTGTCCTACCGCAGTTCCTGATGCAGTGTCCCTCTCTGGCTTCCCTGTAGGACTCTTCCCTGTAGGATAGAGGAATGTTCCTATGAGGTCATTGGGGCAATTTTGAGATTTGCGAGTCAGAAGAGTTACAGGTATGAAGACAGAAATGTAGAAGAGGAGACACAACTGTTAAGTGGAAATAAATCGAGAGAGTGGAAAAATCAGGGAACTCCTGGAAGATATAGGAGGACCATGTGACAAGAAGAGGAAAAAAGAAGTATGAAAATCATAGTTAGGGTGAGGAAACTGGTGAGAGATGGGAAATGCAGCTGCAGAGAGTAAAGGAGATACCTGGTATAACCCACTATTGAAGGCTGAATCATAAAGACAATGTGAGGAGATAGGAAATGTGATACCAACAATGTTAATGTATTCAGTGTTTCAGAAAAAAATATTTTCCTCCTGCAGATGACCCATAAAGATGTTTAATGTTTTTGTCTTTAAATTTTTGTCTTAGCAGAAAACTTACATGCCACAGTGAGTAAATACTACAAGCAGTGGATCAGAAATCATACGAGGGAAATATCCCTGTAGTTGTTTGCAGGATAGTATTTCTACAAAATGTAATAAATCATAGGGTCTAGAAGGCATCTTGGCATAAGCGTTCAACTTTGCATTAGCAAGTCAAAAAAAAAAAAAGGCCACAAACAAGTAAGGCTTTTTCATTCAGAGGTGCAAGAAGATAAAAGTCACTAACATAGCAAGAGGAGAAAGAGGGGAGACCTCATTGCAATCTACAACTTCCTCATCAGGGGAAAAGGAGGGGCAGGTGCTGATCTCTGTGCTGACCAGACCACAGAGTGACAGTCCAATGACAGGACTCAAGGGAATGGTGTGAAGTTGTGTCAGGGGAGGTTTAGGTTGGATATCAGGAAAAGGTTCTACACCCAGAGGGTGGCTGGGCCCTGGAACAGGCTCCCCAGGAAGTGTCACAGCACCAAGCCTGGCAGAGTACAAGGAACATTTGAGCAATGGGGATGGTGCTGTGCAGGGCCAGGAGCTGGACCTGATGGTCCTTATGGGTCCCATCCCAATCAGCTTGTACTGTGATTCTGTGAAGATTATTTTTTACAGAGAAATGTTTAGAAATGAAAATTGGGATTTTTTTTCTGGGAATTTCTTAAACACTTATTATCACAAAGATGATTTGGATGACTTTCCCAGGAGTAAAAAAATTGTTCTAGCATAAAAATTTGCTTTTCTTAAGTTCTACCTGGCACTTTAGGGACAGCAAAGATTGGAGCACAGGTAGGAGGTGATTTATGAAGAGGATTTTTGTAATAGGCAAGAGGTAAGAGTTAGGTGAAAGGTGAATAATAACTAAATGAAAGACTGAATGCTCTGTACTGAAAATAGTGATAAGCAGAAGCTGAAGGTATAGAAAATAGAAAGTAAAGTTGAAGACTAATGATGGAAATAAAAAGGAGATTTAAATTTTGATTCAAAAATTTTTCATCTAAATAGTTTGTAAGAAAGGTGCAGCTTCTAAAGGTTTGATCATCTTCATAGAAAAAACCTTCCAGTTAATTTTCTATGCACAATTTCCATGAAAAAAGATTTTTTTTCCTTTTAAAAATGATTTTTTCCTATGCAACAAAAAAGGGGAGTCTATGAATAATAATTGAATTGCAACAATCTTTTCGGTTTTTTTGGATAGATCTTCAAAATATACTTACCAATTAAAAAAGGAAAACAAAAATATCAACACCAAAACCAACAGTAATGAGTCAAACCTGCACATTGCCTTATGGGTGTAATTAAGGAAACTGCTGTCCTAATACATACTGCACTGAATAAGCTCTGTGGAATTTCATGATGTAGAAAATGCTGTGAGAAATATGGTTTAGCTGGGAATTCTCATCCTGCCATTAATGTTGAGATGCTGAGAGACCAGGCTAGTTTCTGAATTAAAAAACAAAACAAAACAAAACAAAACATAACAAACACAAGGGAAGGAATGAAAAAAAAAAAAAAAAGACAGAAACAGTAGACCTCTAAAGATAAAATCATGGAAGGTTGGAAATTATCCTGGGATGAATATAATAATATAATGCAAGGAAGTTGGACATAGAAGCATGTTAAAGTTGGTAAAACATTTGCATGGTGCTAAAAACAAAATCTAACTGTAGTTGTAGATATTTGTGACAAGTTGTTTGACAAGATAGCATTGATGTCAAATAAGAACCATACAATCTAACCTTAGCATCACATAGGCAGCACCTTTGATACTGATCACCTGGAAGGCAGAAATATGTATATTGTATATTCCCAAAAAGCATATTCTATTATTTCTGTAGGTGTTCCACAGGTTATATGATATTGTGTAATACTGCATGAATTTAACCACTTTTATTTTGGACTTCTTTGGTTTCTAGGAGAAAATTTCAAATTCTCTAAAACTTTGTGTCACAAAAGGAAAATGTTCAATTAACTGTTTTGTTTTGTTTTGTTTTGTTTTGTTTTCTATTAGTTATAATAATAAGTAGTTATTATGTAGTAGTTTAATTTCTGAGTCCTGTAGGAATGAGTCTCAAGTCTCCATATCTCCTGTGTGCTATCTCTTCATTTCTAGCCGCCAGACTCTACCTTGTCAAAATGAAGATAAAATATGCAGCAAAAGAGCAAGGTGACAAATTTTATCTACATGATGGTTGAGACTTTTCCAACTTCCTCTTTGGGTATGTAAATCAGTCAAAAGATAAAGACTTAGCTCTTGGCTCAGATGATCTTTAGATCTGTAGTGAGAGAAAGGTAGGTTTCAGTTATGAATAGATCCAGAAAAATAAAGACTAAGGTTCCTAGGAATCTCATCATTGAGAGACTGGCTGTCTCTATATATCAACTTATCTTTATTTAAAAATTTTAAAATCTGCAGGTTTGTTATAAGTGCATTTCAATTTTTTTTTACGGCAAAGCAAACAGATTAGATCATTTGAAGTGAAGCTAAGAACAAAGCAAATTAGAATGATTTTTACATCCTAAGGAAAATTGTTCTTTCCATATTGACAGTTTTTATTGTCCTTGTCAGCTAAGTAGATTTTTTGAAGAGTGGATGTTCTAGATATTGAATGGTAAGAATTCAGGGAATTTCCCTGATGGATGTATGAAATAACACTGATTTTTTATTTATCATTGTTAAGTCAACAGAGACTGATGGTGCAAACTATGCAGTGGTGGATGTAGAAATGTGAGATATAAAGAAAACATTGACAGGCAGAGGGAACTAAAGTAATCTGGCAAGGTTATCTTATTACTATCTCTTCATTACCTGTCTGTGAATGGTCAAAAAATTAACATACATTAACTATGTACCACTGTTGCAGAGGCTTTTCAGTATTTCTTTATCTTTCCAGCTAGACAAGGTCAGGCAAATATTTGAACATACTCTTAGACATCTTTGCTCCAAAAAAAGACAGATTACATAAGGTGTGGGTTATTTTTATATTTTCAAGATCCACTCTAACACATGGCTGGGTTTTTCAGGTCAAGACATATACATTTTTATGTATGCATATGTAAGAAATCATGAGAACAGAAAGAGGAAAATATTATTTAATCTGCCATAACAACAATATCAATGATAGTGCTTTTGAAAGACTGTAAGCTTTCTTTTCAGTGTCTGGCACTATTTTAAACCAAGAAGAAGGAGGTTTCACTTAGCCTAAATAATGCTGAACTCCTGTCTAAGAAGAAAACAAGCTTAGCTAGTTCAGTTGGGTGAATATTTATTTTCTTCTCTCTCCCTGTTCTTTACTTTGCTGTAATGACACATCCTAAGATGGTACCACCATTAAAACTCATTATGCTCTGGTGCTGATAAGAAGTGATGAGCTAGTAGCTGAAAGACTTTATAAAGGCAGGACATACCTTTATAAAAATATATATTCTTCAGCTAATCTTATAGGAAAAAAAGTGAAATAATTCAGAAAATACACTTAGAAGGCTGAGGAGGTGTAGTAGCACTGTATAATCTTGAAAGATTGTAAGTGGGCAGAGCCTGGGTGTGGTGCAACACAAACTAGCTAGGGGTTAATCAGTGGGAAGCAAAGTGACAGACATAGGAGTAGCTTCAAGAAAACATTGTTAGAAATAATATCCTTAAATTGATCTCATTAGATGGAATCTGCCTAGAAATGAAAACTGAAATAGGAGAACTTGTGAAAAGAACGTTGCCATTTTTAGCTTGGTTGGTGACAAATGATTAAGAGAAGTAAGAAAGCTGAGAGCTGAGCTGAGAGCAGGAGCTGTGTGGGTTGGTCAATTGCTCCTGAGTGAGGAAGAAGAACAGAGGGAGGACTCCTAGAAATGGACCCACAACTGACTGGAAATTTTTAGCTTGATTCTTTGCTTCCTCAACTGCTCTGACTGAGAAAACCTCCTCATGACACATGCAGAATTAGCTACTTACATTCCAGAGTTCAAGTCTCACTTTCTATTTGTAAATTATACTGGGTACGCTTAGATATTAATTTCTTGCTGTTAAAGCTATTAAGTAAATAGTTTCTTATTTCAGTAAATAAATTACTGTGAACTCTTTAGAACTTTGAGTATTCACTTATTTAGTCACTGCTTTTCTCACAATTCCATATTTCTTATTGTCATATCTGACAGTCCACATTGCATATATGGTTAGGCCCACTAGATTTTTATGCAGATATTTTCTGGGTAAAGGCTTCTGTATACCTCCCAGCTATTTGTAAACTATCTTCTCTGAAATCTTTTGAAAGCAAGGTATTAGTTTCTTGAATACCTGTGTGAAGCATTCCAGTGGTGACCACAGGTACTACTAATCTTTTACCTTGGTGATGCTGCAAAGGTAGTTTGCAGCATTTGACCTGTGACACTAGGAACCTAAGCTGTAATGGTGATGTGAGGGTGAAATTAAAATTGGTCTTGTTACAGCTGTAACGTAGAGGAGCATCTGAGCTGTGTGTGTGCAGGTGCATATCCATGACACTTAGCAAATCCCTGTTACTTCAGGGGTGCTCCAGGTACAGCTTTGCAGGGGGAGACAGAGGACTGACTTGCAACAAGATGAGAACTATTTGGCAGCCAGCTTCACAGCAAAGCATTTGATTATTATAGGAGTATCCCAGGCAGCTCCTGATACCCACAAACCAACAGAGAGGCACCGCCTTTATGCCTAAGATGTATTGGTTGATTCCCTGGGTGTGAGCTGCCTATGGCAGGTACTTCCCTCTCAGTCCTTGCTCTAGAATTGATTACTGCACATTGGTAATTTGATATAATCTAAACTGTTACTGCAGATGTAGTCATGGTCACATAGGACAATCTTTTCTATATAGTTCAGACAGCCAGGAGATATCTTGTGCATTGTTAAAGATCATAAATAGAAATGAGTTCTGTATGCACTGCAGTGATCATGCAGGACTGTGGACCAGCTGGGATGCAGCTCCTAATTTTTCTGCAGATGTTTTTGCAAGGACCTTGCAATAGATACTTTGTCAATGTCTCAACAATGCCTGGCTATCCAGCATGAGATATTTCACTCCCCATGTAAACACTAGCCCATGGAAAACTTTGGTACACCCTGAAAGGATTTGTGCAAAACCCATTCAATTCTACATATAAATAATTTGAGCAGAATAACTTCCAAACCCAAGCTCAAGTGTTGCTACCAAAGGAAATACAAAGTCAGAGTACTCTTTTTTTGTGGATAGTGTTTTTATTTTCAGCATCACTCTGAAGCTAAAATAACCCAAGCACACATAAGTAAAATTTCTATGTAGTTCAGGTTAACACAGAAATAAACTAAAACTTAAAAAAAAAAAAAAAGAGAGGATAAAAACAAAAAGGTATGGAACAAAAACTTAAGACATTTAGAAAGTATTGTAATAATCATGTTGGTTTTCCTTGTACACATTTCTGTCTGAGACATTAAATATATTACCTGGTGACTTGGAAATTAATTGGAAAGTTATAGTGTTAACTGGACAGTTGAAGTTATTAATTTCATTTGGTTTGATTAATGGTTTCACTTTTAATGAACCATTAGGATTTAATTCTGACTTCAGTTACCCATGAGTAAAAATCTACATTGAAGTTTCAGGTTTGCTTAGATTTTACATTCATTTAGCAAAGATATATGACAAAGAGATGACATTTTCCATGCAAATATTGGCACTTGTGTAAAGACAAGGTGTAAATGTAATAAATGCAGCAAAGAACATGGCTTTGAGAATATGACTTTGGAACAGTTTCTTCATATTCTTGACTGTGTCTTCTAGTATTTTCAGATTATTCAGTCTTTTTATACATACCAATATTTTGTGCTCTTTTTAGTACATTTTAATGTCTCTTCCTCTCCAAGATGACATTGAAATAGCACAAAGAATAGGGAAAATTTAGCATTTCCATAGCATTTTCTTAAATTCCCTTGTAATTTGTGGTTTATGCAATAATGCTCCTTTAGGAGGTACATTGGCAGGGGCAAAAGAGACTCTGGTTGGTGGCATCTACCTCTGCAGGAAGTGCTCCCACAGAGGCACCCCTGGCAAGTCAAATTCTCCATGGAACTCAAAATAATTAAAGAAAAAAGTTCTTATTTCATAAGGTTGAGGTTGAGCTTCAGGGGCTCAACCCCTGCTCTTATTCCCTATAACTCCCAGGAAAAATAAAGATGTTGAAAGCTGCTCATGTGACATAATGCTATGCCAGAGTACAGGATGCTCCAGGTGCAAGGTAGAATGCCTCTGCAAATTTCTGGAGCCTTTTATAACTTTTTGGAGACACCTGGTTGTGTATCACATTATGGTCTGAAATGTTACCCTCTCATCAGGTTACACACAAAAGTTTTAAGAGAAGGCATTTTTTTTCCCCCTGAGCATTTCAAACCAAAGAATAAAATATTAACAAGTGCAAATCTATACAAAATCCAAACTGTAAACTTTCAGTGCCATGGGCAGCTTTCTGGGATTACAGGAAGTTAGAACAGGAAAGGAAGCTTAATGAAGGAAGGGGAAAATCAGTATCAGACAAGTGAGGAGCCCTAGGCCGAAACTTTTATCTGGAATTAAATCTTTTATCATAATGAAAGCATACAGCCATAAGATATCAAGATGTTGATGATGATGATAATTATTAGTATTATTGGAACAAATAGGAGCATTCTGACAGGAAATATGAAGAAATTACAAGTTGTTTAAGGATAAAAACGGATATTCTTGACACACTAAAAAACCTCAAAAAGTATCCAAAGTTAAGCTGCTTTGTGACTTATTTTTATTAGGTAGGGCCTCAGATGTTCAGTGCTTAAATACATGCCATTTTTTCACTTTCCCTGAACTGGTGTCCTCACTTATCTGCCATTTATCAGACAGTAGTGCTGTTGACTTAAATGACCTCCATTGGCATCAATGGGAATATTTACATGCTTAAATTTCTTTAATACTTTACAAGACTGGCTCTTTGGAGACAGGTATTTTGTGTTTCTTCTCCCATGAATGAGGACTAGTAATCTGAAATCTGCTGTCTTTTTTTTTAAATTTTCTTCATACCTGAGGCACGAATTTGTAGTTTATTGACTCTGTGCAAGGTGTTGATAGTTAGTCAGGAGAATATATCTTTTCTCAGCTGAAAGCAGTAAACCACTGGCCTCAGGGTTGATATTGAGGAAGTTGAGGCTGAAAGGCTGATACAGCATAAAATGCCAGGTTAGATGAATAACTCCCTTCCAGCAAAAATTTTGATATGCAAACTAGAGTTATAAATAATGAGTGTTTAGAAGTAATTTTTTTTAAGGAGAAAGTATGAAAGCTCTGGCTGCTACTGGATGACAGATCTGATGACAGTAATGATTATAACCAAAAACACAGCATAGCAAAGGGACAGCAATTTGTTGACATTGATTTCAATTCACGATCTCTGATTTAATCTTTAATGGCAGAGCAACTCCAGATGCAAGAGTGAATTTTCTGCATCAGTTTTGGTAAGAAAAACATGAAATAAAACAAGTCACAAAGCATCTGGTATTTTGGAAGAAAATTTCCCAAACACTTCATAGTCACCAATGTCTTATGATATTTTTCAGGCTTCACCCAGCTTAACTATTAAGGCAATGCAGATATAAGTAATTTTTATTGCTTTCCTCTTGCTTATGAAAATAAAATCTATTGATTTTGATTTGTTCTGCTTTCTTTTTCCCCCACAAAACGTCACTGATGTAATTTGTTCTCCTGTATGCAATGGTAACTTCTCAGCCTTAAAACAAATCTGAAAGCCAGCCCTTACAAGTGATAGCACACAATATTGTGATGGGCTGTGTAACTGATGCTATAGAATGCTAACTAAAAATGATTTTTTAATGTGATACTGATCTTGTCAAAATACATAATTAAGATTCCAATAGTTTAATTGGGAGAAGAAAAATGATCACAGAAATGAAGAGCACAGAAATGTCTGAGGGTGTTATAATGCAGCTGGTAGTTTTTCTGATATGCTGATATGCTAAATTGTAAGGAGTTTAACTAATCTTTAAGAGAAGGAGCTTTGAGGAGAAAAAGCTTTGACTCTTAAGGTGCTTTGCTAAGTCATTGCTACAAAAGATGAAACAAAATAATTGTAAATAGCAGCATCAGGAGGAGGAAAAGTGTGCTTTTACATATAATCGTATTCTATGGCATGCAGCACTTTTAGTGAGACATTCTGAATAAGTAATTAGGTGCAAACTTCCCTTATTTCATTTGCAGATTTACATTCCTGTAAATCATTGCAAAAGTCACTTTCTATGGATTTGCATCGAGGTCTGAATGTCACAAAGTATTTGTTATTACCATGCAAGTAGTTGCAGGCAACATCTTTATTTTTAATTCACTGGCTTACATTGTTGATTTGATCTCATCAAAATTACAGCAAGAATAAATGAATTTATGAGCTAAAAATAAAATGAACCTTATGTAAGTAGTTCTGCTACAAAATATTGCATATATATTTAACTGTGTCTTCACATTTGTGATACCTTGTGACAGTTTTGGAACTAAGATCTGTGCAGGGTAATGATGACTTTAATTTTTAAAGGAAGCAAAATCAACCAAAGTACTTTTAGTCTGGAAGGTTTTTGTAATACAAATATTTCAACAGTTTTCAGATCAAACCTGCTCATTTTACAAGAAATGTGTTATCAATTTGTATGACATTGTTCTTCTACAATTTTAAACTCTGAGATTTTAAAAAATAAGATGTGTGGTGCTCTGAATCAGCATTAGTAGTGTGTTAAACACAGACAGCCCAGCTTCTCTGGTGCATGTCTAATAATGAACCTTAGTGGGGGTAGAATAACAGTGATCATTCACACAGAAAATTATGATGAATTGATGCACAGATTTTTGTCATTTAAAAAAAAAATTGAAAAAACCTACGTACTTATTAGTTTAAACAAAATGAAAAGATAACCAAATTTTTTTGTGTTGCCTTCAACAGTCTCCGAGATGTCATTCATAGTCACAGTAGGAAATAATTCTAAAAGACCAGCTAATTAATCGTTTTTAGAAATGATGTTTCTATAGTTGCATATTACTCGTAGCATTCATGTAAAAGCTGACATCAATTACATAGTATAATTCAGAGGTAAGAAAAGTGTCACAAATTGAAAGCAATACTTTAGCTCATTGATTGATTTTTGTAGTGGGTCTCAAGAAGAACTTAGAAAGGCCAAATGCTGTGAAGTTCCAGTGGATAATGACATTTCCTTCTCTTGCTCAAAATTGGAAAAAGTATTTATGCTTCCCAGTTGCTTTACTTCAAAATGTGGAGAAAAGAGAGCGAGAGAGACAGAGAGAGGGAGAGTGAATATACATTTCTATATATTTACATAACTGATCCATAGGAAAAGAAAACCCTATGAAGTCACAGATTTAGGTTGCATACTGATTTTGTGAACATAAGATGGTTAATGCAGTTACATGAATCTAGGCAAATGTAATTATCCCAAATTAGCTTATCAGAAAATGGAAACAGAAAAATTATTTGAGGAAAAGGTCACAGGAACAGCTAATAGAGGCAGTTCCCCTTGCTCTGCATGTATTCCAAAATTTGTCTGTTAATAAGATGTTTTAAAAAAGGTACTTTTTTTTTTTTTCTTGCACAGGGAGATTTAGAGTACAATATTTAAGTTTTGATAAAGACCTCACTTATATCCAGGGTTTTGCCTTCATAACAGGTTTTTTATAAAGTTCTGAGTCAGAAGCACTTTGCTCCCAGAGATGTAGAGGTGGTTTTTGCTGCCTTCTTCAAGGTGTAGAGAGTAAAGAGGAACCACTGTTCTTTGATAAATACTGTAGCAAGTCCCACCTAAAACACATACCTTCTTTTCTTTTTACTTGGTTCTCAGTTTGAAATAGTCATGGTGCTAGCACAATTTACAGACTGATAGTTCCAAAGAGTATTCTCGGGCTTATAATAAATTTGGAAATGGCGACACAGGTACTTCATACATTGCCCAGCTGTTCAGTATCAGAATAATTGTGGGCAAGAGGCTTGGGAAGTCTTTCTGTTTGATCAGACTCTTGAGATTATCAGCAGGAGTACTTGTTTTGATGTGAACATCTGTGCCAGACTAAGAAACACCAGCCTAAAGCTGCTGAGTGGCCATCAGATGGTAAAAATGGCTTTTATCCACTTCTGACCTTATCAAGATCAGCTTCTCCCAAGTGAAAGCTTTTACAGCTTTCTTCCAGTGTTTCACAAAGTCTACTCTTTAATTCATTCATTCATAAAGGTTATCTATAATTTTTTAATTTACCATGCTCTCAGAAAGACTTTATTCCAGGTCATTAATTTTTTTTCCTGAGTAATTGCAACATACTTCCCTGCATACTCTCTAGTTCTTCTGAAATATTGTGTATAGTCTATAAAGGATTTAAGACCTCCTAAGCCAAAATTTCCACCCTGAGAAGAGAGGAATAATCCCTTCAAAATTTAAGCAGTTTTAAGCACTTCAGTCTGACAGTGGTAAAAGCAGCAGCAGACATGTTAACAGCTTTGAAAATAGAGCTATTTTTTTCCCAAATTTATAGCTTGGAATTTTGAAATATATTGCCATTTTCCTCCCAGAAGCTTCACTGTCAGTTACTAAGTAAAACCATCATTAATCACAAGTAGCTATAGTCATGTGCTGATTGTAATTTGGTCACATTGAACAAAAGACGAATGATATAGAATACTATTAGCAATGATGGTTTTAATGTAGACATTTATCATTGATTCAGGTTCACTTGATATGACTTTGGGATAAAAACAGGGAAAAATTGCCTTGCTGTTGGAAATTTTATTGCTATTAAATCATAATTTTGGCAAAGATGTGCAAATAAAACTGGCACAGCTTTCCTTTCCCATTTTTCCTCTCCTAAAAGACACAATTACAGAGGACTTAGAAGAATCCAGATGCAGTGCAATTAGAAAAGTGAATGCTGATTAGTTGTCATCTATCTAATATCTAATAATAGAAGCACAGTTTTTGGCAAGCTATCTATTTATAGGAGTCATTGAGTTTACCCAGCTCATCAGAATAGGTAAGATCCTATAGGAGAAGGGTAGTTTTATATGGAATTTTTTGAAAAGGCATATTTATTTCCCCTCACACCTCATAAAACTCTTCAAACAGCCCTGCATAACAGTGCTGGTGGCAATGAGACTGATGGCACACTGAAGAAAATCTTCATTATTTAACTTTGTTCTAAAATATGAGCCAGAAATACAAGGCAGTTTTAAGTTTGAGTGGCATAAGAAAAGGAAAAAAGCAAAGTGATTATATGCTTTTCATGTAAAAAATAATATATGCTTTGTGTGCTAAGCATAATTTCTTTTCTCTGAGGTAACTATATAGCTGCAAAACTGACAGGAGGAACATAGCATAGAAATACATCTATAATTCAAAATTATCATTAAACCTTGAAGGTGATCTAGACCTACCCAACTTCACAAATATACACAGTCTTGAGACTGAGTCCTAATTCTTCATCAAGATAGAAATATACTGTTTTACATATAAAAAGACAAAAAATGGAATATGTGTCATTCTTGTTTTGGCTTTGAGTTTGAGGATGGAATCCAGGAGGTCCATCTGTGGTTGCAAGAGGGCCAAAATGTAATGGCCTTGAGTCAATGCAGGCAGGCAGGTGCACACTGGGAAGAAGAGGAAGCTGTAAAAGACAAACCTGAGGAATAGGTTTAGGAAATATTTTAAGGGAGATTTAAAGCCAATTGGGGGTGGTGGTTGAGTGGAGACAGAGATAAAGAAAGATTCTTAGTAAGTTAGTAAATGTCACAGATCTGCATTTCACAAATACCATATGGATTCAAATAATCACTTGCAACTAGTACAGGCCGTGAAGGTGGGAATTTTATTTTCCACAGTTTTGTTTTGTTCTGTGTTGTTTTATGCATAGCTGGATGTATCTGCAAATGCTGTGACCTGTGATTAAAGCCTTGTGGAGAGCAATCCATAGGCCAGCATGTGTGAAAGAAACTGTGGTGGTGTTTATTGAGAAGAAAACACTTCACTATTCACTAGCAGAGTAGGAATTGAGGTCTCTGTAGTCTTTTTGGTAGTGGTTCTTTGAGGATTGCAACTCTTTTTCATGTTTTTACAGGAAAGGTTTTTTTATCCAGTACTAGGAATTATTTTCTATTAAATTCTATCCCTATTTGGGAATAAAAATCTGTTTATTACCCTAAATAAAATCTTGAGTACTTCTTCCTAAGGTTGTGACCAGAGAGTACTGTCATGTTTAAACAACATCAGTGCACTCCTTTGCTGTTTGATGTCTTACCACAGTCACACAGTTACTGAACACTGGAGATGGGCTAATAAAATAGCCTAATCAAAACTTATTTGTCTGGTTTTAGTAGTTAGATTTCCTCCATTTCAATATAGACAATGCATACTTTTTGTTCTATTGATAAAACCATGTGGAATGCATTTCTACATTTTATAAAGAAAACTGCCTTGAAAGACATTACTCATGAGCACATTTTTAGCTTTTAAATCAGCTGTGCAGTGCAATATGTGTAACATAGAATAATCCTTAAGGTTCCTGCTAGCTGGGACTGAAATGAATCTTCAGATCCCTTGTTTCCACTTTTCTGCAGTACTCCCTTAATATTACATGGAAAGCAGTTCTGTCTTGATGTGTAACAGAGTTCATATAAAAACTCCAACTCAGTGGCATTGGTGAACTCCAGCAGTATAGCACACGGCATAGATTTGTACATACTGTATATAAAATTTGAATTAGGACCTTTGTATAAATCTTTCTGGGATGTCAAGCTGCCTTGCTGGGTGGGAAAAAGCATCTAGCTAGTGAGCAATGGCACAGGGAAGTACATGTTTTTGACATATGCTGTCTCTGATGACAAAATGCAGAGTGATCTGGTCCATTACAACTTTCAAAGTTGTGGGAAGTATCCTGTAAGCCCAACCACGTCATATGCAAAGGTATCAGCAATTCTCTAGTCTCTTCCAGAACCCTTAGAATTTCTAAAGCAACTAAAACTGATTTCTACTACTTATACTCTATGAGGTAGGGGTAACAATTCCATTTTTGTTGTAATGTCTGATATGCAAATGAAACAAGGATCTCAAAAGGAAAACTTTTCACCAATCATCAAGTTACTTAAATTTATAATTCTCAAAATATGTGTTGCTTAGAAGAACTTGCATATTCTGCAAGTGCTGTTCTGGACTATGCTGTGTTTTTTCAGATCTGGGTTTGTTTTGTTATGTCTTGGGTTTTCTTGTTGATGTTTTGGTTTCAGCTTTGTTTTGTTGGGTCTTTATTGTTGTTGTTGCTAGTTTGAGTTTTTTTTTTAATCTTTGTTGGTTTTTGTGTGTGTGTATGCATATGCAAACAAATTGGTAAACATCATATTTCTCATACTCTTAATTGATCTGTCTGATTTACGTAGAGTAAGACTGGGGTTGTTGCTGAGGAATGATGTTTCTCTATTTTTATCACAGTGCCATGTAGTTTGAAGTGTAGTTATAGATTTTTGCTCTTAAAAAATCATTTTAGAACTGAATTTTAAATTACTTTCCCACAATTATAATTTCTATTGCTGAAGTCCACAAGGAGGCCCTTGAATTTCCAGTGGTCCACCTAGAGAAAAACATTGATTTTGCCAGATACTTTGGAGACAAAACATTCCCTCAAAAGCACTAATATGCTTTTAACTGGACCAGGTAGAACCTACCCACAGCATCTGGTTATCAATTTTGCCATGTGCTTTCCATCTGATAACAGGAGAGCCAGCATCCAGTAACTGCACCGAGTGACAATCCCAGAACAACCTCAAGGCTCTGATGATTTACTAAAACCTTTAACAACACAGTTTATGCTTCTGTATATTTTTCCTATCACTGCTGCAACTGTGATTTATATAAGGAGTGCCTGTGCCCGCTTTGGAAATATAGTCTTACGTTGTGCAATCACTTCCGAGCTGTTCTGCACGCTGTGTGCTTTGATGAATAATACTTCACACAGAGACATTCCCAGCAAGCACAGAATTCAGGAGGTAGAGGAAAAACCCAGCCCTGTCTACTACTAAAATAGTTTCTGTTCACTGGTGAAGGTAACCATCAGTTTGTGTGTGGTGACATTTTTTCCCTGCACACTTCAGAAGGGCCTTGGTGGCTGTAGGCCACTGCTCTCTTGCCCTTTCCTAAACCCACAACAAAAGGGTACATTGCTGGCACCCATACCTATAATACTAAAGGTCCTATTTTACATGCCAGTTTAAAATAACCCTTGGGATTACATGAGTGTATTTAAAGTCCCTGCAATGTGTTTAACTGAAAGAAGTTGGGGGTCTGATTGACAATCACTACTAATAGGCTTAACCTATGCCAAAATTTCCGTTTGAACAGGCAGAATGCCTGTACTAAACTGACAGCTTGAAGGCCATGGAAAAGTTTGATTAACTTCCTACAGATATTTGATCAGTGGCCATGGAGGCTAAGGCTCCATATACTAGGAGCTTTGAAGAAACTTCTTTCCTTCTTTTATTATGTTTGCAGGCTCCTTTTACATAAACAGAATAAAAAAATCCTGGCAAAGATGCAACCTAACCCCTGTAATTCCCAGACTTGTCTAATCTTCAAAACCTTGATAGTGTTATCCCTTGTAACAACTCTTCATTTGAAGATACCACTCATGTCTTCAATTGTTTCACACTCTTATTTTATGTTGAATTACTCTGTTCCCTAAAACATTAAGATTTATGGTTCACTCCTTCTTACCATCTCCAAATTAGTAGTGGTGGCTGATGATAGTAATAGTGGCATGTTGTTGTTATTGAAAATAATTAATCTTTCATTGTGATTTTCACCTTTTAGGTAAAATCTGAATTTCAGACCAAGAGTGAAAAACCTTTTAATTTTCCCAGGCTTTGGGGGTTCTTTCATAGTGATTGTCATAAGCAGGTGACTAGATATTAAGCTCTCACCGTGGAACTATGTACAAGACACAAGAGAGGCTTCCTAGTGGGGTGTTAAATACAACATCAGATGCTACCGTGTGTGGTATTTAAGGCTGGTCAGGAAACAAGAATTCTGTTTAGGCAAATCATGTCAAGATTTCTGAGCTAGGTTTTGTCCCACACTGGAGGAATCTCAGATCTTTTAAAGCAGTGGAATGGGAAAGTTAACCTGGATTTCCTATATCCTTGAGCTGTGAGAACCACACTGTAAAATCAGCCTCCTAAAATATTAGGCTGGTGCTGTCTCATCTTATCTGAGAACTGACTGGCCAGTAGGTTCTTCTGGGAGGAGAAATGTCACCATACTCCAGTATTAGTCAGAGCTGGTGAGAGAAATCAACTGTTTCAATTTTTCTGAGAAGCCAATTAGGGAGTGATTTAGTCTTTGATTTTTCTGCATTCTAGATGAGTGTTCTCATGGCATCATTGTCTCTCATCAAAATCCTGAACAACAGTTTTGGTTTAACTACTGGTAAAAATCGTCTTTTCAATGATAGCAGCAAAGAATTAACACAATGACAGGCAGCAAAAAATATGCTTCCACCATGATGGATGGAAATGTGGACCTATTAATATGTATTTTCCACCATGTCAAGGAAATCTTAGCCTCTTTTCTCTGTTCCTCCCCGTTGGCTTCTCCCATCCTTACAATTTGCAAGCTTGCCCTGAAACTGCAGCTTCCTGAAAACCAGTGTGATTTTTGTGTGGGTAACAAAGTTTACACAGAGCTTTTTGAAAACAAATGCTTTGATAGAATTTGCTGATGTGACTATAAGGTACATTAGACAATTTTTAAAATCCTTAAATTTAAACATGTTATTGGACAAAATAGAGTAATTTAGAGTTATTTATTTCTGTCAGTTCCAATTTTTCTGTATTATCTTCTTTTAAGAAATACCCTCTTGATGTATATAATGCTGGACAAATGTCTCTCATTAATCAGAAATTTGTTTTGAGACATTCTAGAGAATGAATGAGAAAACTACTGTAATAATATTAAATGCCATTACACAGTATGAGCTAAAAAAAAAAGTCAAGAAAAACAGATCATTATTTAGTTACAAATGGGAAAAATCCAGTGAATTTGCTGTGTAATAGTTACAGATTATGTGTCTATTTTATTTTTATATCTCATAAGATAGGAAAATGGATCAACTATTTGCTGTTAAATTATTTCATTTTCTCAATATATAAGAATGTGTAAAAAGCTTCCAATTCCTGATTTGTGAACTATGAAGAAGATACAAGAGAAATACTTTCTCTAAAGGCCCTTGGATTAAGCAATTCTCAGTCCAAATATTCTTTGGCTCTTTGCCATTCACTGGCTTTATCAATCATTTACACTTATATAGCACTTTTCAAACACTATTAAAATTATGTCTTGCCTCATTCCTGTGTGTAAGGTAAATATCATGCCATATTCATTAGAAAATGTGGATAGATTTATGTAGATACTAGAGAGAACACAGTTAACCAGTAAGATTTCCTATACATATTTGTGTTTTTCCCTCATTTTGTATTTTTGCAGAGAACAGGATTGCCATGTCATTTATTTAACAGATGTGTTTACCTCTACAGATTGAACCTGTTCTACATTTTTAGCAATGTATATAACTATACAGTCACAGCATGATGACTCTCAATTTATGTTGGTATAATCTGTTTGAAATTATAATGCCGTGACAGGCCGTGTTCCTCAGCTTCTGCCTGGGACATAGTTAGCATTCCTGCAGTAACCTCCTAAAGTACTCTAATCACTCAAGGGTATTAAAGTAATGATATTGCCCACTGAAAAATGAAACATGGGTGTTAGCACAGGGTTCCTGGGTTGGAACCTGTTACTTGCTCATATTGGCAATTTATACGCAATGCCAGAACTGCCCACTGTTAAGTTATTTAAATTTATAATAGTCTTTGTAAGATATGCACAGAGAGAGGGGGAGAGAGCATGCCACAAACATGCATATGTGTGTATATATATAGTGGATATATATAGTGGAACACCTGCTGTACATTCAGGTTCATGTTTTCCTTCATATGCATTAAAAGACATTTTTACTCAGAGATTGCATTCTGGAATCAGTATGTCACAAAAAGCAAGACTTAAGTTTTTTCAAATTTATTCTTAAAACCTTATAAGAATTGATGAAGAAATAGTCTTCCCCCTGGCACAGAAGTGCTATTTTCTGGGCCATGTTGAAAGTAGTGTGAGAGAGCTGTCAAAAGCAAAAGATGGGAACACACAATGTGGTTGAGCTTTGTCTCCATCCCTGCATCCCATGCTGATCCCTGCCAAGACCCAGGAACAGGCTTTTCCCTCCTGCCCCACCCAGCCCCATGTTCAGGCTCCCTACAGGCCTGCTGGTCCAGGTTGGTCCTGGTGCTTCTGATGACAAAAGGGAGGAAGCTTAGCCTAAGTGGCAGGGGAGATGAGTGAGTTACTTTGAGGTGAAGGATAAACAAAGGCTTTACTTAAGGAGGTTTCCCAGTTTTTTACTTGCCAGCAACTTTCTCCCCTTGAGAAAGCTGAAGAGGCTCAGCCAAGACCACTCATCTTCTGTAAGTCATGAGCTTTTGTGTTGCTCTGGATTTCTCTCATATTCCAAGCATGTTTGCTGGACTACCTCTATTACCAAGAATTTAAAAGCATAAGTGCTGTGAATGAGGCAATAAGACAAGAGAAAACATCTGATGCCAGACCAAAATACTTTTTTTACAGTTGTGACTGCTATGTTTGACCTGCTAAATTGAACACTAAAATGGGGCGACGTAGGTCAGAAGTCCTGTCTTGCATTTCTGGATTCTGATTTAGAAGAAATAGTAGTAATCCTCTCAGTCAAATTCAAAATAACAATGCCATTAAGCAGAGGATCAAGACCTTTTTTCTT
This sequence comes from Dicaeum eximium, assembly GCA_013396995.1. Classification (NCBI taxonomy): domain Eukaryota; kingdom Metazoa; phylum Chordata; class Aves; order Passeriformes; family Dicaeidae; genus Dicaeum; species Dicaeum eximium. The sequence goes on from VWZP01006945.1 coordinate 1,543,158, forward strand.
TAACCTGCCAGCAATTTGTCTTGGAATAAGTGGTGATTACTAGCCAGGATTTAAAAAGTATTGCTTATGATTTTCCCCCTTTTGGCATTGAAAGTTTTTTCCATCCCCTCCCCAGCAAGCTAACTCTTTGAGTAATATATACTTTTATTATTTGTATTAGTATACATTTAGTAGCACTGCTATCTGCCCATGGCAGATTTTTTGATGTACGACAGTGTAGATAAGTTATCTCAATTGCTATCTACAACATAATTAATTCTCAGACAGGATTGAAAGAAAGGTCTATTTGGACCTAGTATAGTTTAAGCTGAGTGCTATGATTGAGTTTTAGTGCTTGATTTATATAAAAATGTTATGAAATGATCATTAATTTCACTAAGGGAAAAAACATCTCTTTTCATGATGAAAACCAATATGCCTTATTTTCAAGTCCAGCATTTTATATTTCAGTACTCTCAGTGAGGTCAAAAAAAGTAGTTGATCACAGAACTCTAACAGTGAGTATTCTAATCTTCCTGTAAAATCTGATTTTCTTGCATATTTCTTGCAATATAATAAACTCCATTCTTCTCAGCCATTAAGCCCTCTTCCACATTCCCAGCTGCAAATAAGATATTTATGATGCAGACTATCATTCTTCATGCCCTACACATAAAGTGTTGGAAAATTCTTTTTTTTTTCGTTTGGTGTTTTATTTTTTAAGTCAGCCACCCAATCCACAGTGACCTGACAGAACAGACAATAAAATTCCACTCTATTTATTTACTGGGAGTTCCTTTCTTCTGTTCAAACACGACACTAGAAAACATATACAGAAGTAAAATATGACCTTCATAGGGTTTTTTTCGAAATAATATAATTTTAAAAAGCATATCCCCTCCACAGTTTTGCAGTACTTCAAGGAACATTCTGATCTCTTTGGAAAGGAAACAATGCCAGTGAGGTTGTGTCATCTGTGCTACAAGGGGTGGGTAGACAAGGCAGGCCTGAAGTAAACTCAGATGAGAGTAAAATGCAAGCTGAGCAGAACCCCTAACTGCTCCATGAGAAAGGAACTACTTTCCCAGTTCTTATGTGGATAAGGACAATTGGCATCTGCCAATCAATTCTTTCATATCTCAAACAGGTAGGTTTCTTGAGATGAAGCTGCAAACAAAAGGGGAAGTTTTCATCAGGTGTGAAGCACATGAAGGAGAAGTAAAAGTCTTGTGGAAGGGTGCAGCTGCAGCTGCAGAGGCAGGGAAGCCTCTCTTCACCCAGTATTGCTGGAATAAGGGCAGAAAGTATGAAGCCACAAACTTCATGAGTTCAGCTGCCTTCCTGATCCAACCAGCAAAATCTGTTATTCCAGGTGTTAGAATCTGTGGTTAAATACAGTGGCAATTACCCTATGAGTAATTATGTTACACATGAAAAAAATTTGTATCAAAATTGATTTTGCATCTATTTAGTGTATAGATCGTACATACCATGAAAGTGAATGAGCAGTTACAACTAAATACAGTGAATTCTAAAAGTGAATACAGAAAGGCAGGAGAACTTGCCTGTATGTGTGGATCAGTTACTCTGCCAGAAATCCAATGAAATATGCTTTTATCTTTGATAATGTATTTTATAGCTTCTCCTTGCATGTATTTCTGATAATACTTTCTTATATATTTGTCACAATAGAGCATGACACGAATCACAGAGACACAGCACACTCTAGCCCAGGAAAAAGTGAAGAAGAAGACACTTTATTTTGATTTTCGTATTATACAGAGTTACCATGGATTGGAGAATGAGGTCACCACCTCTCCAACCACACTGGTCAATGGAAAGATCCATCAAACCTTTCTCCTCCCAGGAGAAAGGAATGAAAAACAAAAAGACGGTTAGTAAAACATCTGCGTGCTTAGAGAAACCAGTGTGAGAAACTTTATCACAAAAATGAAAACATCAGAAGGCTGAAAATCAGAGCGACACATATTCTCTCTGGCACACCACTTTCATTACTTTCCTATCACTTTATTGACATGTGTAGCATGCACTATTGCTTTGTCATGCATTAGCCACAGCTCCACAATTGGACTTAAAGCTGTTTAGTCCATGGATAAATTTGACTCAGCTGGATGTGGATAAGCTAGGAGTAAAGTTATTTTGAATAGATATGATACAGTACATTTGATCTTAAAACCGACCATTAACAAAAAAGAATAGTATTCTCCAAACACATGATTAGAGCTTGAGGGCTACATTTGAAAAGATGAGGGGGGGAAATTGCATGAATAAATGTTATAATTGGCAACAGGATTTCAGTATTTATCTCCCCAACAGCATTGAAATAGCAGTATTAATGAAAAAACACACATTCACTAATTGCATCAGAAGTGTAAAGAACAAATTTTCAAAATTTTCCTTTCCTCTGCTTTCAGATTCGGATCAATTTTTAATTGTGTGTCATATGCAGTATTCTCCAAATTCAAATAGCAAGCTACCATATATTTCTTCTATTTTGTGACAATTGATAACTTTTAAATGGCTACGTAACTTTGGAGCGGATCCGTTCCAAAATGACAGAATCTGCTTAATTCCCGTGATGTCACTTAGGCCCTGATCTTGCAATCACATTTGCACAGATGGACTCCTGTATCCAGGCCGAGCCCACATATGCCAAAGAGGCTCCAGACAATGAAGGCATTGGCTCACAGAAATCCAATTGCAAGATCAAGACCCTAATTCCCTTTAGTTTTGTCTCTTCCTAATGAGAGCTGTCAATTACTTATAGTAATTAGGTGGGCAATGGATGTTAATAGGACGAGATTTTAAATATGCTACTTGAAAATTATGTGAATAAATCATACAAATTTCTTTTCCTGTCTTTTACCATATGTCCTCCTTTAAATCTATATCATTTGTTTTATATCTGTTAAAAAAAGGCACATAATATAGAAGCACCAGAATTGACTTTGAAGAACTTTAAAGGTGAGGTGAAACTTTTCAATAATAGTCAAAAAAGAGAAATTTTAGAAAACAATGGAATTGTTTGATTTGAAAATAAAGTTATGGATTTACTAGTAGGGATGCTCCTTTTTTTTATGTTGTTAGTACTCACTTATGAAATAAAAGTTTCTACAATAAATGTCTTTTAAGTTTTACATCAGAGGAAATGAGATTGCAATGCTTATTTTGGTTATAAGGGCATGATTCATCCCTATATTCCTTATGTTTAAAGTTGGTGTCATTTATTAACATCAGTAGAAATCTGATGGGATATCTTTCATTTCCTCATAAGACAGATATCATGCAAACACTTGTCAGTAAAAAGCAGATTTTAATCCATTTTCCTGAATTTAATGCAACCTTATGCAAATGACATATTCTAATATGCATGGTTAGTATGCTGGGTGCTGGATGTCTACTGTGGAGGAAACAAGCTTAAGTTAAGCAGAAGTGCCTTCACACTGCAGAATGTTCAGTTGCCAGATCGGGTCAGTGCTAGAAAATTACAGGTTCCAATATTTTAAATAGAGCCTTTGCAGAGAGCACCATTAAATAACTGCACAGATCTGTTCATTTCTCCAAGCAGAGGCAATAATTGGTAACTCCTGTCATTCCCTACAAACACTGTGTTCCTCCAAGAATAGCCCGGAGTGATTAGCTCTCAGTAGATCGGCTGTTCCTCCAGGAACTCTCGAGTGGCTTTTCCTCTGTGCACATTTGCAGATAAAGCCACTGTAACTGAGCACAGCTGATGAGTCATCTCGCTGAGTTCTGTACATCTGTTCCAAAACAGTTCATTGTTTTCTCGAAAAAAGAACAAACTTCTATTTTTAAGAAAGTCTGGGTTCACAACATCGTTATTAAGGGAAAGCTCGGGCAGACATCTTATAATCTTAGCCTGTGACATGAAGAACACTCCTGCTGCAGCCCAACAGTAATACCTAGTCTAAAAAATGCTTTTTTTGACATTGCTTTTCTATCTGTTGGCTTTTCTCTCTCTTACCTAAATGCAGAATTCAAACTGTGTTTTCCTTCCTAAATCACATTTTATTTCTAGGGATTAGGGGTGATTCAAAAGTAGTTGAAAGCAGAATGCAGCTGGAGTGCTCATCTAGTTCATGTACAATAAGGACTCTTAGCACTTCTGCCCATTCCTGGTCTTTTGAAATGCAATATTTCAGCAGGCTATTTAGTTTACACTTCTTCAAATAACCATAGATACAAACACCTAAAAGATCAAGAGTTTAAGCTTTCATTTAAAAATAGACAACTGGGTATTTCTGCACTATTGAGGAGTCACAAAGGATGATAAAAGTGTATACTTGAGCTAAATTATGTACTGAATCTTAAAATTATTAATTAGAATGGATAAATTTAGAGATGGCTACTGGTGTACTATAACACAATGCTTTGACTTGAGGCTCTGTTGGCTAGAACTTAAATGTTTCCAGCTTGTTTAATATTGACTTAGCAATCATCAGAAGAACTTTACTGCTTATAAATGAAATAATTGGTTTGAATATTTGTTTAACTCTTAGACACTCATGTCAACTTTATGATTGCTAACTCAGTAGTTGGGTAGGATCAAAATCTGGGAATTGAGGAAATAAAGCTCATCAGTCAGAAAAACTGGAGTGTAATTGATTCTGCCTTTGAGCTGGGAAATAGGCTTCTTGACTTCAAAAAGTTCTTTGTACTGTTCTGCAAAGATCAGACTCCCAAACGTTAAAACTTAACACTTTTGCAAGCAGTAGGATTTTAATTTTCACAGTGAATGCATTATGAATTTATGAGGTTTTTAGGACACTAACTGGGGCAAGCTAGTTTGGTAAAATGATATAAGTGAGCATACAGACAGAAGTGTTGGTAGTTAACAGCATTCTTTGGAATAATAATTAAAAAGCCCACAACTGTAGATGTTTTTATAAGAGATCAAACCAGGTGACAGGGAAATGAAAACGGTGGAAATGAGAACTGGTCTGAAGAATGGAATGGAATGGAATGGAATGGAATGGAATGGAATGGAATGGAATGGAATGGAATGGAATGGAATGGAATGGAGGTCAATATCTAAACAGGACCTACAAAAAAGCTGGAGAGAGACTTTTTACAAGAGTTAGTAGTGATAGGACAAGGGCTAACAGCTTTAAACTGAAACAGGGTAAGTTTTTTGAAATTAGGAAAAACATCTTTACTGTGATAGACAGCAGGTTGCCCAGGAAAGTTGCGGATGCCCCATCCTTGAGAGTGTTCCAGGCCAGGCTAGATGGTGCTTTGAGCAACCTGGTTTAGGGGAAGATGTCCCTGCCCATGACAGAGTGTTGGAAGTAGATGGTCATTAAGGTCCCTTCCAGCCCAAACCATTCTATGATTCTATGTTTGCATCTCTTGAAGGGAAATGTTATTTGTTTGCAACACAGAGCCATAGTGAGAAGGGGACTCTTCTTCTTCCTCTTTGAAGCTTAAAGTAGAAAATAATATTTTGTTTGCAATACTGCAAGAATCAGAATATTTCTCTTTGAAAATGTCCCTTGTGCTTTCAGTTATGCCTTTGGTCTCCTGCATTTAGGCACCAGTAAAGCAAGAGCCCATAAGATTTTACAGGAAGAATGGTGAACACAATCTGCCTCTTCATATTCAGTTTCTTTCAAGGCAAGGATGTAATAAAATTCCCAAACAGAACAATTACCAAATAAAAGCTGACCTTTTTAAACCATTGTCCATACAGGGAGGCTATTGAGTGTTCTTCCAGTGTTCTCACAGCTGGAAAACTACATGCCTAATTTTATTCCTGGATGAATGTCCTTGTGTTGACATTGTCCTTTACCTTAAATAGCTGTCCATCTTGATACAGCTATGCATTGTAGGCATGGCCCTGTTCTTCAGGGCTTCAGTATTTGCTTCATTCAGACAGAGAGCTCAAGCTTTTTAACCTTATTTTTAAAATTTTTCTTCTCATAGAATTAATCTTCCTTTTTCTTCTGAAATCAGAACATGCTACTCCAGTTGGTATCTTTGCAAGACCTATCACACAGCATTCAGTGATTTCCCAGGTTCCCTGTATACTGAAAATGGTAAATGTGGTGTTCATATTGCTGTTGTTGAAGGTGAGAATGCAAGGTTGTTTGTTTCAGAAAGTATCTCCAGGTTTTGTTTTTGCATTATAAAACCTTCAGCAGTTAGGTAATGTTTTGAGATGTAACACCTTGGTCAGCTTGGCACTCCCACAGCTTTGCACAGCTGAGGAAAACAGACTGAAGTTGAAGTAAAAAATGAGATGTTACTGGTGCCTTTCTGTCAGCAAATGGGGCAGAACCTTGGAATTTTTTCCCTTCCTGGATTGTCTTTCACTCTTCACAGTCTAGACTTACTAACTTTGCACACTGCAAAGTATGTATTGCTAATCTGTGTAATTTTAGGGAAAAACACATGTTGACAGGTAGAAAAACTATTATGCCCAGTTGGCCAAGTATTAATTTATTTTATTATAGTTTCAAAGGAAAACAAGGCTTACATGGTTGTGTTCTGTGTGCAGCTTCATGTATGTGGCACACACAAACATATCAAAGCTGTGTGCACACTTGTTTTTCACACCTACAGAACAACTTTTGCATTAGTTTCCTGATTCTAACCAAATTTGACCAAAGGGTAAAATTTACAGATTATTAAGTTCTTATAGGATTTTGGGTAAGTAGGTAGGGGCTTAAAGGCAGATATCAATTCCCTTTCAACTATGGAAAAATGCACTGTGAATTCAGCTTTTATGAGACACCAAAGACTCCATGCTCTGGAGAAATACTTTAAGAATGCTCAGCCTTGGAAAAGTTCCAGTAATAGATTATGTCTTAGATTCTGATGTTCATAAGAAAACTCCTTTGTCTTGGAGCTCAGGGACCCACTGTGTAAACTGTGTTAGAATTAAGCAAACCTGTATGTATTAAGTATTTGACTTAAGAATTCTGCTCTCACATCATCTAGATATGTCTCTCTTGAGTTCTTTGAAACTCTTACTATTTGTTAGTCTGAGTGATCAATCACAATATATCTAATGCTTATACAAAATCACAACTTCCACATCTGGCTGCTTGCCTTTGCACCTGATGATTTCTCTGGAGAAACTGTATAAATTAAAGACAGAAAATAAAGGGTATTGTAGAAGTAAAGGCATCACAAATATACTTAAAATACTTATAGTTCAGAGGAAAAAAAATGTATGGTCTTTACTCTTGTGGTTTAGCTGAGGATTTATTTAAGGAGCCAGAAGAGAGCTGACAATAGCGTAAAAGGAACAGTAAAAAAGAATCACAATTGTACAGTATGAACAGAGAAGTAAAAATGAATAAAACTCTCAGTCAAACTTGTGAGTTTTTGTAGCTCAGGAGAATGCTGTGGCCATATCCATTCCCCCAGGCTTGTTCATTAGCAAACTTTTTACTTGTGAAAACTGTGTAAGATTGTATTGTGGCTATGGTAACGTGCAAGGCACAGAACAAGGGAAGGAAGGCTTTAGATCAGCTAGAAAGCACACATGGTGCTCTGTGTGCTAGTAATGTTTTACAAATATCTGAACTGCCATTACTGAAAACTTTGTTCTGTCAGAGAATTTCTGTATCTGACTTCTCCAACCACTTTTTGTGCTTTTCTTAGAGAAAGGAAAGATCAAATAAGCAAATAGCTCTATCTATGAAATTTTATTTGCACTGATGTTAATTGGGCAGGGATTTAGGGTTTTGCTCACCGGTTGTAACTCTTGCTGTCTCATGTGGCTTTGCTTTTCTTATTTTTCTTATTAAGCCCCTTTTTTAACTGGAACCCAGACACTGGGAATGTTGAACTGGCTGTCATGGCTGAGTTGTATAAAACGAACTGAGAACTGACTTTTTAATGCTTCCTATAGAATTAAAAGCTATTGTAGAAGAATATTTATATTTTATTTTTCTAGTACATGTACCCATCCTGTAGAAGTCTTCCTCTGCAAACATACTGTTCCATAAAATCTCTCTCTCTTCCACCTCTCTATGACCCCTATCCCATGTGTGTATATATATTTTTGCTAAACTCTTCATCAAATCTAGAAACATCCTGGAATCAGAAGACAAAAAAAAAAAAGATCATGATGGACATTTTGACAGACAATTGTTTATTTATTTAGAGATAAATTATCCTTTTATTACCTTCCCAAGAATGCTTCTTGGTCCAAAAAGGAGACTGGAACAAAATAACACTCACAGTGACTTGCCTGGTTTATATTTGTCATTGAATAAGGAATGATTTGCTATGGTGCTAGTGAAATATCTTCAGCAGGAATTGTACTCCCAGTTGCAGGAATGAAGCAGGGAGACAACTTTCCTATTTTGCATGGTCATGTCCTCATTTGAAGAAGAGAGACACCTATTCCTGTAAAGAAGTGTCAAGTCTAAAAATAGCCAGGACTAGGAAGCAAAAGAAAGCTTTGTGTCCTACATTCATGCATCAGTGAACCGTGCATGGGCCATATTTGTTTATTTAATAGTCTTACCTTTACATTATTAGTTTCTGTTCTTTTATCTGCAATAATGTCATTTTTATTTTATGAATTAAATCAGCAGACATCAGTTTAAGATGACAGAAAATCGGCTTTTTAAAAGTTGTTCTTCCCCTTTCAGTTTTGAAGAAATTGTCTTCAAAGCTCAGCCTTCCCTGTCATATTCAGGATAACACTATTGTGTCCTTTGTTTGAGATTCTGATAAGTATTTGTTGCCTGGTTGAACACAAAGACAGAACTCTTCTACAGCCCCTAATGGCATTCTGGTATCTATTTTTTGTGTGATGTCTTTGATTTCCATGTGAATCTGAGCTTGTGATGAGCTATGTGCCTTCTCACAGCCTGTGCCCAACCCATGGGAATATCATATTGGACACCAGTGTGATACCAAGACTCAGTAACTTGAATATATTTCTGTTGCTGTTCCAATCCCATTTGTCCAATCAGTACCAGTAATACATAAATAGTGAAAAAATCCAGTTATTAAAGTGGTACTATCAACATGAGTTTTATGCTCAAACCTCGACGTCTAAATATATTCCTGGATGTATTAGTTAGATGGACACTACTGTTACAGTTTATTGGAAACTGTTTGTGTAGATACAGAGGTTTACAACTCCTTTCTACCAGAAGAGTTGCTGACAAGGAAGGTTGAGCTTTTTGAGAAATAACAATATTGGGATTTGTTCAGGTTCCAACTGGAGAAGTTCTGTTTGCACACAGGATTCATTCCAGAGAGGTCTGCACAAACAGCAGCCCTGTTTGGAAATCTGTCAATGCACAGGCATTTATAGGAATGCCTGGTTTCCCTTACAGACTGTGACTGGAGTGGAACAGAGTAACTAATCCATCAATTCAGTTTGAGCTTTGACGTTGGACACCATTATCAGGCTCCACGGAAAATATGTCTTCAGCTATGGGAAAGAAATGAATAATCTTAACGCCTTCTCAGATGTGGAAAGCATAGTAAAAATCTGAGGTTTGAACAAAGTATTTTCCATCAGAAAGCTGAGCCTTGAAAGAAGCAGGAACTCTCAGATCTACCAAATCCTGTTGTTATTACTGAATATGCACACATATACATGCACATGTGCACAGAGCTTGTAGGCAGTGGATACCCTAAGCTTTTATAAATCAAGACTTCTGAACTATCACCTAGCTGTGATCTGGTGTTTTGCTGGGGGTTTGACAATGGGGAGAAAAACATCTGACATATCTGATTAGAAACTTGCTGTAGATTGCAAAGTTAGTTTCAATTATTCCTTCTAAAAAATATTGCTTCACAAGGCAGTCTTCCTTTAACACATAAAATTTTATGGGCTAAAATATTCTTACTGTGAAACTAGCTATCAAAGACACCTTGAGAATTTTGTTATTGAAAGTGCACAAAATTTATGCTTATATAACTCAGTAATTGCAAGTACCTAAATGACCTGGAAGACTGTGTCTCATTTTAGGAAGAAATTTAACCTCCAGACTGTCCAACTTGCCCCAGATTCACAGATTTAAAGAGTTCCAATACTTTAGAGCTTGCACATTGATTATAACTGTGATTTATTTTTACTTTGTTTGACAATTCATGTAGGGACAAGCAAAAGAAGGTATTTGTCCTTCCAGATGTCCTATTCTGCTGCAGATCAGGTTGCTTCAAATGCCACATCTGCTCACTTTGCCCCCAGCAGCAGCTCCTGCCCTGAACTCCTGAGGTCTTCCTTGCTCCCTGTCCTGGCTTCCCTTTGGACCCTGCCACAGGCCCTTCCTGTCAATGTGACTTACACAAGTCTGTCTTACCATCTCCTGGGGTGTATTTTTCATTCAGCAGGACAGGTGAAGCAAGCTCATGGTGGGGAAAGAAAGGGCAGCCTGCCTGTGGTGCCTCCTCATCTCCCCAGGGAGAGCTGCAGGTGCCAGTGAAGGGGTGAGGAAAGAGGTTTGCTTCTCATTTGGAGCAAACTCTCGACTGAGTGACTACTGGAGGGAGGGGTTTTCATCCAGGACACCAGAGCTGCTTATTTCTCCAGGAGACAAGGTTGAGCTTCCATCAAACTCCTTTTATATTCCCACGACTCCTAAAAAGTTAATAGTGGGCAGCCTTTTAAGTGAAGGATTTAGGTGTTTTGGAAAATGTTATATTAATATTTCTCAGCTGAAATAAGGAGTTATGTTGAATATTTCCCTTTTCCCGAAGCTTGGGAAAGGTTTTGAATTGACAGCCTTTTACTAACCTAATAATGCCATCTCCATAGATGGACAGTTTGATTTGTCAACCCAAATCCTGGAGAGTGAGGGGATGATAGTGAGAGTGAGGCAGTCGGTGTGGTTATCCTGGAAGCCAAAATCAGAGCAGGCATGTCTCCTCCCAGCAAGCATATCCATGCAGAGAGCAGGTCCCAGGAGATTTCCTGTCCTGCCTTTACTGCTGTGTTGTGCACTCACACCCTGCTTTAACACCAGTGAGTCACAATACTTCATTAAAGTCAACAAGATTTGCAAGAGATTTCCTTTTTTTTAAGATGTGCGTAAACCCAGCAATAACATTAGTGCTGATATTGAGACGGAAATAGTCAGTCTTGCAACAATCCAACATGGATTAACTATACTTAGCTCTGCAGGAGCATTTAGATCTTTAGATCAAAATGAGATACCTGAGAATAAATCTGTTGTAACATTTATTTTGATCCCAAAAAGATCTTGGAATGAATGGGAAGCTTATTTTTATTTCTGCATAGTACAGAATAATTGATTTTTCTATGGGTGATAATTGAAAGGGTGTTAGTCATAGTCATAAAGGTCACAGAGCAAAAGTAATATCTTAGAGAAAATCAAGCTGATGTTCCATGAGTTCATTCCTTTCTACTTTAAAGTGTGTATTTAATAGCATATGATGTACCCTAACATTTAGCAGGTACATGTTTTGATTCCATTTATTCAGGTTTATAGTTAAACATATCCATTTACACATACTGCTTTAAACACAGCAGGATGGAAGCACTATTCATTTTATCCATCTTAGGCTTTTTGCATTTATTTTCATCTTTTCCCACTGTGCTAAGATCCTCAGAAACATTAACATTTTTGATGCTGTAAATGTAAATGAATCACCTCAACGTCGTGTTGTAACTCAGTATTTCTCTCCCCTATCTCCACAGTACCTTGGCTTTATCCCCACCCTATCAGCTTAACTAACACCCCAGCACTGCATAGATTTTATCAGTGGTGTTTAAATACACTACTGTTACTGAGGGGTTAAGCAGGTAGGATGATTGCACTAATAAAAATTGATAAGTAGTCAGGTTATCCTTCCTAATTTATTGCCATGGCAACAGACAGCACATGTGGCTTGTTGCTGAAGAACAGAATGCTAATAATCAAATGTGTCTTACCCAAATGAATATATAACACAGCTTACAAATACAGTGCCTTGACATTGTATACATTACTGAACAACAGCATGCATTAATTCTGCATCTAAGCTCCTTGATGCATATGCTCTGGAGAACAGGAAAAATGAAAAAGCACGTCTGCCACATCAAAGCTGTTCATTAAAGTAATGTATTTTAAATAGTATATACAGTGAAAGATCCAATTCTCCAACACTTATCTTGTTTATTTCAGTGTGTGGTTGGTATACTAGGAAAATGAAGTAATGCATAGTCATTGTGAGATGGCATAAAAATAACCAACACAGCATAGGAGTTCAATTAAGCAATAATCTCAGGGAAAAAATGGTCATTACTAGCAGTTAATGGTTGGTTTGTTAGTTAATGGCCCAAGGCAAAGCTGAAAGCAGTAAAGCCTCTAACAAACTGGTTGTGAATTATGGCAACAATGGTTTTGCTGGGGATTTTCCCCCCATTATCATAGTTTATGATAGAAATAATGTATTTTTAAAGACACTAGTTTTTACACAGGATGTTGACTGGAAATGTGTTGTTTCAAGGAAATAAAAAAATTTCTACCCAGAAGGAAAAAACCCATTAATTTTAGATACATATGTAGTATATATTTTATACATGTCTATCCTATATGTTTTTCATATTAAATATAAAGACTATGCTATACATACATGCAATACATTAGAGATTATGTATGAGTGTAATTGTCAGTTTGAAAATTTCTGTATCATTGAAAATACACAGAGTTTATCTGTGTGTACATACACACATACACATAGGTCCATATATGTATGGACGTTCTCTGTGTTTACATCCTGCACACACAGAGAAACACAAAACTTTTTACCAAAGTTCTCTCTATGTCAGTTCAGTCAACTGATAAGGAGAAGAAAGGACACAAGAAAAATCTTTCAAAATTGGCAAATCAGGTCATCCCACTCATCCCAGTGTTCTACAAACATAAAGCCTCTGGTTCAACTGAAATCATCAATGTCATCATTATTTCTTAACCTGAGATCTTGTACCATACTCTTTTGCTTTGCACATAATATTAGAATTAATTTATTTAAAAAGTCTTCCTTTCTCTTAAAGGCCACCAGATTCACTGTAACCAGAACAAGGTATGGACCCAGGAGGTTTTAAACAGTTATGCTGGGGAATATAATATTGTGTCTACTTTAACCTAAAGATTTGTTATACTGAAATGGATATTTTGCTCATGGAAATTGTTGGGCTGCAAGTGCAGTCTACCTCCAGAAAGCAAAAGGGTGATGGGGTTTTAATCAACTTCCTGGAGATTTAAAAGTATCTTGATAAACTGAAATGGTTGGTGAAAATTGCCAGGATGTTACAGTAAAATAGTTTTACAGTGAATCTGAGGTGAGGCAATTTCAGATAAGACTGGAAACCATAAAACTGCCATGAACATAAAGCAAACTATATTTACAGTATGAGTACATATATTCATTCTGAAAATTTTCATGATTACTGTATAGTGTTAGATCATTTATTTAGATGCTAGTGTAGGTAGGGTGCCAATTCTGGGAATGGTGAATTTAGACTAGATTGCATTCTGGTGCCAGCTATTTTTGTATTTGTAAAATAATTTCAAGTTGGATATTAAAAAAAAAGAAAAGAAAAAAGATCACCTTCTTCTCAGGATTTCCCAAGTGAAAGTTTCCCATAAGATCCTCAAAGGATGGAATTTTATATAGGAACTTCAAAACTATTTTTCCCTTTTGAAAACTGTTCTTAAACAGGTATAAATATATGCAAAAAAAGGTTTTAATTTTTTGACAAAAGTCAAGAAATGACTGGGCAATCTTCAAATATGCGTATACATTGTCTCAGCTTTGCCTTCCAATTTTTTTTCCAAAGGACTCTCAGACTCAGAATAAAATAAAAGAACCAGCACACTGCATAGTCTCTTTGTAGACTAGGCTCATTTCTGATCACTGGCAATATTCTGTCCTTCCTGCTGCCCAGCAGAGTTTTCAACTGGTGCTTTAGGATACTTCCTTTCTTATCCGGTACTTGAGACTCACCAGTGAGAGCTCTTTCTCTGAACCGGTGTTACTGGGATTGCAAAGGAAGTTGCTATTGTAAGGGATCTCTTTCAAGTCTGAAAAACAAGTAATTGAACTACGAGACAGTGGGAGGGTGGTGGAGGTAGGAGGAAAAATTCCTTTTTTTTAAGCTACTGAATACTGTTATAAATACTTGTAGCAAGGAAAGAATTCAAAGTTCCTCAGAAATACCAAACAAGTTTTATAGATCAATTTCAACTTGATGTACCATGAAGAAAAAGGCAGGACCACTGGGCTGAATCACAGAGTCAGGTAAGCACACTTAAAGGATCAGATCAAGAAAAGACAATTTCTAACATTTCCTACAAGAACAAACTGGAGCACTATGTGTTCATGTTACATGAGGCTTTACATTGGGCTCAAAATGTCAGAAACTACAGTAGTTTAACTACTTGAAAATGTTAGAGGAAATATTGCCTGCAAGGCCAGAGTCCTATTATCTTTGACAACTATCTGTGCCAAAATAGCTCTTCTCCCAGTAGCAGTCTAAACCTCCATCTGTTTAAAATCATTGAGGTTAGGTCTGACCCACTGATAATATTTCTATACCTGGTTCTTTTGTCCTTTTAGAAGAACATTACCAGTTACAGTATCATCCCTGAACACAGGTTTGGTTTTAGCATCTATGGACTAAAAGGACAGAAAATATTTAGCTGTAGTGACATGACAGCTGACTCTGTCACTCCAAAAAGAGTAGTGCCTTCCTCAGTGGTGCATCCTAGGGAAGGTCTCCATCCATTTTCACAGTGGTTTTGATGTAGGAAATCAATAATGGGAAATGTACAGACTGAGATGTCTTCACTTATGGTTTTCTGACGTTGGACTTCCAAATCATCACAGTAAAGAGCTGCAATTATAAAATGGCTGTTAGCTACCTCAGGGCTGTCTGTATCAACAGCACAGGGTGAGACTGGAATGCTTTACCAGCTGTTAGTAAGTTTGATAAATCCCCGATTCACTTACCTCAAAAACCTTTCCTCAAAAATCCTTTGATGATATTGCCCTTTTCTCAGAAAATGGATAGTGGGTGAAAGAAATTTAGATTATGCAGACTGAACTGCACCAAGTCTAAAGTGAACTTTGTAGGTAAGTGGACACTTTACAGCATCTAAGTGACTTTTGGAGTTACAAACCTTGAGCCAGTGCTATATTCTGTTTTCAGTGTTACTTAGACTAAATCCATGGGCTAAATCCGTGAGGGATGGAGGTATTACAAGGATGAGTACCTAAAATAGCACCCAACTCTGCAAGTTCTCCACAACTTGGGAATGCAGAAAACCAAATAAATAAAATTACCACTACTGAAGTCAGCCAGCAGGAAACAAGAACTTGGGGCATTGAAATAAGTCCTATATCACACAGCAGATGGAAAAGAGATCCTCCAACTGTGAGTGTGTGGAAACTCCCCTGATATAATGAAAATAAACTAGAACAGTCAGAGGGGTTTTTTGGGTTTGGTTTTTTTTTTCATGTAGAACAACATATAAGAAAATCTAACACTGATAAGAGTGCTCTTTTAAGATGTTCAAAGACCCAAGTTTAGTCACCTCTTTGAAACTTCTTCACCTGTGGGGCTGAATGGTCATATTATTGGTTTCATTATAATGTCTGTTACGTGTCAGATCTCAGGGCTTAAACTAGTATAAACAAAACCTTTCACAATCCAGATGAATACTGTAACTATTGAATTATTTACTGAGCAGACAGTGGGTTTCATAATTATCTTAATTCTCCTCTGAGTAAGGCTCAAAACCTCAAAAACAACAACAGTTCTGACTTTGTTCTAAAAATGGAAGTGGAATCTAGGTAACAACATCTGCAGAAACTTGGATTTCAAGGACTATTATGGACTTAGACACCTAATGTATCATTTTGAGAACTAAGTCCTTTTCTGTATACAGCCCCAGGGCCTTGCTGTACAACGATAAAATAAAAAGGCAGCCCTATACCCTGGCTTGAAACATGTGGTGCTGTGTATAGTTCTACTTTTCTGTATATAAAATGATAGCTAGAGATATTTTTTGACAATATTCAAGCACTAATTAGATGACTTCTCATTTTCAGACACACTGAACAATTACACAAAAAACCTAAAGTCATTGAACAATAAGTGCACAGGATCACTGAAAAATCACTCCCTTAGTATTTGCAAAGCCCTTTCATGGCTAAAGATGCTGCATGAGTGCTCAGTATTATTAGTGCTATGTGTAGATTATGTTGCCTCAGTTGTTTCAGATCATGTCTAATCAGGATTTTTCAAATAATTCTCCTCTGTGTCTGGAGAGGAAATTAAATCCAAAAGTCTTCTGTACATCTGAAAGTATTTTGTGTCAGAGTTTGAGAGAAGCAAGAGCCAGACATGAGGACAGGGCGGGGAGGGGGGAGTTGTATTTGTCAGGAGACTGCAGCCTTAGGCAGTGAACTATTTGTTCAAACAACAGTGAGAAATAGGAGCGGAGAGTGAGAGTCATAGATACAGAAAGTATCAAAATAGGGGCAAGTGACAGAAACAGAGACAGAAACATGATTCTGTAAATGAGCAAGGATGGGTAATAAAGAGGGAGCAGAGGAAACAGAACAGTGGAGGATGGGAGGGAAATAGAGCCTTTCAATGGGGAGCAGGGTAGGTGCTGAGGAGAAATGAAGCAACCAGAAATCATTACAGAACTGACTGCATGACCTTAATTTTGCCCTCTTGTGCATGCACACCACAAGTCTATCTTTCATTATGTAATGTCATGCTATTTTTTCCCCAGGATGGGCCGTGTCTCGGGAATGCCTCAGAGCTGTGCAGCAGAGGAGACAGATGCTGTGCCCTTCTTGGGAGTGGGGCTGCACACAGAGCTGCTCTTCAGCTACCAAAGCCTCTCTTAAAAGAAGTAAAAAAACACTTTAAACATAAACTTAACTAAAACCTGTGCATGCTTTCTCAGACTACCCCTCTTGGTGATATAAGAGCTATGGAGCCTTGGGCTTCTTGATAGAGTAAAAAGCATTTTAATCCCACAATGCTCTGAAATTCACACATCAGGGAAATTCAGGGACTGATACTCAGAGCTGGGTTTCAGTATACTTGAGAGTGCAAAAACATGACACCCAATGTCACACATCAGCAGAAGAGGATAGGACTGCATATTGAATAGCTATCCAGTCAGGATATGTAATCTCCATCTACCATACAAAGATGTTGTCAGATTTATTTAAGTGCTTTATAAAATATAGATAAGCAGTGATTCTGGGTAGACCTTGGAGAAGTAGGGAGAGAAAGGCAATGAGACTTTTCCCTTCTCATGTGGTCCTGCTTTGTATGGTGATGGTTTTTTGCCTCAAGTTTTTTTCATAATCATCCTCATTTGCTTCTTTCAGTTTCCATGCCTTTCTTATTCAGATCCCTCTTTTTCCAAATTATAGTAGAGAACTTCCAACTTTCTTCCCATTGCCCAGGAGCAGCAGGCTTGGTGTTGGACTCTTGGCACAAGAGGGATGTTCTCCCTCCTTCTGTTCAAGGAAATGGCAGCCCCTGAGTTTTGACCAACCAGAACTGGAAGAAAAGCTCTGCTTCACCCCTACACTCCAGATTGCAAGTTACATAGTTTGGGTGGAACTGTCAAATAACTATTTGACAGGTTGTGGTTGAAATAACAATATGAGAAAAAAATGTTGCAGCCTTTTTGAAGGCAGCAGCAATTGCTAAAAATTAAAAATATTTTAATCAATTCCAAAAAAATATAGCAGGAAGGTGGTGATCTCTATTCCACCATAATTAAAAAGTTGCATAACAAGGAGGAAATGTAAACACACTCATGAACATGATATAGGCATCTACACTATATAGGAAAACAGAAACAGACACAATGCAGTAGTTAACAGCTAGTTTCTCCCAGATGATGAACTATTATTATTATTATTATTATTATTATTATTATTATTATTATTATTATTATTATTATTATTATTATTATTATTATTATATTTTGACAGTCTCCTACAGTATACATTTTTGTAACTAGGAAAAGCATCTAATTCACCTTTTGAAGATGTAGTATGTTTAAGGCTAAGCTGTAATTAATACATGCATTGATTTTGTGGTAGGAATTGAACACTTCAAAACCAAAGCTGTGAAATGGCACAGTGAAGAAGTTGTAATTTAACAAGAGAATGAAAGTAGCTGTGATAAGTATTAAATTTGGGGGCAATATTGCTAGATAAGGGGAGATAAAAGGTGATGATTCTTGGAAAACAGCTGCCACCAGGTGAGACTTGCTGGATGAGGTTTGATATTGGGAGACTGAGACTGGCAAATAGTAGAGAAAGGAAAGCATGTGATAGAGGCAGTCCTGGAGAAGAGGAGGCTAGGATTGGAAGCTAGGAGGTAGATGGGCTTATCTGCTGGAAGGAATCCAAAAGCTGTAAAATATGCATTTAAAATAACATTAAAGTAGCAAAATAGCACAATGAAAAGCTGTAAGATTCAGATTAAACCTGTGCAAGCACAATTTATTGCAGAAGTAACTCCCTAGGAGCTCTGCTGAGTGAAGAAGTCCTCCAGGACTATGAGCAGGAGCTCTGGGGAAATCACGGTCTTTAAGGGTGGTCACGTAAGCAACCTGTACTTCTTGTGGTTGGAACCATGTATGCATTTCACCTCTTACCATCACCTCTTACTTTTTGTTGAGTGGAGTTCCACCTCCTTCTCAGGCAATAAGGTTATACCCATCTCTCATACACAAGAGAAAGAAATCAGAGAGACCCTCCTTTACCTGTCTTTAGCAGATGATGTGCATGTCAGTCTCAGTGCTTAAATTAATCCCGTGCCAATTCTCTGATGCTGTGGTCTATCTTTGTAAGGGAAATCTCTGTTCAATTATCAGCTTCTACTGGAATCATTCATTTGATTTCAGCAGAGAAGTAAGAGCACAGCCAGATGAGAACGTTTTCAGTGGTTGCTGAAAAATGTGGAAGCAGCTATTGATGTTCTGAAGGAGAGGTTTTGCTGTGTACAGCTTTTATTCTGAAATAGAGAACAGTGGCTTTGTCTCGGTTGAGACAAAGAAAAGGGTATGTCTCTGCTACTGTTTGGAGCTATGCTCGGTTTCTGTTTGCAGACAGTGAAAGGTGGCCAAGAGAATGCCTCCTGGATATGAAGAGATTGCTTGTTTTCAACTTCTGGTTTCATGAATTGATAAATCTCTTGTTATTGGTAAAACTATAAATGAGAACAGAAAGAGAACTTATTCTATCCCACAGACTCAGCCCTACCTACTGCCTAAAATAATAAAAAGGAAAAAAAGCAAGGAAGAAAAATTAAAGCCTTTAAAGAGAAGAAATGGAGCCTTGTGCGAAGGTGTGCTCAGCAGCTCTATTGTTTTTTCTTTGATTTTTCTTAGGCAGAATAAATCTTCTGGAATGCAAGTAAATCTTCAAAAGGCAATTTTCTTTTGGAATGCAAATTCTTATAGTGATGCTTCCCATACCACTGGGAGAATAAGGTAATGTTGCTATGCATTGATCCAACTATTTCCATTTACAGCAATCAAATACTCATAGACTTGTCTTCATGACTCCCTGTGAAACAGGTGAACACTGGAATTGGAGTTGTACTGCTAGGGACACTGAGGCAAAGTTTATAACCCATGGCCTTCCAGTCACTGGTGAATGTATTCAATTTCTACTCAAACCTACCCCTGGAAAGTTAGTGAGCTGCTTACAGCTGGTAAAACTTACTTTTGTGGGGTCAGTAACTCCATGAAATAAAGGTATGGGCATACTTCTGTCACCATAAGCTTGTTCTGAAGATCAAACTGGTGACCACTGCATCTGCTTGCATGAGCAACACTCTAAAAGAACAGAGCCTTAACATGCTTCTAGACCATCTCTAGACACACAGTTTAGAGTCAGCCTCCTTTGTCTGCCTCAAGGTCTCTTGAGGTCATCTTTCCCTAGGCATAAAGTTTTCTGAGATTTTTGTGTTGGCTCCACACACCCCAGAAATATGAATGAGAAGAACAGGCATCCCAAGTTCATTCTCAGATATATGCTTGAGCTTTCTCTTCATCAGTGCAAACACAGTTTTGTAGTATTGGCGCTGAGTCTTTAATTTCTTAGGTCTCTGTTCCCTGCCTTTGCTACATAAATTTATGCCCTTTTTTCTGATGAACTTTTGGAGGAACCTGAGACCATCCCTCTGGGGACAGATTTTGTCTAAGTTTTGTTTGTGTATGCCAAGGTTGGAGGCACTGCTGCCAGTTCCTCCAGCCAGATGCAGGAATATCTGCTGAGATATATGTGTTTGTTGTATGAAATTAATGCTGTGGAAGAACTGATTCACACATCACATTCGTGCCTGTAGTTTAAATTAGGGAATGTATTTCATAATATTTTTTGGTGCAGTGTGAGAGGAAATCAGACTTTGTGGGAGAAATTTGTTACTCAGAAGAAGTGTCAATCTTTTGGCACTTAAATCTTATATATAGTTAAAAATGAACTGTTGGATCTTTTTCAAACTAGAAACCTTTCTGACCTTAGTAACAGCAGTCTAATAATATTGGCTGAAAATGTATTTATTGAAATAAATGTTTTGTTAAACCTGTAGTGGGAGAAAACTTCATGTTTTATTGATCTGTTGTTCAGTCTGTTTTGAACTTAGTGGTTTGGTACTAACCCTTCATGAAGATATTGATTATTATTAGAACAAGGAGAAAAAAATTGTGGGGGTGGAGGGAGTTTGACAGGCAGGGTTGTTTAAATTTGTTGAAATACCTGCTGAGAAAATCTGAGAGGCCTTATTCAATGGAAAGACCAAGGCATATTTACATGGAAATGCATATGATTGTAATTCATTTGAGACATTAAAATTGTGTGAATGAAAATTTATGAGAAAGGGAAGACCTAATGGCAACAGAGATGTAAACTGGAGGCAGAAATCCCTTTCAATCTACAGATAAATAGCCTAACTTTTAAAATATGTTAAAATCTTAAAATATTTAAAGGGACCCAATATCTAAAGATCATTAGCAACATTTTTAATCTGTTCTGTCTTGATTTTGCTCTTCCAAATATCAGCCAAGTTGCTGAGTTTTCAGAGCTAACTTTCAGATTTTCATAATGTTCTTACATGAGAAGTATTGATGTCCTTATTTATCATCTGATTTTATTAACATGTAGAGTAAGTCAACATAGAATGAATATAGAATTCACTGCCACAAGGTGCCACCAGGCTCAGTGGGCTTCAAAGAATGTTTATGCATTTAAATACATAATGAGAATTTCTATGGTTTCACTTCTCATAAGATTGATCCTATGATCACACTTCTTTTTCTTCAAAAGATAAAGCATGACCCCTAAGATGCAAAGTGGAAATCTCGTTTGCATTGTGAAGATATTTATCCCATAAGCACATTAATCCTCCTCTTGATTTCTCACCTTTTTCTTTGAAAGGCCACAGATCGAATACTGGATTTGATATATCACCAGTGTGATAAGGAAATGAAAATTCTGGTCTTGTTATCATAGTAATGTGCATGCTCTTTTTGGGACTTCAGTTTGGATTCTTTGTTTTGTCTTTGTTCCTGCTGGTATTGCTTCTGACAAGATTTCATAGTGGTGTGTATTGAGTCTTAAAGTTATCAGTGCAATCCTGGATCTCCAAACTCAATACTCCAGACTATATTAATTTTTAGAGCTGAATAATTTGCACTGTTTTTTTACGAGTTACGTTGCAGTACTTAATGAAAAATACCAGGGCCTACACATACTATGGCATGAGGGAAGAATACTATGCACTACTCAGTAAGGAGATCCCGTGCTAAAATCTGAGATTTCCTTTTTTTGTGCAGTCTAATTTTCCATGCCACTTAGCTGGTATAGATGAGGTTTTACATGTGGGAGATAAGGCACCACACCTGAACTCTGACTAAGTCAATCATACCCTGTAAAACCTTATTCAGAGAATGAAAATGTAGATATCTGAATTATGTCATGGAACATAGTAGTACATACACACAAATTTAGGAGGAAAGATTGTTGACAGTGTAAAAGTATAAGAAGTTACCTTTTTATTTTCCATTTTTTGTCTTTTTTTCTTGACAAGGTTTTCACCATATGCCATATGTGGTTGTGTGCATAATAAACTGATTGCTGTTATTTCTTTTTTGATGCTACAAGCATCCACCAGAAAAGTCAGAGTTCCCAACTGTACCTTTTCTATTTGATAAAAACATATCTATCTTGCTCCTTTATGTAATATGTATTGCAGTTTCCTTTGCTTCTTCACCAATGAGTTTATTTTCCTATATTTTCTTTTTTTTTTTAATTTCCAGAACACAAACCCCTCCCTATATAATATCACTAGAGCTACTATGAAATAACCTGAAAAAATAAATGTTATCATGTTGTCCCTGGTATTTTTTGTCACTCTAGGCATAGGTGAACTGCATCATGCCAGAGAAAAGTACTGTGATGAACTACCAGCAGAGGATATCCCTTCCAGAATTTCTAGGTTGGGGTGCATAACACAGCTGATCCACCCCTTTCTTTTTGTTTTGCACTCATGAGAGTGGTTTGTGGAAGAAAGGGACTGTAGCATTCCCCACAGCTGTGTGTGCATCCTTGTGTCTTTTCCCCTCCTGCTTATTTAGGGAGCAAGCTGCCCCTAGGAATTGCCTCACTGGCTTGTTCCTGACTATATAGAACAGACAAGCTTTTCGTAGTCCTATGCTGATGAGGAAGGAATGGTTATGAATCGAGTGCTGAATTAAACAAATCCTAGTAATTGAAAATCAATATTTTTCTCAAGCTGCCATCTGCAGGTGTTTAGCTGCAGACCGCTGATGCAGTAGCTGAGCCTTACGCATGAGATGCTGAGACACTGCTGGGAATTAATTGGTGAATTAATTAGAATACAAAATGAGCAAACAGAATGAGGTTCAGGAAACAGGTCTATCTGTGTGGATATTTTCACCATAGGAGTCTCCCTTTACCCTGCTGTGTTCATGGTGTCTATCTATAATTCCAGGGTACGAAAGTTCAGAGCAGGCAGTCTTCTGAAATAGCTGTCAGCACTTTACTTAAACACTGAAGACTGTCATAACCTAATCCTTTGCTTGTATAGCACGAGTCCCTTTCAGGCATACTGAATGAAGTTAACAGTCACTTACATGAAGGAAGTAGATTGTTCTATATAGCATAAACACCTTTAAATTCAGTTTTTAAATTCTCTTGCAGCTGGTTTACATTTCTTTGTAGAAGACAAAAGTGAAAATGTATTTATCATTTTTCCAGATACTTCTGAGAATGATAGCACTACAACTGCAGGTGTGCAGATGCTGATTATGTCTTTTGTAGGCTAGATAAAGGAATAGCAACAGTGTGATGTTTGTAAATATTTACTGCAACTAAATTCAATATTTCTTTACCAAGTTACTCATCCAGACTAACAGGCATATTTAGAGTTTGTGGAAAAGAAGCCTTCCTTTTTTCCCTTCTCCTATCTTTCACATAGTTAATCTGTTTCATTTCCTTTTCCAGCATCTGCTTGTCACCTACACTTACTAGTTCCTGAGCTACATTTCTGACTGCTGTCTGCAGGATTCAGTAAGACTCTCTTGCAGCCTTTGGTGTCATGCTCTGCTCTGCCTCTTCCAGGATGTACCTGTATAAGCAGGGAGGAAGCAGCAGGGTGAGGTAAAGCCGGCACTAAGGATCTTCTTGCAATGGATGAAAAAGCTTCACAATGCCCCAGTACCTGAAATAACTCGAGCTTCTAATGTTTATGTAAATGTAACGTAATCTAATCTAATAAAATCTAATGTAATGTAAACAGCAGAAAATCAGTCTTTGAAGGTACTTTGAATGCTCTTTGTAACCAAAAGACTGAAAGATGCAGGTTGAGACCATAAACTGAATGAGAAGGGGCTACTACAATATCGTAGCAATAAACACTTAATAATGTACCTCAGTGCAGCTGTGTCAAAGATTTTAGAAAGGCAGAAAGAAATGAAGGAATAGGAAAGGTGAGAATATAAAAGATTATTTGGCAAAGTCAAGAAAATTCTCAGCAATATTTACAAAGATCTCTTGCCCTCATCCATGAGAAGATAAAGCCTCCTAGCTGCCCTACCTGCCATGTGGATTACACAAAATCTTGCCTTGGAGAAAAGACTTTTGTTACCTCACAGCCAAAATCAGAAGAGAGAAGAAAGAGCTACTACAAAGGAAGAGAGAAAAATAAAATTAACCTGGGGGATTATATCTAGGCAAAGACTGTCCTCAAGCACATAAATCATCCAGTCTTCCATGGCTGTATTAGTAAGCACACGTACACTTCTAGAGCCTGCCACTGCATTAAACTTCTGCATAGCGAACTTCAGACAAGTCAAGACCTGTGTAGGGTAGAAACTTGGCAAAGAAACATTTTACTATTTTTAAAAATTGATTCATAAAGATACTAAAATTAGGTCTTCAAAATCCTGTGCTTGGCTCAGCACTGGCTGTCATACTTAGAGTCTGAGTCTGACAGGCAGCTAACTGCTGAAGACCCCAGATAACTCCATGAAGTGTACATCATGCATGAACTTAAAAACCCCACAGAGTCTGCAGATGTTGTCTCCAGCTGCAACCATTGCTGAGAAGAATCAGAGGCTGGGATGTCTACTGCCCCATTTGAGCATGGTCCATCCTCATCAGCGGGGCAAGACTTTGTGAATAGCCTTTGGGAATTCTAGGAAAGAGAGAAAAGATCTGACCTTCTGTTGAACTGATACCATAGAACTGTGCAGGAACCAGGCAGTTTTCCCCAAAACCCATAGCCCAACACTGGCTGATTATGCCTTTGCTACATCAACCAGTCATTTTGCCTTTTATTTGATGCTACTATGTTTGAATAATTATTTTCGTTAGACTTTGCTTCTATGTAATGGAGTTTTGCCATAGGGGTTCATTGACAAAAAATTCTCTTCCCCTTGCTCAAAAAACTCCTGATACTATCTTGCTGCTAGATTCCACCAAAATTTTAGCTACAGCTGCCATATTTTAGTCATCTTGAAGATGACACCAACAGTTTACATGTAGCATTTATGGAAGACCAGTTTCTGGTTTAGTTTTATAAATTTTTGAATATTTTGCTTAAGAAGTTATTTATCTTCCTGACTGTGCCTTTTATGTTCTTACTTTGGATTCCTTCATAACACAGTACATTTTGAATTACTAGTAACATGGTCAATGCAGCAGACATTACCTTGCCTGAGCTATTTTCTGGTGTGGGCTGTGCAGGCAATGCCCTGTTAAACAGCCTCCTTAATAGAGTGGACCAGTAACAATAAGAAAATCCTCTTTTTGGCTTCCATCTGACTTTTCTTCCCAGGCTTAATGAGAATTTTCTCTACCATAGTGACAATAAAGGCATTGACATAATTACACTTCAAACACAGAATTAAAAATAACAGTTTAAGAGGTATGCCTATAATGCTTTTCATATTTGAATCAACAGCCACTTTTGATTTCTGACAAGAGAAAATATTTCATTTCCAAACACACTGCAGAGATGAAATTTTTACTACTTATTATTCTGTTCTTTATCCTTTGTCAGCCTTATTAAAAATAGAAGAGATATCATCAGCCCTTTTCTGTGACCCTTCTTCTCATCAGTCATCTAAATCACACAATATTCTGCTTTTTAAAAAAATCAAATGGATGAAGAGACAGAAGCAATCTCGGAGGAAACTGTTTCAGTAAGACTGGGAAGTGCAATGTGATAATAGAAGATTCCAAACCAAAGTGAAACATATGAAAACTCCAGCAATGCCACAACAACTGCTGAGGGTTGTATGCAGAGGAAACTCAGGAAAAGTACAAAAAATTTAAGATCAAATTAATTGCAGTGTAAAGTCTGCTTGTCTAAATTTCCAATGTAGTAACCTGTTTTATATGACAGTGTCTGTCTGTAAAACAGACTTTCACAATGTGCTAAGTGACAAAAAACAACCACGCAAAACATGAGCCTGCCAGTTGTATCCTATAAAATGATTAAATAAAAATGACATTATAGGGTTCTATATTCCTTTTCCTACTGATTTCCCACTCAAATTTGCTCTGCTTTCCAACAGAAGAAAAAGAAAAATGTTGTTATTCCACCTTCCACCTCCCAGTAGCCAGTTCTATAGGCACTCCCCAGAACTGGGAATTAAGCCAGGACTGTGTTTTGATTTAGATATTGCATTCAACAGTGTTAGTAATGCAGGTGCTGCTGGCCAGATTAGGTCTGTTGGGACACCTGTACAGTCCCTTATATTTTCATTATGCTCTTATTTACACCTATGTGAAGGTTTCACCATGTAAGGAAGGTAAAATCAGAAGACTGTGGGTTTGCATGAATGTAGCCAGTGATTTCAGGCAGACAGCTGTGTTCAGGTGTTATAAAATATGAAATAAAATGAACCAACCGTGACCACTAGATTCAGAGTTTGTTTGTAAAGGAAAAAAGAAATAGAAATCTATTTGCCTTGAAATGGTGGCACATCACAGCCAAAAATAAAGAAACCTGATCTCCCTTTTAATCACTTGTATTTATAAGGCAGAAACACAGATTGTAAGAATGCTAAGAGGATATTTCTTGGGATTCATATTTGCTGCAGGTAGTCCTTTTTATTCTACAAAAGCCTGAATTTCGAATTCCTAGATATTAACTTAAAAATTCTCTTAGAATCATTCATAGATTATCTATACAAGCTATTGTAATATTTTCTATTTTTTCTTATTGGAAGTGCTGAATCTTTTAACAAATTTTGAAAAATTGCACTCAGCCACACAAATTTGTCTGTGGTTATAGTCAGACTTCTATAGATCTGGTGTCTGGATGTTTCTTTGAAACACCTAAAGGTCTTGTCCTATGTTATGTACACATAGTATGAGAATATCCATAATGTTACTCTTCCACTGAATATAACAAGATATCTGCTGCAAACCAAGTAAAACAAATCTTGAATGTGGGCAGAAGGGAACATATTGGTCAAACAGTAAATTCTTGCAGATAAGGTATTAGCTGGAAGTTTTACTGTATTTTATTGATCATATATGTAAAGTAATTTGTGAAAATATTCATAAGTAATCAGTGCTTCAGTCAGCCAAGGCAGCAATACCCTTTGGTTTGCCAGTAGACCATAACTCCTCAAACCAAAAAACTTTCTGCAAACTTTTTCTTAGTTATTCAAATCTTTGTGTTTAAGATTGCTGAGCCAAGACATTGTTTTAACTGCCCATGTATCATAAACAGTTAAATTTAGATATGTCAGCATTTTGATTTGCTTAAGATACTACCCAGTATCTCTGAATGTTTTCAGAATAAGAGACTCTTAATTCAAAAGACTGCTGACAGAACTGACATGAGTGGATCACTTAAAGCACAATATGTTGTTCCTTATTTGGAACAGTACATATTGTTTTTCTTCCTCTGTGGATGTTTATTTGAAGGATGAATAGGTCACTCTTAGCAGGAGAGCTCATCATATGAGTGCCAGATACAGAGGACAGATGAGTCAGTTCCACACAGACTACAAATTATGCATGCAAGATAAAACTATATTCATATTTGCATTTGACCTAAACTTCAACTTTCAAAAATAAGTTTAAAAGAAATTATTCTGAAATTCAAAAATTGTTTTGCAGAAAGGAAGCAGTTCAAGCAATACAACTGAAGAACAAAGAAGTCTCTGCTGTTAGGAAAAGAACACACTGAGAATGAAATATTGTACATCAGTGTGCATGAGCTCAAGCCTGTATTTAATGCACATTTTGAAATGTGTTTATCTGATGGATGATTGATTGATACTGCTGCAATGTTCAAATCTGAGCCACTATCCAGTCATTGCTTGTCATCGTAAAATATGTCTTGGTGTAGAAAAAAACATATTTCTTTGTGGATGGCAGTACAAAACTTTATTATTTTAAATTAAACCTGCATGTGTTTTGGTTACAGAACTGTTACTGACTGCTTTTTCTCAATATGTACAGATGAACATGAGGTGGTAAAGTCACACAGCTCCTTACAGGAACTGCAGTAAAGTCTAAAAAAAGAAAGCTGCAGTGAATAAAAGCACAATGCTGAATATGACACTCATATCTGTATTCTCTCTTCACTGTCTAAGAAATGGGAACTACTGGACATATGACCCAATATTTCTTTGCTGTTTTGCTGCAATACAGGCATTATATTATTTTCAACATATGCACAGATTTCAGAAGCATAACAGATTATGACGAATAGTAGACAAATAAACATGAAAATAGGTGAGGCATATTTGCAGCAGAATTCCAGAATGTGCACATGTTAACCAATTAAAATAAAGACACATGTACTAGCCACCTCACGAGAAAGGGTAGTGATCTTGCGAATAGCCTCATGAAACAAAAATGTGTATTTGAGTGTTGGGGAGGCTGTTGTGTGGGGGAGTGAGGGGAGAAGAGAAAGTATTAGTCATTTTACTATGTCAGCTAATTATACCCATTCTTATCCCATTTAAAAGTAATTGGGAGTGGAAATGTGGCTTCGCTGAATGATCTACATTACCAACAGTTCTCTGTATTCCTCCTGGGCAGAGCATTTTAATAATTGCAGAATTCCAGACAGTGCTGTGACTTCATTAGGTCCGGAGTTGTGATGGGATATACCCCTAACAGACTGGCAGTGACCATAACCTCATGTAAGCACACAAGGTTCCTTTCTTCTAATCCCCTTGCTTAGCAAAAGCCAGAGAGACCTCAACAAATCAGAGGACTGGGCAATCATCAGCCATATGATATTCAACAAGGGAAAGTGCCAGACTCTTTCCTGGGCAACCCTGGATGTAGGGCTGGGGAGCAGGCTGGGGAATGAGAGGCTGGGAGAAGCACCACAAAAAGGGACCTGGTGGTCCTGGTCAGTGGCAAGTTGAAAAATGAGTCAGCAGTGACCTGGTCTGGAAGGCCAACTGTGTCCTGGGGGCATCAGGCACAGCATCACCAGCCAGGCAAGGGAGGGGATTGTCCCACTCAGCTCTGCACTGGGGTGAGCTCACCTTGAGTGCTGGGGGCAGTTTTGGGTGCCACAATATAAAAGAGACATTAAACTATTAGGGAGTGTCCAAAGGAGTGCAACTAAGATGGTGAAGAGTGTTGGGGGGAAGCCGCGTGAGGAGTGGCTGAGCTCACTTGTCTTATTTAGCCTGGAGGAGACTGAGGGGAGAGCTTGTTGCAGTTACACCTCCCTCACAAGGGAAGAGGAGAGGCAGGGACTGACCTCTTCTCTGTGGTGACCAGTGACAGGACCCAAGGGAACAGCTGGAAGCTGAGTCAGGGGAGGTTTAGGTTGGACATCAGAAAAGGTTTTTCCCCAGAGGGTGGTCGGGCACTGGGACAGGCTCCCCAGGCAAATAGTTACAACATTTGATCCTGAGACAATTCAAGGAGCATTTGGACAATACTCTTGGGTACATGGTATGACCTAGGGGATGGTGTTGTGCAGCGGCAGGAGTTGGACTCCATATTCCTGATGGGTTCCTTCCTACTCGGCTTATTCTGTGATTCTGTGATCAGCATGCCGTGCAAATGCTGCTAGCTCATCACACTTTAATGACCTAGGATATTAAGGAGATCTGACCTTCTGGTCAGTGGTCAGATCAATAACTCAGTGCAACTTGGAGATGCTAGCATCTTCAGGAGAGAGCATTTAGACCCAGCATCATGTGGTGTGGTTTGGTTTGGTTTAGTTTGGTTTGGTTTGGTTTTTTGAGTTGCTAATAAAGCCAATTCCACCCTTTAAATGCGTAAGTTAGATTGTTTTTGTTTTGAATGTGTGATCTTTGTCCAGAATAGGATCAGAAGAGCAGCTGCCAATTTAAATTGTGGTACTTTGGGAAAAAAATAATCCCTGACACAATTTATAAACCAGAGATACTCCTAGTGGGAACTTTGGAAGAGGGGGTGCTGCTGAGAAAAGACAAGTGGGAAAAGAAATGAGTTCCGGAATGATTGCTCTTGAATTAATAGTGTTGTAAGAACAAGATATGCTTGCTGAATCCCATCTTCAATTCCTGTTTCCAAACAAATAGACAAATTGAAGATTATGGCTTTCCAAAAGATTATATATGGCTTCTCCAGCAGGTAGTGTTAGTTAAGTTGCACAATGCCCTGTCTGCACTGATTGTCAGCAAGTGTCAGCATGTTGTGTCATCTCTGTACTTATAATTTGATTGTAAATGGTGACCACCTCTGTGCTGACAGACAGTGTCTCCAAAGGATATTCGCTGTCACCTAGTTTGTTTTGGTGGTCATATCCCTTAAAATGAAAACCAAAATGAACAGTGGGAAGATTTGTTTTCTGCCCTTCCTTTCTTTCATACTTTTTCTCAACTGTATAACTTATACTCTATTTTTTTGTTCTAATTTTAAGCACATATGGGCATGACAGATTTTTAATGAAAATGCCAGTGCCTGAATACCTGTTTCTGACACTTTCATACAACATCCCATGGAGAAGAAATAGACCTTAACATATGTGAAAAGCTGTGTTATCCAAAGAGTAAGTGTGAAGGCATTCCAAGTAGATACAGCTCTCTTTTCCAGAGCTGTAAACAGGTTGGGTAAAATTTCAAAGTAAAATACCTTTACCTCCTGCTTGTTTTTCACCTCACTTTACTGGCAAGATTGCAAAACAGGACTAGTCACTGCAAAGCAGATTTCTTTTCCAACAGTCTGCCTCTTAACAGGTTTGGGGTTTGGTTTGGTTTTTTTTGTTTGTCAGTCTTTTGTGTGTTTATTTGTTTGTTAAAAAAAAAGGAATAAGCAAAATTTTTTAGGCCTATGATGAGTAAGTTCATAAGTAAGTCTGATAGTCATTTTCAATTCCTTTGCATATACAAATCTTCCAAACCTTTCAACTTCCTTTGGTGTCTGGCTGAAAACAGTAACTATGTTTGCTGATTTATGTAGTACTATATGTTTCTCCGGTCCTTGAAACCATAGAAAAAATAGTCCTTTTAAACCTCTGAAAAAAAAAAAAAAAAAGAAACATCTGCTAAGCTTGAATGTGTGGTTGGATGTGCTTAGCAGCAGAGAAATTTAAAGTGAAAAAATCTACAGGTCTGGTCAGTATCCATGCTTGCAGGTCAGTTCTGTCACATAGCCCTTAATTAACCCCAGGTTACAGAATCATTTAGCAGAGAGCTGTGGTTACTTTCCCAATGTCAAATGATTTTATTTGGAAGAAATTGCCATAACCCTCTTTTCATAGAACAACGAAGACACTAATACAGGAAAAGAACACATCTCTCACTGCCTTTTTTTCCCTTACTCTGGGCTACAGCAATGCTATAAGGTACGGAGAGGAGTGAGTGACAGCTTTATGGAGATGTCTATGGGTAAACCAGGAATAATTTCTGCATTTGTGAGGAAGGTGCAGTGTGCATAGCTTACAATGGGGCTGCTTTTATGAATAAAACAATGTTTCTGCAGTTTCAAAGGCTTTTGGTTCCACAAAGCCTTCTATGAACTTTCCAGGGTCTCAGTGAAGCTCTTCCCATCGCACCTCCCTGTGCAAATCTGGTGTAAAAACCAGCTTAATAAGGCCATTTAAGCAAATACTATACAGTGAGCATAGATGTAGCTTTTCTTCATCTTATTTTAACACATGGCTAGATACTTTGTTGGAGATTACTAATGCATTTCCAGGGTCATTGTCTGTCTTCTAACACAGACATCCCTTCTCTGTCAGCACTGGGAATAGTCTATACCACGTCTGCAAGGGTAACCTGTTAGGAACAAGCATAAATTGATTAGGAATCTCCAACAGCACAAAACACTTGGAATAAACCTCTACCATGATTTTATGCCAAAACTCACATTGAAGTAGGACACAGATTTAAACCATTAGTTAGATAATGGATCTGTGGTAAGCAAGTCATTCAAAGTGTTTAAACCGACTACTGTTTGCTCATTAATTTGTTTTATTTTGTTAGGCTTATGAAATCTAGTGAGCCAAAAGTAAGCAGGCAAACAAAATATTATCCCCTAGCTAATAGTGACTTCCATACTTTGCTGTTGGCTGAATTGCTCACTGCATAAAATAATATTGGCTGTAAGAACAATGAACTCAGTAATAGTTGCTGTGCAGGCCGAATTTTTAAAGCACTTTTTATTAAGTTTTTTGGTTTTCTAAGTGTCAGGACATTTAGAAATACCACTGTTTTATTTCAGGCTTCCTGAGGTGAAATTGCATCTAAATGCAACATCGTGGTGTGATGGTGTGCATCAGAATGTGACTACATGATGCAAAAATGCAATGTCATCACCTGATGAGATGTTATGAGGCATATATACAAATGTTGTGATTCAGCAGTGCAGACCTACAGTGCTTCCCCTCTCCCCATAAGATAAATCCAGAAGGTATCACTCAAGTTTCACACTGAGCACATTGCCTGTGGGATGATACCACGGTAGTGACAGGGAACAGAGTGGAGAAAAGAGCAGAGGACCCATAACAGGTGGCTGATGTGCGTACAAATGTGTGTCAAAATGATTTGCAATGACTGCTGGATATTAAAGAACGTCTTTGAAAAACAGAAGGTAGCATTTTAAAAAATGTTGAAATAACTCTGTCCCCTTTTCCAACGGGTGCTGATTCCAAGTCCAGCTTGCAGTTGCTGCTGCCAGGGAATTATACTTATGTTGCTAAAGTGAAAAGCATGAAGTGCAAAAATACTTAGTTCTAAGTGTTGTCTACCTTAAACCTTCAGGCTATTGCTTGCCAGAAAGCAGCAACCAAAGCTGGTTCAGATATAGTGAGCATAACAGAATATTACCACTACTCTACAGTTGTAAGAGACTTCATAATCTCAGCAATATGGGCAATTAGGACTATAGTTATTTGGTAAAACACTTTTGTAAATGTGCCCCAACGTCAGTATGTCTAATGTTGTTGTTTGAACTGACCTGCAGCATTCTTTAAAATAATTCTGAAGGAAATGTTGTGTAAAAATGTTAATGTCTTCTTTAAAACATAAGAAAATTAAAATCCTGGGAATAAAAATGTTTATATATGTTATTAATGTTAGTTATTTACAGGGAATTTCTCCTTTGAATATATAATGATATATATTTAAAACTGAAGATGTGAGAGCTCAGATAAGTTTTTTTTTCTGTTATTGGAACTTTAGCCAACGGAGGATATTTCCTTTCTTCCAGAAAAATCTGCCTACCCAGCTGAGTTTTCCCAAGGCCACCAATTCTAATTAACATGCAGTTTTCATAGTTGGTTGATGAAACTGTGAATCATTAAAGCCTTAAAATGTGTAATATCATCCATAGTAACTCTTGCCTTTTCACATACTTCATGAATATCTCTTTCCCTTTTTTCTGCTGAAAAAAAAAATAGGTATGAACATGAAGATAAGGAAAGTCTGGGTAATTTTTTCCTCTATCATATATACCCACATACCTGTGGGTATTTTTTCCTCTGTCACCTTTGCTCCTGCCAAACTCTTTTATACAACTGATTTTTTCCCTCTTGAAATTAACATTCTTAACTAGCTTTATCTTCTGTCTATGTCATATCAAGCACTGTACAAATCCACAAAGGACCTTAGAGCTTTTCTCCTTGAAATTATACTGCTGGTTAGGATGTTACTTGTTCACATTCAATAGACTCTATAATTTAAAGAGATAACAAGTTTATACTTGATCACATTTTTCCTACATCAGCTGTGACCTAGGCTCCTTTGACCACCTATTTAACTGTCTTATGTTTTATCTTGTTTTTCTGTTTATTTCTTGATTTTTTTTCCTTTCTAGTGCTTTCCAGAGGAAAAGA
The DNA here is from genome assembly GCA_013396995.1 of Dicaeum eximium. Classification (NCBI taxonomy): domain Eukaryota; kingdom Metazoa; phylum Chordata; class Aves; order Passeriformes; family Dicaeidae; genus Dicaeum; species Dicaeum eximium. Next base: position 1,576,981 of record VWZP01006945.1, read on the forward strand.
TGATTTTAAATGAGTTACAGTAAGTACTGTAGAGGATATAAATTTCTTTCTGTTTGGGAATACTGCGTCATATGTGCTCAGGTAGAGGAAAGGCATTTTCAATTTTCAGGCATAATGCTGGTCAAGAGTGCCTGCTGATTCATTCTGAGGAGAGTGAGTCAGACAAGCTAAATTAGGTTTCTACTCTGAATCATCCTCTATAGGAGACTATCTTACTCTGCTGACTATAGACAGAGCCTAAAGAGATTAGTTATACTAGGCTAAAATTGCATCTTTGTCAATACCCATTTCCTAACTGTCCTTTTCTGAAGTCCATTCTATTCTGTGCCCCAAGAGCTAATGGATGAGAATAGGGTAGCTGACACTTGACATTTGCTTTTTCATGAAGAGGGGATAAATGTGGAATTTATATAATCCCCAGAGTATTCTTCTCCAGTATTTTTGTATAGTAATAAGTCCACTCTCAGTAGAAGCACAATGTCTTGAAGTAGTGGAAAGAGGTCTTCAAAGTTGCAATTATATTTTTAACTTCTTACGTTTATTTTACAAAAAGAAATAAACACAGCTACCCTTAAAATATGAATGCAGAATCCTTAACAAAATGGGCAAACATCTGCTCTGATTCTGATATTAATGCCTTGATATTCACATCATTAATCTTTGGTTATTTTTGTTGATTGTGAAGCCTGGGTGCTGATAAATGGTCAAAGCTAATAGTATTGGAGATGGACTACAGCTGTCCACTAGTATACAGAACAGATACTTAATGAAAATTAGTCTTCATAAATCATTTAAAGTCATACTCCAGTTTTTCTTCCACTTGAACTTCATCTAGAACAGTTTACACTTCTATAACTATATAGTTATCTCTAGCTGCATCTTTACATATAGCCCTTAAAAAGGTTAGCAAAATCATCATACTTTTTTGGTACATGCTTTACCACTCCAGGCCAAGCTTATTTTGTGGTAAAATATAAGATGTGTCAACATTTCAAAATAAGGCATTTTTAGTTTTCTCAGTCCAACTTTCAACTTCAGAGTGGTGGGCAAATCCCTTTTTAATTTTCCTTAATGCATTTTTTAAGCAGTACTTTTTACCCCCATCTAAAGGAGTTCCCTGAGTTCCCCTAGCCCTATTCTCAGAAACAGAAGCACAAGAACAAGGCAAATTTATATGACAGGGCATAAAAAGTAGCCTTAACTAGCCTAGGCTCTGTGGACCATATTTTGAATTGTGTGCACCAGCTATGCCACCCTTCAGCCTCCCTTCTCCCCATTGATATTGCAGTTGCATCCAGATTTGACAACATTCATGTATTACCAGGATGTTGACGTGTGGCACCATTTTTATGACTTCTTTCAGTTTGCTTGATCTCATAGCTCTTATCCTCCTGAGAGTTCAATTGCAAGTAAAAATACACAGCAAATATTTTTCATGTGGTTGACATAGAACATATATTTGCAACCTGCCTCTCCAAGAGTATATTGCGTGTAATAAAGGCAGCAAACAAATAGTGCCTCCCACTGCAAACCATGAGGGATGGGTTAGGAAGGCTGGCCTGTGTCTGTTCCATCTGAGATTAGTAGTTGGAGAAGTTTGATTTGTGCAACTGAAAATAAGTGTTCATTGTAATCTGGCTAATGCATTCAAAATTCACAATTATGCTGCATTGCAAATGCAGCATAAACAACTGCTGCATTAAGCATTATTCAAATTGAAAAGTCAAGAACTTAAATTTTAGGAACTACTGGAATCCAGGGGCCCAATGCATGATTAATTTTGTCCTCCTCTGCCTGGTTGGGTTTAGTAACCCTCATACAACTTACATGGAGATGAAGCTTATTTGTTCACAACATTATTGCCCTGCTCATAATATCTGGACTCATCTCAACTGAACTTCAGCAGGAAAGGCTCTCAGAGGTGTTACACTCTTATAAATTTAATGAAAACAGTTTATTTGGTGAAATGAGAGAAGGACTCAAACTCAGTAGAGGTTAGTGCTCGATATCCAGGTTCACAAAAAGTCAGTTTTTACTGATTTCATAACAGTTTTCTACAAGAGTTGCTATGTCCTTGTATGGGATAGAATTTTCCTGTGGGTGCACATGGGCTCTTGTTTTGGTCTCCTCCTTTCCTCATTCTCACCCAGCCTGGCTCCACTTTCCCTCTGGGGTCTGAATACTTGTGTGAGCTCAGCAAACTTCTACAAAGCTTGTTGAATAATTTGCTTTTCCTGCTTTCAGAGTACTTCTATTTTTCTCTGGTTTGGGTCCTACTGAGAGAAATAGTTGTAGTTTGGAGGTAAAGAAGGTCTCAGATTTCTCCTTGCCGATGGTCTTGCACTAGTCCCGTGCAGCTGAGAGCAGCTATTGCAGACAGTGTATGGTTGAGATCCAGGAGTATATTGCTTGAGGAAACCTGTCTGGTTGCTCTGTTAGTATCAGGCATACACAATCCCAATACCACCAGGGACTTGATAAAGTTAAAGAAGAATAACTTTGTCTGACGTGTACTGTGGTTAAAATTGAAAGCACCTCCAGTAAGAATGGATAAAACTGAAATTTACAAGAAACATCAGAACTGACCAAATCTGCATGGATCTGCCAAGGCGGGACAAAAAGTTCTTAAAGTACATTTGAAAAAAAATCATATTTTGGAAAATTAGCAATGTTATCCAGAGCTGAAAAAAAGAATACCTGGATTTAATGAAAGATAACACCCATCTCAATATCCAAACAAAATGGCTCACCTGGTTCAGGAACATCTTCCAAAACAGTTAGCCTGGATAGAAGCATAACATGAGAAATTTAATGAGTATTTTGCAAAAAGAAGAGAAACATGATTAGAGAATTGGAGTTTTTGGTCAATTCTGTGTCAGGCTGGGTCAGTTACATTCTTGTATGAATGGCAGCACTTCATCTCCAGCCATTGTCCATTGTAGACAATGCCTTCAATACTATTTTAAAGGTACCTGAGAGTATATAGATGCATTAATTTTCTGTTTTGGCCTATCTACTGAAAGAAAAAGTCATTACTTCTCTTTAAGAGCGGTCTAAGGGTAAAAGATGAAGTAAGATATCTGGAATACAGTAATCTTAAAATAGTCAGTATGAATATTCCACATTTAGTGTATTATCTTTTATTAATCAATGTATCTTGTATTTATTGCTTGGAGTAAATGTAGGTAAAGCTAATCTTGCCTCAAGTGTCATAAAACTTAGGCAATTTACAAATATAAAAATGAAAAATTAATTTGTATTAACAAAAGACACAAAAATATTTATCATATTTTTTTACATCTCTGCTATTGTTCTTAGCTTTCAATAAATTATCTGTTTTGCTTTTTCAAAGGAGATAATTGGTGTTAATAAGCTTTTAAAATGGATAGGTCTTACCTGGGATATCAATGCCTGCAAGATAAGATAAATGCAGAAAAAGTTCCTTTTTAATTCCAGTTAAAGAAAGTATTGTCATCAGTGTTCCTTACTGTGAAAGTGACATAAGATGAAAATATGTGACCAAATTTCAGTATTAGATTAGATTTTTCTCTCCCACTGTAAAGCCTTAAAAATGATAGTGTCAAGAAATATAGCCTATGTAAACACAAAATTTAATTGCATTTAATTGCAGCTGTTCAGTGGTGGAACATTTAAATCCAAAAGACAACCTATAATTGTTTCAGTTGCATTGACTGACTTTAATTAACATTTAGTTATACTGTAAATGTGCAAAACTATCAATGTAAATGAGTGGACATTTAAAGGTGTAATGCAGTGCACATAACCACAATAATAGAAGAGCTTTAATGCTATCAAAGTTCAGGAAAAATAAAACCTTCCCCCTTTTCTAGGTTAACTCAAGCAGTTAGGATGTAAGCTTTTCTTGCATTCCTTTTTATTTACTTTCCCGTCACATAGATGAATGAATTTTTAAAGGATGTATGCTGCTGTGTTTAATGTTTATGTGCAATGGCTGAAAGAAAGTCTTTTAATTCAGAAATGCATTCAAACTACTTATAATTTCTTATCTCTCTGCCTTTAGACTCAGATTTAAAATCAACTGAAAAATGTCACACTGAGTTTAATGGACAGGGACCCAGGCCCTTATTGTGTGGTCATTGCCAAAGACTCTGATTCTGCAACTGACTCCATGTGGGAGTCAATTGAAGTCAATGATGCTTCAAGAGTGAAGCTGAATCTGTCTGTGCAAAGTCAATTGCAGGACTTGTGCCTTTGTAACTAAGCATTGTGTTTGCATCAAAAATGCATTGATCTGCTCTCTGAAGAACATAATGGAAGCCTCTACTCTCAGGGTAGTATTTCTCTTCTCCTGCCATGTTTCATCATGATTTCCCCTAATTTATATGTATACATGCTCTGTTTTTTAAGAAGTTTTTAATATAATGTGTTACTACATTCGTTTTTTAGGACTTTGAGGATGGATTATTTGTTTACTGAGCTTTTTAAAAGAAAAGGGTGATGAAAAAGGTATCTGTAAATATAGAACTACTCTATAAGCAACATGAATATAATAAAAGCTGTGTCAAAAACTCTGTTGTATCTATAAATGGTTTAAAATGTTAATTGTCTGAGTTATACCTAGTGGGTTCAGGTAATTAAAATACAAGGGAGGTTTGTTTTTTTTCCTCTAGTTTTTTTCCTGTCCAAATAAAAGGAGAAGAAATCATTAAATAAAACTTCACAGTTTCATCTATACAATGGAGAAATGCGTGGTTACCCAAAACTTTAGAAGACATTCAGAATGACAGAGGTTTATATACAAACAGACAGGACAATTATCTTTGAGTAATTGTTTTTTTAGACTAAAGGCTTCAGATCTTAGTTGTCACACAGAGTTTTTCATATTTTCCCTTGTGATTTGTCTAACCCAGAGGTTATTAGACACTTCCCAAGGATGGCAAAAAGAAGATTCAAGCTTCTCAGCTGCCTGAATAGATTTAAAAAAACAGATTCAGGTTGTTTGCTTGGAAAAGCTGAGTATTGGCCAAGAGGGAGAAGGCAAAAAGAATCTCCCTGAATTAAGTTTGCTGTACTGAAAAGAGATTCAGTAAATAAATACTGAACATCATTAAAAACATTACATTTAGTTTGAGCTGCTCTGAAATCTGACGACGAGTTACAAAGGACTTCTGAGGAAGGCGGCAGGAGCTGATGAAACTCAGTAGGGTGCACAAACAGTATAAAAAGAGAAGTCTATGTTATTACCTTCACTACTAATTCTTGACTTATCTGTTGTTCCTTGGTAACACAGGATAGTTGAGCATTCCATTCTGCCCTGTTTTTCTATTCCCATGAAATTGTGCAGCAGGCTGAGCATAGATACAGTATAAGTAAAGATGTTAAAAGAAGATTGCTGTTAGAAAGTATGTATAAGCCTTAAAGACTGCTGGAAGGCTTCTAAAAATTCCTTTGTTTCTCCCAAAGAACAGCTCAGACAGCATTGTAAATATACACTTTTTACCATCTTAGCTGTTTATGTATTTTTGCTGTCAAGCGTGCTAATTATGCAGGGTTTTAAATGTAACTAAAACATATTTTAATTAATATGAGCAAAGATCAGAACAGACCTTTGAGACACCAAGTAGGAAGTGTTGGTTTTCTCCAGCCTCATAGCAGAGCCATTACTAATGGTTTCTGACTCCAGCCACAAGCAGCAGGCACAGATGTAAGGTCCATTTTCAATGGTTGCTTTTCTGCAGGCAGAGATGCCACTTACCCTGCTGAAAAGCATCCAGGCAGGCTGTCCTGGCTGCATAACAGCAGGTTAGAGAGAAAACAGCCTTTGGGTGATTGGTGAAGTCTGAAGCTTTATAATGGCATACCACGGAAGGAAAATCCCTGATTCTTGCCATGCAGTCTGTGGGGAAGCTGCAGAGGAGGAATGAGATAGCAACAGCTGATATTACTGGCAAAGAGAAAGTCCAGCTTCACTTTGTGGATATGAAAGAGCAGGACACACTGGATTTCTAAATGTTGCTTTGCAGGCATTCTGAAAGCCTGCATTTCTGGTTTTAATCTGGCCTATCCTAAATTACACCTTAAACAGTATTTTCGTGTTAAAATTGAATGTCTGGAAAATTACTCTTCCAGCTTGTGTGCAGCTTTATGTAGCCATTTCTGCTTACATAACTATGCAACTGTGACTAAATGAAGGTCTTCAGTATTTTTAAAACAGCCTGTAGGTTTTTATTAAAAATCACCAGATTATGTCTTGAAGTGGTTTGCTATAATTAAGAAAACTGAATTAACAATTTAGTAATTTTAGATCTTCTTCTCTCTTAAAATGAAATTTTTTCTTAATTTTAAACCTTTTATAGATACAATTTGGGAAAAAAAATTAATAAGGAATATGACAGCCGTACTTATTTTCTGGTAGAGTAGTCACAATCTTGTTCAAAATTTCAGATTAATTTTCACATCATATAGAGATTTTTCAGTTTGTTACTGGTGGTTAGCAGAATCTTTTACTCTACCCTTGCAGTGTAATTTTTTGAATCAAGACCATGCAATTCCTCTAATAGGAAACCATCTGTGGGTGCTCTGGGATGCTGTGCTGGAGGTGGCATTTTTGTTGGCTTGTAGTTTGATTTGTTGTAAACTTTGTTGACAGGTCCCTTGATGTTATCTATTTCTCCTTGGACCTCAATGAATTCAATGTGAGGATAGCAACTTCTGAAAATGTTTATCTGAATGTGCAAAACAGAATACACAATTTTAAGTCCATACAAGACTCAAAAGTAAAATTAAAACATTGTTAAAAGGTCTATGTGAAGTAAATAAAGACAGCCTCACCTCATTTACTTAGAAATGTCATGTGATGGTTGGATGACATTGGTTGAAAATGTAATCAGCCATTCTGAGAGGACAAACAGTGTTGGAAGTTGTCTTTCCAAGGGAATTGAATGTTACAGGAAGGATATAACCTTCCTGGATATTGCCAGCTCTAATTAGTCCTGTTAGGAATAGGGTGACAATGTTTACCCATTTTGATGTTTGACTAGTGTATTTCTGTATTTTTTCAGACCCCTGTTTGCATGCATGCACATAATATTCACAACTTCCCTTCCTGGATTTACTCTGTGGATGGACCTGTTAGTGTTAATCACAGAGTTTTCAGCTGCATGCCTCAGCATTTTCTTGCTGTTGAAGTCAGTCTGAAATGTTTCTCTGCAGCCTTCCTTCTGGCCACATTAGGAGTTTTTGTTATCTTGAAAGTGCTCATTTATAAAATCAGATTTGTTCTAATTTTAGGGCAATATCTCCTATATCCCACTGTCTTCCTTATTTTAAAAGCATTTACTAACTGTTTTCTTCCTGACTTCGTGACAGGAACTGCCTTCAAGGTCTGGAGTTTTCTGTGCTGTATTCGTGATGTCCTAAGGCCCACATGCATATTCATCATTGTTTCCAGATGTAGTTCTTGTTTCCTCTGGCCATTGTCCACCACAAACTCTTCCACACAGTATAGACAAATATGTTCCGCCATGTACCTGCTCTACTATAAACATACACACAGCTGCTGCAGCAAGACATTTTTTGATGGGAGGACAAAAAAGAAGATGGGACTCACTCTCCTTGCATCCTCTCCTGCCTCAGCAGTTACCAAGAGCAGAGGGAGTGGGACAGACTCATTAGAAGCCTGAGCAATATTGGCAGAGCCCTTGTCAAAGTTTACTCAAGGCCAGGGTCCATCTAACACCCTGTAATCATCAAACAAATGATAGGTCACAAACCTGGCCCAAGATCAGATTAGAAAACCACAAAGCAAGTCAGGAACAGAAGGGAACACAACTCAGGACAAGTGTGGGTGCTTTGGTCTGAGCCTGAATGGAGCCCCCCAGGTCACAGGCCCCAGAGAGGCTGGCAGGGCTGGCCAAGGCACGTGTGCCCATGGGTGTGCTCAGGCTCCTCAGAGCAGTCATGTCTGTTTTCTTTTCTGAAGACTCTCTTTTACAGGGGGAGAAAAAAAGCACCTTTCTGCTGAAATACACTGCTCTCTGGTTTCTGTGGCTGGGGTTGTTTGGATGCTGAAATCTCTGACTGGTTGTTCCTCATCTGTTTAATTTTTACTCAGGTGTCTACTGTCTATCACTTGGCTGTCATTCTCTTCTGCTCAGTCACCACTTGCAATAAAATCTTCAGACACACTGTTGCAACTACAACAGCAGCTAGCAAAACACAAACCAACCTCCTTATTCAATTCTTTTAGCAGAGCAAAGATTGTTCCCTTCTTTAAGACAAGTCTTTCACAAATTCTTGTCTAACTGCCATATTTTACTTGTCAGATTGTTTGCGTGCTAATAAAAAACTTTATTCTAAGAATATTGGCAGTATCCCATTCCTTTATTGGTCCCTGAAAGGTTAGCAGTGACAAATGCTGCTATAAGCAGACCCATGTAATCATTGTCTATACTGCTTATCCATCTTCTGGTCCACTCAGTGATGTGACAATTTTCTTTCTGCATTTGAGAAAATGTTCCTTTGGATATTTCAGTGACTGTCTGCAGTTTCATTTGTGTGCAACTGACAGCTGTCTGTGGGCTTACAAAGCAAGGAGAGAACATGATCACATCAGCAGTGCTAAGGGGAGAGATAGAAAGATTTTTAGTCCTAACTCAGTGATGTACCCTGTGGTACAGCCACTGATGTGACACTATTGCTTTTCAGTATATTTTTATCTGGAATTGTGTTTTCCCCAGTTCACATGAGTGAAACTACAGGAAATTGGATGCCAGATATCACAATACAATTGAACTGGTTTGAATGGATTCTTTTAATGCTTTAGGTAACCTGGCATGCTCCATAACTTATATCCCATGACCCAGCTCTTCATCTGCATTCAGGCAGTCCAGTGACAGCTGTCTGCTAGGGTGCAAAGTGCTGGGATATCCAGACACAGGGTATGCTCAGCTAGGAGAGATGAATCCTTTTGAGCTCATTTATAAAAGGAAACTGGTTATGCCTTTTAGGACGGCCTCTAGATGATTTAGAAACCAATTCTGGCTTATTCACAAAGATCCAAAGCATTATTCTCTTTATGCCTTTTTTCCTGGGGAAATAAGAAATAGAAATGGTCTGAGGCACCAGGTACACTTCCATGGAGGTGCTTGCATTCACTCAAGAGCAACCAAACAAAAAGCCACTTCCAGCATCATCTAAGTGCTGGTCCATAAGTACTAGTAATATATAATATAGGTAGCACCTAACCTGCAAGGTGAACTGGCCAAGTCTATTAGCCAACTTGATAATGAACTGATACTTTCATTCCAAAAGACTGGTTTACTCAGCAAAAAACTCTGGACCTTTTTCTTGGTTTGTCATTGTGTGACAGACCTGCATTAAACTATGGATGCAGTTGTCAGTACATCTATGCCGCAGGAACACTCTTTGTTTTGCTGTGTCTTGCTCTCTCCTTTCCCTTCTTTTTCAGCATGCAAATGCTGTTTTCTTTTTTTCTTGATAAGTCTTGTGTTTCCTTGTTGCTAATAATACCTATCTTACTTTTCATGACAGTTAAAAAGGGTAAGAGAATAAAACCTCTGCTTGTTTACAGACTTACATAATCAAATTTGTTTTGTTGTATAAGCACATCCTTTTTAAAGTACATTAAAGGACTGCACTGTTTCCCTTTTATTTATCATTGATTGAATTGGTTATTTAGTGACAAATATCATAATGATTCCACAGATGTTTATAGAGCTGCAAAGCAGTACTCAATATTTTCACTGCCTTAGGAAAAGGCTTTATTTTAGTTTTACTCTCTGCACACTTTCCTTGGTAAACTTAAAAAGGAAAAGAGCAAACAGTAGGAAATCCTTAGCTGGTACTGACAGGTCAATGCAGTGAGATTATTCTTATAGACTCTAGACTTGCTGTGTGTTTAAAGATAAAAGGTAATATAATTGCATTTTTTTTCAAGTTTTTACTGTCCAAAGAGAATGTATTTTTCTAAAGAGGGCAATTTTTGCTGAATGGGTCCACAAGTGTTTTCAGAAACTGCAGCTGTAGAAATATGTAGGTACTGGCATAAGGTTTTGTACAGATTTCCCCAAAATTGGGAACCAACCCACTGTTTTGCCACTAAACTGAGCATAGGTTTCTATATATTTTAACTTCATCTCAATTTTCAGATCATTGAAGCATCTGCCATGAAGATACCTCTTTCCAACTGGATGGAAAATTATTCTTTGAATAAAGCAACATCACACTGTGCCTTCCATGGAATCCTATGACAGTGAGAGGAAACTGTAATATCATAATTAAAAATTGTTCCCACAATTCAGCATCAGATTTACCAGTTTCAGTTTAGTTTTCTAAAACTAGGGCCTTACTTAAAATTGTATTTTAATTGGCAAGAGGTGCCAATCATCAAAAGACATTCAGCAGTGGTGTTCAGGTGCAGATACAACTTTTAAAATTTGAAATATTCATCTTCGAGAAATTCTAGTGTTTCCCAAGGAATATATGTATGTTGTTGTTTCCTTGCTTGGGGTCTGATACAACACCTTTTCCCAAAGGTAAGCTTTACTTGAAAACTTAATACATTTTGGATTAGGATCTTCATTTTTTAATGTCTTGTACATTTACAGATTATAAACAGTCTTGACCTATCATTTGGTTGCAGATTGTCCTATGAAAAAATATTGCAGAAAAAAAATCTGCTATTGGAAACAGTGATGTTGCAGCATTTCTTCTAAACAGAAGCATGTTTAATGGTCAATAAAATGAGCTCTTGGCAGTCATTCAATTTGATGATTAAAGAATTCTTGCCTTTACAATAACAATGTTATAGTACAAAATAGCATTAGGAAGCTGACTGCACTGATTGGTTTGCAATGAGTCATAGCTATGCAATTATGGCTCTGCAATTGCCCAGGCATGACATCATAAAACAAACTGTCACAATACAGACTTAAAAATTATTTTAAAAATTGCAGTTGGTTAGTTTAAAAAAGGGCAGTATTCTCTGAGTATTTTGTGTGTTACACGTGTGTGTTACACATGTGTGTTACATGCCTGATTAGACATACCTACTGGCAGATGAGATTTCCATTGCAAGCCTTCATGGCTGATTTTGCAGATATCACTTTTACTGACATCAAAATATAAAACAAAATTAAATTTAAAAAAATCAAGGGATGGGAGACTTACGTGCTTTTCTTTGAGGGCAGAGCATTTTCTGAAGGTCTAACTTTTGCCTGCTTTCCATCAAAGGCAGAAAATGTTGATGTATACAGCTGGCTCAATGTGACTATTTTTGCCATTGCTCTGTAATCTGAGAGCTCAGAGAACTGGCACATTTTATATTTCATTGCATGTCCCAATCTACTTCTTAATTCCTACATTGGGCTTCTAATGGCCAGACTAGGGTGCTGACCTGTTGTATTTCATATGGGCAAAGATAACAGCATTAGAGCCCCAGTGTTTCCTCTTGTTCTATCCTATTCTGAGAAGATTCGTCATTTTTCCTGTAATCAATTCCTGATGCTTTGACTGGTATCCTAAAGGTGTTTTAAGTGAACTGCACTAACCAGTGAAAAGTCAAAGGAATATGAATACCAGAGGTAGCAGTAGAAATACCTAAGATTTACTTTATGTATCTCTTCTTCGTCATAGTTTGAGGTAAAAAGCTTAGCATTGCACTTTTGTCTAAACTCAAAAGGAATCTAAAATTCAAAAGTAAATATCTTTTTAATCCAAAGAATAATTTTAGGATTTTTTGGAGAAGAAATATTTTCAGTCTAGCCCACGTGTGGAAGTGAAGCTGCTGAAGCTTTTCAGAAAAATTTAAGAGACAGACAGATAAACCGTAGTCAAACACACACTTAAATCTCAATATTCTGAGCTTAGTATCATGCATAAATGTCTTAACCACAAGGCTATGGAGGCTGTGTCTCTTTTTAATCACTTAATCCACTAGTATAATTCAACATAAGCTGGGACAGAGCCTGAGCTGTTCATGTTCTCTTGTTTTGACTCTGCTTCTGAAATGTTTTTCCAGTGATGTGTTCTTCAATACCTAGTAGAATTCTGTAGAAGACTTTTTTGGTGCTAATCTTCAGCATCCCAGATGACCCCTTTCAGTTCTAACCAAACAGTACTGATTTCTTCACTCTTCCTGGATCCAAAAAAAGACTAAGATAAAAAGTTGCTCTAGATGTTTTGCGACAGTAAAAGCAGTCAGCTAGACCTGTTCCATTTTCTTTGCTGGAAAAAGAACAAGAAAAGACTCCATAACTGGGATTCAAAGCAGCGTGCATCCAAGCCTTGCTCCCTGTTTAATACTGAGAGGAGAAAATATGAATTGCCGACCACCCCCGAGCGTGTGTTTTCATGCAGTGTCTCTGCTGGGGGCAGTGGAGAAGAGGCAGTGATAGGAGGTGTCATCATATCACACTTGTGAGACAGATCTCACAGGGCTAGGGAGGCTCACAGTCCCCTCACATTCCATCCCAATTAACAGGCCAGACTTCTGGCATTTCTCCAAAGTGTAGTTCTGATGCTAACTCCTTTACCACAGGCTCCATGGATCTGTCAAAAGGCTAGAGTCAAACACCTGCTCTTCTACAGGTAAAGAGGTTTCTGTATGCACTTACACTGTTTGGTATTGCCATGTATTTTCTGGTTGGAATAGCCTATCATCACAGGGCATGCTCTGCTTTGTCAGAACAGTTTTCCTTTCTCTTTATTTGCGGTTAGTGAGGTGCCTACTCTGGAGCACAAAAGTTCATTCCTGATTTACCTGGATGATATTTTTATCACACCCTTCCAAGTAACCTATCCCTTTTTTATGTTTTAGCCTTGGTTCATTTACTTTTCACCTGGGGAATGTAGTAAACAGAGAAAAATCAATTCTGACTCAATCCAGCTCTCTAAACTTTCTGGAGTTCTTGTTCAACACTGAAACCATGACCCTGGAGAGTCCTCTTTCATAGAGAATATATATTAACTTTGTCAGTCAGTCTGATTAAATCTCTCTCCCTCTCTTTCTCTCCCTCTCTCTCTCTCTCTTGTCTTCTAGTCTCTTTTTAGCCTCTTTTTATGCCAGCCCTTACTGAAATGAGATATAACAGAACCACACCAGTTTTACCCTTAGGAGATAGCTCCAGTTATTACCTGATTGATGCCTACTCTATTTTTCTTCTGAACATGTTTTTTACTCCTGTCACCTCTTCTCTCCCTGAAACCTGGAGTAAGAAAAGGGAGACATCAAGTAGGTCCCATTAAAAATTCATACTGTGCTCCTCTGCAGCAGTAAAAACAAAAGTATCCCTTATTCTGAAGTATAAACTACCTGGGGCAGCAAGTGCTATGGTTTCAAGGGAATTCTGAATAAGACAATACAGAGGACCTTCAAGACCAGAGTTAATTAAAACTTCTCCCAAGCACAGCACATCAGAATGGAATTTCTAAAACCCTCAGAACGGGACAATAACCTTTTTCACATTTTTTATATCTTACTTCACATAAAAAAAAGACACAAGACAAAGAAAACTAACAAAACAATGATAGCAAGACTTCCTCCATAAATTTTTAAACCTGCTTAAACTTGTAGGAAAAAAAAGTATTGAAGTATTAATTCCACGTACAGAACAAAGTTATCCTCCAAGTGGAAATAGCTTATCTTCTGACATAGGGACTGTCAATTTACATTGTATCGAAACACAATTTTATTATAGTTCTAGGCCACATTCCTAGTGTTGTTTCTAGATGACAGGCAAGATATGAACACACTAGTTTGAATATCAGTATAGCATAGTCTAGGTTAATTATCCTTGCAGAGATGCACTGTAATAGTTCTTTATTTCTCCTAGAACCCTAACTGGCTCAGGGATTTTTACACAGCAGGGAACTGCTCCACCCAAACATACCCCTGACACAGAGATGCTAGTTACTTTTACATAAAAAGGCTTCTGGGAGTTCCATACTGATCCAAACAACATTGGACTTAGACATCATAAAGAAATGGCCAAACTTTGCAAGCTGTGTCTGAATCCTCTGTATTATAAACTCATTTCATAGGTAACAAGGAACCACAGCTTAGGTCTTAGAAAATCCTTTGTGAATATGAGCTCAGGCAACCTGCAGAATGTCTTTGACTCTTTCTTGTAAGAGTTCTGTATTCCAAATATTGATCTTAATCGGAGTCAAGTACTCTATTTTGGAATCTCTTCTCTGAACTGGTGCATTTATGTGGGATGTCTATGTCATACCAACTCCACCCTTCCTTCCCCACTCATTTTTACACTTAGTCTACTAATTTCTTATAATATAAAAAGAAAAGAGGCAACATATAAGGCACTAAATTGGAAGGTCACACCCTCTAATCTTATCTGATAGCACTAAAAGGTCTAGAAGTATGCTAGGACATCAGATGAGTATTTTTTCATTTTTTTCTGAACTTGAGGAAATAACATTGGCTATGCATAACAGGAAGACTTGGTCAATGGGTCCTGCACCATTAGCAAACTTGCATTAGAGGGCAGAGCCATTTTTCTGGAGATGGTACTTTTGCATGCTGTAACTCATAACCAGATGCATAAAGCAAATGCTACAGCAGTAGAAGCCAGTACGTCCATCCAGTTGGCCCCATCTCTACCAGAGGTCAATGCCAAAATCTTTGGAGGAGGTAATAAAACCCGTGTTATCTACCCAATTTTGTAATAATATACTACAGGGATAAATTTCTTCATGATTCCAGCTGCTGATCAGTTTATGTGTTGAAATTATCTGTGGATACGCTCAATAATTTTTTCGTATTGGCAACATCTAATTATTAGAAAGCAAACAAATCCAGTAACATTAAAAGCATCACTGAAACATTGCACAGCTCATCTTGGAAAATTATGGGTTGTTTTCATTTTTTACAAATAATGTTACAGATGGCATTAGCATAGAATCTGCACAACTTAAGGGCTGTTTTAATAAACATCTAGTGTCAAAGTCAGCATCAAAGTCAGCACTGGAAAGAGCAGGTGTAGCTTTTTATTTGCTGTTTCTGTATCTTAATCATGATCCTCAGCCAGAGACAGGAGACACTTTGTATAACATTGTGAAGGAGAAAAGACAAGACATTGTGATTTGCAGTTGACAAACTTGTATTTGCAATATAACACAAATTATTTATTCTCCTCTCACAGGATGGAAATGTTAATATTGTGAAGCACTGTTTAGAACTGGTGATTCCTAATGATGGTGTTATTACTATGTATTAGCAGTGTGGTATGTTGTGACTTCTCAGTAAGTATGTCACCATTATATTCATCAGCCTCATGACTTAGTACTTCATTCTATTGTAACATAGCCTTAATTGCTCTCTAAGTGACCAAAACAATGAAATGTTCCATTAAGCAAAAGCAAAAATTGAATACTCCATTAAGCAAAAGATGAACCAAGGAATACTGGAAATATGGAGACATTTTAAGATTGGTACTGTGTCCTGGAACTATGAAATGTTTATTTCTAGAATTCTTAGTTTTCTTCCACTTTTTTCCCACTCCCAAATACTGTAAACCTTCTTTTAAGGGAACTGGCATGTATTTATGCTGGACCTTGTGAGAACTCATGCATTTTTCCAGTGTTATTCCCTTTAAAAAAAGCAACAAACCAAAACAACACAAAAACCAAAACCAACCAAACAAAACCAAAACACTCACCAAAACAAGAAAAACCAAACCTATCAAGGAAGATCTTCATACTTGCAAGAACTTGGGGAAAAGAGTTATAGACAGAATATTCAAAAGAATTTGAAAAGAACAAATGAATAAATCTGTATGCTGAAAACTGGAAAGGCAGTGGCAGCTGCAGTGCTTGTATTGGTGAGTTCACACTCTCCTTTCTCCCACTGTGCTGCTTCCTGGAGTCTACCTGTATTGTTTATTTTACATATTAAATAAAATATGTTCTAATGGGCAGGCTAAAGATAGAAACATCAGAAGACAAGAGAGTGCTTACAGGTGAGGGTAGACAGATGTAGTTCTAGTGGATGTGGGTCAGGTTTATGTTTCTAGATACATATAAGGATTTCAGATCTTAACGTAAACAGTAAGCTTGAAAAAATGGAAGCAAAGATTTCATTGTATTTTATAAATGATGAGTGAAAAGGTAGGACAGATAATGACACCAGAAACACTGTGATAACTGACAAATCTATTTTAAGTGCTTTAATTTAGAGCAGGAATTGTTTTTTATTAAACAATCTGATTTTAAGATGAGAAATAAATGACAAAACAGTAGTTTACATTATTAAACTGATTAATCTACCACTAACCTATAACTTTGGAATGTGACAAAATATTCCTTTTTTCTTCCAAAAATTTATCCTGGGGGATGTTTAAACCAGAGTGTTTAACTACAGGAAAATGTTTCCAGTTAGCAAGAACAAAGAACATGCTCAGACTCAAGGGCAAAAAATCCATCCTAAGAACTCAGAATGAAATTTATTAACAGTAGTATACATAAACTAGAAAATGTTATCTTCTGTGAAAATGATGCTGCTGCCTTACATTTGTACATGAAGCTTTTATGTCTGCATTGAAGAAAAAAAATCTTCCATAAGCCAAACAGACAATACACTTGCACTTGAGAAGATGAGTTTTCCTTTGTCATATTTACAACTCTGCAATATTTTCACATATGTAATTGAAGTATTTTATTTGAGCTGAATTGCAGAGAAAACAAGGCAATCCTAGCAATACTAATAATCCTTTTAGATATAAAAGCATTTAACAAAATATTTTACAATGAAAATCTAAGACTAGATGTTGGGATGAGGATACAGACTTCCAAGAGATTTTAAAAGTGATAAATTATCCTTAGAGTTTGAAGCACACCCGTTAGGAGCAAAATAGAAACCTATGGTGATAATGGTGACAGAGGAGAACATGAACTTCAGGCACCTGTATTCTAACTGAGTAAGGACTTTTGATGGGGACATTGATGTTAAATTAGTACTCCCACCCATTTGTCCTGAAGCAGTATATGCAGAAAAATTCCCTAGTAACCCACACAAACCCCACCTTTTAAAATTAGAACACATTAGAAGGGACAAGAAGAGCTTTCCGCTGACAGAAGAGCCTGTGTAAATTTGAATTTGCTATTCAAACAGCTAGTTTTGAGAAGGCTAGTACTGAAACACAAGCTACAGAAATCAGTTTTAACAGAGGACAGCTACCTAACTTTACAGAGTGGAAACCTTTATTTCTTCTTTCATAGAATCTGACTAAAGCTAAAGAAGAGTTAGTCCAGCACCAAGAATACAAAGATGGTGCTTTGTAATAACTCCTAGATGAGTGTTTGAGACTAGATCCTAAGGTGGAATACAGGCAAGAGAGGAGTTCTAACCAGGATGTAATGCTTCAGAAAGAACCCCAAGAAGAGTAAGGCTGTACCTCCAGCACCACATTGGGTATGCAGCCTTACCTGAAAAGAAAAATGTATAACTTAGCTTGGAAAAGGTGTTGGGTTTTATGGTGTGGAATTGTGTGCCTATGCAACCTGCACCTTTGGTTGCAAGGTGCATATGAAGTTCAACAGGTACAAAGAACCCTTTGAAAGAAGTCTTCTTGAGCAAACCATTCTTGTGTTCATCTTCATATCTCCAAAATCTACTGACACACTAGTGCTATGGTGTTAAAAAGGGAATAATTTTTCTGAGAAGCTGCTGCGGGAAGCAGACACACTTAGCAGAGCACAGCTTTCAGAGTGCAACACTGCTGTTTTCTAAGAATTGGAAGGAGTCTATCAGCATGTCACAGTCCCTCTCTGTTTCAGAAAAAGAGGTCCAATACAGTCTGGCCAGATGACTTGATAGCTCTCTTCTAAGAAGAAGCTGATGATTTGGGCTAAGTCAGGTTGTAAGAAGCAAATATGGAAAATACTATTTTATGATTGTGTGCACTCTCTGTGCAAATGTTAAGTGTGCAAAAGACATGGTGAACTTACAGCAGTGTTTGAATCAGGTCTGTTCATTGTAGCAATAGGATAATCACAATAAATTGCTACTTTTTTTGGGAAGACAATTTGGCAAGGGATGTGATCAGATTGATGGTGTGCTGTCTTCAGAAAATGAAGTACGCTTTGGGAGAAGTCATACAACTGACTGCCAAATAACAGACAAGTAGAGCCAGCACTGAAGAAACAGACTGATGGAAAAGGTGAAATAAATGGGGATAATGTTACATGGCAATGTTTAACTCCTGCAACTCTCCTTTCCATGCTCATTTAGAACATGGATATTTAGAGTGAAGATTCATGAAGTGGAGGACTAAATTATGCCTGTCATAAAGGCTGTCTCATACATATTTTTTTCTGTTTAGCACAAAAGATAATGAAGTGCAGAAGTGGCTGAGGAGAGGATGATAACACCAAGGTTGTGGGTTTGATCCCCATATGGGCCATTCACTTAAGAGTAGAACTTGATGATCCTTGTGGATCCCTTGTAACTCAGAACATTCTGTGACATCTGACTCTGTGACTAATGCTGCAGAAGACAGCTATCCACATCTATGACTTTACAATTGAGCAGGCCTCAACACAGTTAAAAGCAACCACAAAAGTAATTTCAAAAGGAAAGATTCCATATCACATGGGCCTTTGACAACAGAAATTTCATCTAGGGCATCAGAGCTCAGATCAGTACTGAAGAATATTCTGGAAAGTCATGCAGAAGCTGGAGATAAAACAGTATACCATTATAAACAGCTACACAGCCCATGGCCTAAGGGGCATACACATGTTGCCTCAGGTATTGTTGTCTTGTCCAAGATAAGAAAGTCAGGAACTATATGAAAAACAGGTCAGCTGTCTTGCAAGGCTGGAATTCCTGAAAAGTAGAAGTCCCTTACCAACAGCATAGACAAAAAGTGGCATTCTGGTCTGATTGGAACTTCAAAGGAGTTATGATAGAAATGGCAGCTCAGGTTCAGATTTTGTTTTACCTGCTACATTAATGTTTAATTGACCAAACAACTGTTTTAAGTCCAATGAAATTTCATTTAAATTTCCTGAGAATTTCACTTTACATTCTTGCTTGGAAGCAAGAATGAAAACCTCAGTGCCTGGGTTACCTGATCTTAGTTCCTATGTTAACTATGTAATGAAATCTCTAAATCCCCTTTAAAAATCAGGAACTTTTCCTCTGAAGTAACCATGGTGCCACTGTAGCTCAAAAATCTAAAAAATATGTAACAGGGGCAAAAATGACTAGAAGTAAAAGTGAAAAAACTCCACAACTGTATGATCTTCAGGGTACCTGTGCACTGTTGGCAGAAAAAACACCACCTGGAGCCATAGCTGGAGACAAAATAAAAAACCAAACCAAAGCTGAGAACAGAAGCATGATCCTGATTATTGATGATCAAGACAACTCAGTACAAAGCTGTATCCCTAAAATGTTGCTAAATCTTACTTCCAATTTCAAGTCTGTCTCTGTGGGAAGCTGACAGGTTAGACTCGACAGAGAAAAGTAGAGACACAAGCTAAATTGTATTAGTTGAGGTTTTTTTCCCTTTTTTTGTATATTTTACCAGAAATTTTTCATTGCAGAAGAAAGCCTTTGTGAAATCTTGGTGGTGAAACTTTCACATTTTTAAAATTGTTTTTTAAATCAATGGTTTTAAATACAGACAATAATTATCACACTTGTGAAAACATAAAGTCGTTTGGCGGATCCACAGAGGTACCGAATTCAGTATTTGGGAAAAGCATGTGATCATTTAGGTAGTAGGTGGACACTATTGTTATTTCATGCTTCCCTTATAAATTTTTTTATCATTTTATAACATTTACGGTTTTAATTGGTTTCGTTTCCTGTCCAATACATCGGCATTTGTAGATTTGCTCAGTGCGAGTGGAAAATTGATATTGTTATTGCCTGAGTCACAAAGTATTTGTTCATTAAATTGTTTTCCACTTTAAAGCTGTATAAGTACCAAAGAAACAGAAGCATTCCTATGCTGCTGACTAATTGACCAATTGCAATAAGAAAAGTATTGTCAGAACTTCTCTTCCTTTGAAATGGGAAACATTTGCAATGTTATGGCCTTTCATATTATCTGGTAATATGAAAGAGGAAAGTCTGTACTTTCTTACAGTAAAAGTGCTTAGTGTCTTGAATACTGTGGAAACAGCAAGTTACCAAAAGAGGTGTTCTGCATTTTAGGGCTGTGCTAAGGCCATTTGGAGCTGTAATCATAATATTATGTAAGCCTTCCTACTGCTCAGTGCCTTGAATCCTGCCTTTCCTTTATTTTTCACCTGAGGAAGTCATTGGTTTACCTCAGAAATACCTCACTCAGCAGTTGGCACCTCTGTGCATGGTCAGGCAGTGCATCCTGGCTGCCCATCTTTGAAATGCAAAAGAGGGTAGATGCCAGCAGAAATCAACAGGGTAGATGGTAATAAAAGTCCATAATTTTGAGGCACCCTTTGAGATGCCTAGTGCAAATCACATATTCCTCAAATCGAGTTTCCCCAGAAGTACAATATCTTTCACTGAAAGAAAACATTTCATACTCACAAACATCTGCAATAATTTAATTATTTTAGCAATTAAAAAAATTTATTCTGGGTATTTTCACTGTTTCTGAATGACAAAAAAAAGTATTTTCCTAAATGAAAACTTAAACTGTTAACACAGATTCTTTTACCAACTGGAGTTTGAGATGTGGAGTCTTTAGGCAGATAAAGAATTAATTTCCTTTTTGACAGATTTCTAGATAGTTGAATCTCCTTTGCTTTTAAACTGTAGGAAAAATAACTTCCACTTCTGAAGTAAAAATTGGTTTCATGACCTAGTCTGACTGTCTTTGAACAAATTGATGTTCTGTGACAGAGTATGGGTTGGTTCATGAATATCACAAAAATAAGGAGCTGTAAGTTTGGCTGTCTAGTAAAAGATCAAAATTGATACTTTTGGGAGTTTTAGTTGTTTTGTTTTGTCTACTTTTTTTAGCTCAGGCTGGTCATCGCTTAAAGTGGAATTCATGTTCATATTGAAACGGGCACTTGAAAAAAACATCTTCTACAACCCACTTTCCACTGACCCCAGCTCTTTTCCTCTGGAAAAAAGAAAATGTGCCTGAACTAAAGTTGCTAGTTTTCCAGACCCTTAATCCTGGCAGAAATTTGATTTTGTTTTCCACTGAAAGTGAAATTAATCCCATTCAAAAATGTTGTCTAGCAGTGGCTGCTGCTGTTGTTGCTTTATTGACTGTTAAGACACCTTTGAGTGTGGTTGAGAGAGTGAGGAAAAAATAGAAACATTATTGTGCAATCAATTTAGTGTGTTGCAAGGTGATAATAGATTTGTAACTTACTGCAGCATTTTGTTCTCACAAATCATAACTGCTTCTTAAAGGAACAAACAGCCCACAATCAGGTTCATTTGAAATAAATCTTTTCAATTCCTTTGTGCTCCATTTTAAGAATGTTTACTTCACTATTAGTTCTAAGGGAGGGCCAGATCTAACTATAGTGATTGCTTGTCCTTGGTATGTATTCCTTCCTGGGGCTAACATCCTTCCTGCTGCGCCCTGTCAACTCTTAGGTTAGATCAACTTG
Source organism: Dicaeum eximium (assembly GCA_013396995.1). Lineage (NCBI taxonomy): Eukaryota > Metazoa > Chordata > Aves > Passeriformes > Dicaeidae > Dicaeum > Dicaeum eximium. Next base: position 1,598,563 of record VWZP01006945.1, read on the forward strand.
GGATATAGATCTCCTGTTGTCTTATCTCTACCTATCAGATAATTAATTAACCTCTCTGGTAAGCTTTGTATTCTTCTCAGTCTTTGATGGATCTTACAGTCTATCAGAATTGCAATTCATTAATACTGCAGATCCTTTGGTTAAGACTGTGTCCTCAGGGCGCCAAGGTTTTCCTTGCACAGTGTATGCAGGCAAGGAAATACAATCCTGGTTTCCAAATCAGCAAGCAGTGAATCAATGTTCTTGTCCTTTCTTGCAAGCTTACTTCCTAATTTCAACTCCTTTTTACTGCAGCTGTTGATGACTTTAACTTTGTTATGCTTGTCTATTTTTCTCCCATTATTTTTGTTTTGTTTGAGTCTGCTATCTAAAACTGTCCTCAGAACACTGGTTATTTTAATATAAATTTTTAAACTTTTGATCAGAGTTTCATATCCTCTGCACAGGAGTTGAGAACCTGAACTTTTGTCTTCTATTATATTGATGATGTAGGCCAGAATTTAGGTATGTTTACCAAGAAGACTGAGGTGGTAATTCACTCAAATTTTCCAGGAGAGATGAATGACCCTTAAAGCACTAGCTCTGCCACTGCAGTTTAATAGTTTAAAGTCAGCTTAGGGATGATTCTAAGTCGTGCACACCTGTTCTGATGTGTCCTTTCTCACATGAATTTCTATTTTCATATTCTGGTATACACAATACACACAATATTCCTACATAGTTCTAGGAATAGACATAAATATCACATACTGTTCTCTGAGATGCAACAGCATAGCTTATGCCAATTTGAAAAAAAAATAAGTCACTGGTTGGTGCTCATTTAAAAGAAGTCTAAATCTTTATTGATGTAAAAAAGAAGTCACTTATTCACTTTTTCCATATTTGCAAATTGTGTTCACTTTTTCACCACATAACAAGAATGTTTTCATGACAAAAACTCATGTTTTGGAATTTTCTTTCTCAATTAAAACTAGAAATTCCTTTGAGTGGTACCAGTGACCTTCTGCCTGTGCTGAACTCAGCACCCAAATGAGTGCTGGTGGTTCTCAGTGGCCCTATCATTTTTCCTGAGGCAAAGTCAGAAGGTTCATACCCATCTCTCAGCAGTTTCAGACTCAGTGATTCCAGCTCATATCCTGTTTTCTCTGGTCACACCTATAGGTCTCAAGAAAAGCAGAAAGCCTTTTCTTGTGCTACAGGAATGGAAAGAGAAGCTTTGCTAAAAGTAAAAAAAAAATTATTCTTAATGTGTGTATGTTTTAGCAGATGTCAAACCCTTGATTCACACTCTGACTTAACAGCTGGGCAGAGTTTCCAAACCATCTACGAGCAGTGATATCAGGAGATGGCCAGGAATTTCAATAACCATGAATATCTACAGTTTAAGCCCGCTTAATATTCTCCTTATTCTTATGAGGAATGTAATGTTAACAATTAAGTTTAGCATTTAGACAGACTGTGTAATGTGGCATACTATTCACTTTCAGAATTCTTTAGAAGTTATAAACCTGGACTGTACATTAAAATGTGATATGACTCCCAGATGTACCCTGACTATTTTTTTGGCACTTGGCACCACACATTATTTTCCACTGGTTCAGATGACAGGCAGAACCCATCTGAGGCAAAACGAAACAATTTCCAACTGGTGGGCTTGATAGTGCAGGTGACATTAAATAATTAACAAGTTCTCTTTCAGAACCATGCCTCGTGCTTTAATTAATATCGCTTCTTAAAATAAGAAGTTGTTTACCATTGCTGCTTCTGCAAGCTGATTGCTGCTTGCAAAAAACATCTGAGACATGACTATGCCCAGGGGATTGCTTTCACTTCATTGTTTATAATAACTACAAACAAAGAGCTGCAAAAGCTCATCTCGCCATGAGGCATCCTGACAATCTGCCAGTTTAGTCACCAATAATAATGAGACTGGCACAAGCAATAAGCTCAGTGCAAATCTAATGAGGGCCTGTTTCAATCTCTCATTGATATTACAGCAGCTGCTAAGCACCCAATGTTTGGGATGTGCACACATGAGGTATGTGTGCCTCCAACCAGTGGAAGGGCAATTTCCCCCATAGTATGGCTTTTGTCCTATCCAGAGCATGTGTCACCTTTTTTAAATTTAATTTCTGTCCCCTGTCTCAGAGATATGATCCAGGCCAGCCCTGCTCAGACAATGGGTGTATATTGTTCGGGCTCCCAGGGCCATGGAGAAGGCTGGAGAGGAGGCTGAGCTGGAGCTGGAGCTGGGGCAGGTGCCAGTGTGGAGCGGGAGGTGTGTGTGACGTCCTGGGCTGCCCGCGCTGAGCCCGGGTAGCGTCACTTCCGTCGCTTAATTCCTGCGGTGAGTGCAATTGTGAACAGATGGGCAAATGACACAATTCCACTGCTAATGAACTTCCCTACTGGGGAAGAGGACAGTGCATTCCCCTTTTGTACTTCAGACTCTTAATTATCATTTCTTAGAGTTCACTGTGGTGTTTTGTGTTTGGGTTTTTTTTTGTTGTTGTAGTTGACGTTTTAGTTTTGGTTGTTTTTTGCTTCTTTTTTTTTTTTGTGTGTGTGTGCTTTGTTTGTTTATTTGTTTATTTATTTTCCCCAAGCATAATTATTTCATGTCTTTGAATTTCAAATTGTTTTGGATATGGTTAGCTAATTTCTGTCTATTCTGGAAGGTTCTGAGGAAGTGGCAAAACAAAAGGGTTTTGTTTCTAAAAGGAAACAATAATGTTTTAAGTGCACAGCTTAAGAGAAGCAGAAATCTGTGCTAGCCTGAATTCTTAAATATAATTTTCTTCTTTCCTCAATTCCCATTTGCCCTCTTTTCCAACAAGTTTTCTCAAAGCAGAATTTGTAGATGAAGAGCTCATAGCTCTGTGCTTCATGCATCAGTTTAGGAGGAATGAGTAGGAAGAGACTGATTTGGAAAGGTATAAATAACATTTCTACTGAGCCAAAGCACAAGCAAAATGAAACCCAGAAAAAGTTGATGCTCAGGTCCTAAATTTCGAACTTTACAGAACTAAACTGATAAAAATACATTCTGTATCCAGTTGAAATATATGTCTCAGCATTAAAATACCATGAAAGGAGTGATGCTAAGTATCTAATTGTAGATCTTTTTCCCGTGTCTTCAGGAAGTGTGTTGAGGAATAAGATGGGACACCTTACATTTCAGAGAAAATTAAAAAGGTAAAAAATTAATAGTTATATCACCCTAATTAGCCTTTTTTTGTGTTCTGAAAATACATGGTCATCTTCTAAATAAATAGTTGGGATAAGTGCATCTGTAGTTCAGTGCTTGATAATATCCTAATGCAAATTTGACAAGAGACTATTAACTCTGGACATTCAGACAATAGAATATTGGTTTTTTGCATTGCTGCTTGTTAGAATTGTAAAGTATATAATAGGATTTCTAAATTTCCCTCCATTGGCAGGGCAGCACTAATATTTAAATATCTTTTCTGTGTCACCTTTTAATCTTACACTGTTATTATACAACTTGTGACTTGGCCCAGCTTTAAGCACTTACATGAGGCATCTAAGTAGGAAAGTTGTTCTCTCCAAATTATTCCCTCTTAGTGATAGCAAGCGTGAGAGTCAATCTTCCATGGAGTATTTCAGAGCACTTAAGTTAGATATCTTAAATGTAAACATTACCAGTGACTTCATATGGAAGGAATAAAAAGGTCTGTTATGTCATAATGGAGACTGTAAATGAGTCTCTTAACAGTGAGAAGCAATTGGAAGACTTAATATCTTAATACATTATACAACTGCAGTGAATTTTAAAAGGTTTTAAAAAAAAGGGACAGGGGAGGGAGTGGGAGTAGGAGAAATATTCGTTGAGCTGTAGCCACTAAAGTTGAACTCATTTTTGTTAAACAACTGAGTTTTGCTGCAGTAACTTTCCAGGGGCACAAAGAAGCTTACATATTCAAAGTACCACAAACTGTTAATGGGTTCCACTGAAACAGATGGCAACATTATGATCATTTTTGCAATTAATGCTGACTGCAGATTGTTCTTGAGGCTGCAGTCATAGTTCTCCATTTCCTGTGCTATCACAGTACTATCCTGTAAGATAATTTATTTTAAAAATTTCTGATAACCACTTCTTCCCCAAGCTACTGAAAACACTTAATATATTTGGAGGTAGTATGAAATTCCTCCTGCAAATTAAAACCTGTCTTTCTCTTGTGACCCTGAAATTTAGAGTAATGTGTGATCTCCTTTTTATCTTGAACGATTAAATTGATGATTAGAAAGCTAAGTACATCTTAAGAGATACTATTTCTGAAACAAACTGTATGGCTGCATATATCTAACACAATAGCACTTCTGTTTACTGAATAAGAGAATATTTTCTGTCCATTTATTTGGGTTTCTCAACACTTTTGATTGCCAGCTAATCTCAGTAAGTGGCGATTTTTGTTTTCTTTGAGTTTTTGGGGGAGGGTGCTTTGTGTTATCATTGTTGCAGTTGTTGTTGTTGTTTTGGGGGTTTATGCTTGCTTTTTTTAACTGAGTATGATGATCTCACATGCATTGCACAAATTAGAACTGTTTTCTTTGCAACCTTTCTTTGTATGTCCAACAAACTCTGTATGGACTAGAGACCATTAGTAGTTTGCCACGCCTTTGAAAATAAATCATACTATAAGAGGCACAGACCTTTTCCTTCTTGGAATTAGTCTGTGAAACACGAAAAGTGGGTAGATTGTTTTGCAACTAATTCAGGTGGAAATAGAATCAGGGTTATTGTCCCCCAAACATCAGTGAAATGCCTTGTCACATTAAAGGGAGATGTGTGGGAAACAGGAAGGACAATTCTGCCAGCTGGTAGCACAACTTAACTTTTGCCATGAGAATTAACCAGTTGAGGATAAAGTAGCTCAAATGGAAGTTATCAAGAATAGCTGGAGAAGGATCAGATATTCCTGAGAACCAAATCAGGGAGCAGAGGGATTGGGGAGCACCTCTGCTTTGTCCCAGCTGGGATTGCTGCCAGGTGACTGTGTCAGTCAGCTGCAGGATCTGACCCCCACCCGCACACGCCCTGCCACGGCACACACATGCAAATGCCCACAGCAGGCAGTGATGAAAGCTGGGGTATTCTCCCCAAAGACATCGGGCTCAGGTGCCAAGGATCTGCTGAGATCAGAAGGAGCTGAAGACAGAAACCCTCCAAGGGGCAGCATCTCACTGCAGAGCCTGGCAGCTGGTCCTGCTCCCTGAGCATCACATGTGCCATCCCATGCCAGGAAATCTCCCATGGTGGGTCTATCCCGAGCTCAGCAATCACAGGAATATGACATTCATCAAGGACCCTCTTCCCCATCAAAATAAAGATTTTAGCACTTGAGTTTCAGTTTTCCCGGCTCAGAATTTAGTAGGAACTTAAACCTCGGAGCCGGGCCTTCCAGTGAAAGAAAATAGTGCTAGTGGGCTGCACCTTGCTGCTGTGAGAAGCAATTGCTTTCCAGCAGTCTGCTGCATTTTGGAAGGTATGCCTTCCAAATGCAGCACAGGAAATAGCAAAGAGTGCTAAAACCTGGCAGAATTCTGAGACGCCTCATTAAAGAGTGAAGAAGTTTTGTGAAATCCAGTTTGTTAGAAAAACTGAGGCTGGGGCCTGATTTCTGCTTTTAGGTCTTATGAAGGTGAAAAGCTTAAAGTGATAGGTTAGCAGAGCTCAGATGTTTGTTTTTTTCAAAGGTGGCATTGTACAGATGTAATTGGAACTAGGAATGTTTCTTAGAGTCATATCACAGTAATAAACTAACAATTGTACAATTTTTCTTGATACCTAATGTATGTAGAGGGGACAACACACTTTTTTCCCCCACAGAATATTGCTATAAATTGTTGAATTACTTTGCTATGCAGACAAAGTATTTGTCTCCTGGGAATAGTTTTACTAAAATAGAAAATTTATAACAATGTTACAGTATTTTTTTTTAACCAATCAGAAGCCACAGTAGGAGGTAATCATGTTGTTTATTTGTAAACAATGGGCATTTTAATAACAAGAAAGCAGTTTTAAGAGGATTTTTATTATTACTGCAAGAGAACATCTGAGATTTAATCTGCAGTTGTGAGTATCAAATGCTACACATTTTGTAGTGAAAAAAGGTCACGGATAAAATCTTTCCAATTGAGGTGTAATGCATGGAACTCTACCATAAATCTTGAAGATACATGTTGAAAGTTTTTTGTTGCAAAGTTAACAGTTTCTGGTTTTCGGGAAATATATTCATCTGGGGCTAAAAATGATACCTTGTTCAGTTTTATTTTTGCTAAGTAAAAAATATGTTAGCTAAAATAAAGTCAATGAAAACCCTTCACAGCCAGAAATCTCTTATGGGCCATGAAAGCCTATTGCAACAACCATAGAGATGCCAGTAAAGGTTTATCTTAGTATCTAACATAGAATCTAAGTGTAAATCAAACTTTCGATCATTGAGTCATGATTTAAGTGAGACAGAGTATATGTCTGGAGAGATATATTTGGAGAGATATATCAAAATATACAGAGGAAATCTCTTTAGCTTAATGCATTCATAAATATTTAAACTCTTTTGTGGATTACAAAATGAAATTTGGGGGATCCACAAGAAATCTTATTAATGATTTTTTTTTTTTCCTTAGGAGATTCAGTCTAAAGAACCTTTTGTTTAGTCTGGGTATGATGTCATCACTGACACTGTACAGAGAAACTGCATATATGGTATACAGCATACATAGAATCATATGTATTTACATAACAGATACACTAATAGGACCGTCCATTTAAATAAAATCAACAAAGTAAATCTTGAATTGACATATAAGTAGGGCAAACACAAATGAAAATGAGGAAGAGATCCCTAGAGAAACATCATGTAATCACTTTGCATTAAGTTCATTCATCTGTGCAACGGGTAGATTTATATCTGGCACATAACATTGAGATGCTCTTTTTATTAGTATTTCTAAAAAGGGGTGATATTATTTAATTAAACAGGCATGCAAGTATCTGGTGGTGTTTTTTATCTGTCAACAACTGACATTCATAAGTATTCAGTTTCTCCCTCCTTGAAATGACGTCTTATTCATGACAGAGTAAATAGAGCTGGGTGACAGGAAGTTACCTATCTTATCTCTCCAGGTGATGAAACAATCTGCCTTTTCTATGTCCAGTGCAAATATTTGCCCTGCTTTTTGAAAGAGATGTTGCAATCTCTCTTGCACATCCACTAAAGTGGTTATCTAGCCTTACCAGTAGACTCTTATTCTTAGAATATGTTCATTCATTGCTGCAAGAAATATGAACTTTTTCATCTTCCTCCCTCTTTTTTAGCCTTTTTCTAGGCTGTCCAGCCCTTGTTTCTTCAATTTTATCTTGTGGACCATCTTCTGATGACCTGTAGTCATCCTGATCACGCTCTGTTGCAGCCTATTCAGTAGCTCAGCATTTTTTTTAGAAGTGAATTGTCTGAAATGGAAGATGAAATTTTAGTAGAGATTTTATACAAGCCAAAACAATACAATTGCTTCATGTACAATCTTGCTGCTTAATTCCTCCTATATATATCCTTGGTGTGATGGTTTGGGATGACATTATTTACTCATTCAGCTTGTAATCAACCCTCAGGCCCAGAACCTTCTGAAGGACTTTCATCCAGCCAGCTGTTATACACACAGTGTTTGCAGCTGATTATTCCTGTTCAAGTGTAGAATCTTATACTGTGAGGCTGAAAATTTCAGACCTGAGAAAAGGTAAGATATTCCTTTTCTTGCATAATAATAGGAAGATTTTGTCAGTTACCCCATATTGCTTGCTTTCATTACTTTTGCTAAAAAAATGATTATTTCATACATTTATTAGCTCCAAAAAGAGATTAATTAATAAAAACATTGACTTCTTAGATCGTAGTTCAGGCACTGATTAGCTTGACACCACTCAAAGAAGTAAGTTTGGCCAAAAAAAGCAGTAGAGACAGGCATTTCTGTGCTCTTTTATGTGTATACTAATTTATTGTGTTCCTAAGCAAGCAAACTACTCTTTATGAACAGTTTTCCACTTCTTTTGAATTTTAAAATCAACTGGACTCAGACTTGTACACACCCACCTTGAAGTACTACTTACTTTTCTTCAGACTGAAGTAAATAACCTGAAGCGTTGTAAAATTATAAAAATTAGATAATCTTAAAGAAGAGAGATTCATCAGACAGCCTGTAATGAAAAAAATGATTTAATATAATAGATTGTACAATACAATTATATCTAGGTGTTAGTGTATAGTAGGAGACTAACAACAATAGGAAAAAAACATAATATATAGCATTAAAGAACTTTTTAAACTATTCATTCTCATCTTTGGTTAGCTGGCACATAATAATACTTGTCAGCTATTTTTACATGGAAAATGCATCCATTAAGCCTACTGTGTGAGCCACTGATGTAACCAGAGCAGTCAATCAAAGGTGAAATGGAGCTGTAGAGTGAAAGAATTAATTCAGACACTAATAGACAAGAGGAAAAAAGCTTACATCCTGAAGTAGGAGATTACTAGCCATAGCAACATAAACAAACATTTCTTGATGTCTTTCTTTTCCAGTTATATCAGATTATTTACCAAACAATGAAGCAGATTAAGACACAGGTTACTTTATGTTTGGCTTATTTTTAGAACCACTTTTCTGTTGTTGATTTCTCTTCCAAATGGAACTCTTTGCCAAAAAACATGATCCACTGTCCAGTTGTCATGTGTATTTACACTGTAGACTCCTCACTGCTGGTCTTTTGTTCTGTTATAGTGTGTTTGAATAAATTGAAGTGAGGAAAAGAAACCTAAATCATGCTTTTACACTGAATAATGCAAATATCCTGAAAGAACCTCTCTCCAGCCTGCATTCTTTACTTTCTTAAAAATGGCTGTCTCCTGCAGGAACTTTGTTTTTAAATTTCACATCATGCTGCATGAAGCAGCAATCAAGCTTGTGTGTGCTTTTCAGATGGGTTAATACATTTAGATAGTTCAAAAAATAGAAATTTAATTTTATAAAAGAGAGTTTCCCAGTGACTGAACAGAATTCATATTGATTAAGAAGCAACTAAAAGAAATTTAGTTTTCAAGGAGAGATGATGCTTTCTTAAAAAAACAAAATATATTATCGTGCTATCTTTGGCTGTCTACAGCAGAATGTGCTATGACCAGGAAAAATTTTAGGGTGGTTCCTGCTGGAATGTGGTGGGAATTAATGTCTCAGAAAAAGCACTCAGAACAGCAAGCCAAATTATGGTAAAACTTACATTTTATTTGTAAGCCACATATATTAGAGCATTTATGAAAAACAAGCTGTCATTTACATATACATAAGGTGATGATGCTTTATTTGTTCTTGTAATTGACCACAGACCTGCTTCTGTAATCGTATCCTTCTAAACCAGACTGAAACACAGTTATCTGCAGCTGGTGTATGGCCAAATAAATTTAATACTTTAATTTTAAATCTAAAAAAAAATTCCAAATAAGTTCAAAAATTCAAATTTGCCATCTTAGTCATCAGCAATTTTTGCAATAGTACAACTCTACTATTGAAGAAATTGTAACTGTCTTGGGTATGTAATAGTAAGTAATTTTTGTTCTATCATCTCATTCAGGCAAAATAATAAGTACATGTTTGGCTTAATCTCCAGGGTAGTTTCATTCTACTGATTTGCTCACTCAGGGTCTTTATTACTTTATTGCCCCAAAGACTCCATTTGTCATCTCAGGAGCTAAATATTCCATTACATGTGGTAAGACTTCATAACCATCCCAATGTGTAGTCTTTTCATCTTCTCCAACTCATCCAGTGTCACCAAATTTTATTTCTCTGTAGGCATAATAAAATTACTCACAGATTTTGGAGTTGGAACACTGTGGCATAAGGAATCCAATATTCTAATTTATCTAATGTAAGTGAAGAATAAAGGGTTTTGTGCCCCAGTTCTGAATTTTGCAGCACACTCTCTCCCATTCTATATGTTTTAATAGAAGCACAGCAAGAAAGAATGAGCATGAATGGTTTGTAGTTATAACACATGGCACCAACAGAATTAATATCTTTGGAAATGTAAATCCCATATGAGCTCAATATGTTTGCTTTTCTGCATGGTCAGGATATTTTTGGATTTTAAGTATAAGCTGCCTATATAGATGTATTTATATATTAAATACATATACACAATTTACACACACATCAGCACATATTAAAACATATATATACGTTTATACATTTTATATATGTAGTGCATATTTTTATACATATGCCTGCTTTTCATTCAATTACATCTTTTTATCAGCTTTTCTGATAACTTATATTCATTTCTAGTTGTCAATATATCAGAGTGCACTTCAACAAATTGTTAAGCATTTTGTTAATTTCTAGCATTAAGAGAGACATTATATTAAGAAAAACTGGAGATAGATTTGAAACTAAAATCCTGTATCCTCTCTTCACCATAGATCACTAACACGCTTGCAGCTTTCTGAAAGAATTATGTGAAAAACAAGAAGTTCTTCACAAGCTCTGCATAAAGTTTATGGTGTTGGACAAGGCATGTAGATCTGGACAGTTTCCCTGTTCCTGGGATGAGTATCATTTTCCTTCTTGCAGTCCTCAGTGCTGGTTTCCTCTCCAAATGGGTGGGAGCTGTCCCTTTCCTTAAGATCAGTGACACAGTGCACAGCAGCAGTGGTGCAGCTTTTTCATGTAGGAGGCTGAGGAGAAATCCTGGGATGAGGTTGCCATGGCAAGAAGCAGTCCCTGGCCTGTACAGTTTACACTGCATTGTGAATGCCATGCACGAGCTCCACTTTTTATCTTCATTTGTATAATCAGTGATTAATTTACTGTGACTTAATTCACAACAATGTATTTAGACTTTGCACACTTCATTTAAAGGCTGCACCTTTATTATCTTCAAATCCATGCAAAGATTTCTGCAGGGAAAGGAAAAATTTAAAGGCATCTTTCTCAGTAGTGACAGGGGCATAGAAGGAGGGGCTATTCTTTTTTTGTAGCCATTAGATGGCTCAATTAGCAGAGCATTTTCTAATTATCTGCATGCAGCAAAATTTAACTGTGTGATCAGGAGTCAAAGGCAATTTGCTAGAGTAAGTCCTGTCAGACTGCTGTTTCATACCAATAGATGTGAGACCCTTCCATGGGCTGATGGAAGCCATGGCTGGAACTCATGGTCACACAACAAACAGATGGAAAGAGAAGGAAACTGGCTGCATCACTAGGCAAAAGGTCCTGTCTTTCAGCTGTTGAGAAAGCAGTGACAGCCCTGCTGGGATCTGTTTGCTACGTTTGTTCATGAAGGTGTGGTACTGAGGGGGTTGCTTATGACAGGAATGGGGTAGAGCAGGAGTTTTCTTGTAGGTAAGACTAGTTACAAAGGCTATCCTTGATATCTAGTGAGAGTTAAAGTTAGCAGAGCTCTCTGCAGCCAACATACTTGCAGACAAAAACAAAAAGTAACCAGATTTTTTGATTCATACTGAATTATTTGAAAGAAAATCTAAGAATTAAGTAGTTAGTTTAGAAACCAGTAAACTGGAAAAAAACTCCAACCACTTTATTAGCCCATCTATTGCACCATCATACTATTTACTTTCTACACTCTCTGGCACTAGTCTTTACAACACATGGAGAAAAGGGATAACAGCCCTACCAGAGATGCTTGGGGTCTTTTGGCAACAGAAGACCTAACATGATTTCAGTTGCAAGGGGAAAATTTACTTATAACTTGCCTCCATTCCCCCTTAGTCAGATGACACCAGCAAGTATTTCATATTAGAATAACTTTTCTAGCTCTTTTGCAGTGTTCTGCTGACAGTTTTATTTTTTTATTTTTATTGAATGATAGTGTTTTGCAATCTTATTAAATTAAAGGGACTTGCAGTGTTTCACACATGAAACAATAGTGAGAATTTCCAGTAAAATGAAAATTTCTGAAGGCAATATTTTACAGTGTGTGTTACAGCTGTTCACACCACTCTACTTATGAAGGCGGTAGATTTCTGTTGCTCTGTCCTATATAAAATGAGGAAATACTTAATTAGATTTGACACAGTGGCTACAGCATGAAGGTGATGAAATTATTCAGACCAGAAACCATATGTAGACTTCAGCACTAGAGGAAGAGAGAGATATTTTTGTTGCTATCAAAGCAACAAAAGACAACTCAGTACCTTGATTTAGACATCCAGTATATCTGGTTGATATTTTTCTTTCTTTCCTCTTCTGAAAATGAGATTCTCATGGAATGGAAAAAAAGCCACACTTGCAAAAGGTAATACTGAGTAAAGAACATGAAAACATTTCTAAATTTTGTTCACTCTATTTCCCGACTATTTCTTCTTCCTAGTTTATTTTCATGAACAAAGATTACACTGTTGGAATTCTCAGTTTTTCTGAGTTTCAATACCTATTTATAGGTTTAGGAACATCCTTTTTATAGTATCTACTTATCAAGCAGAATAAATAGCTAGAACGAAGCAAGTATTGTTTATCTCATCAACAGATCCAATTTAGGTTGGAATCATTCAAGATGATGGAGTCCAACCATAAATCTAGCACTGCCAAGTCCACCACTAAATTATGCCCCTAAGTGCTACATTTAGGCATTTTTAAATATCTCCAGGGATGGTGATTTCACCACTTTCCTGGGCAGCCTGTTCTAGTCCCTGACAAGCCTTTCTATGAAGAAATTTTTCCTAATATCCAATCTAAACCTCCCCTGGTGCAACTTGAAGCTGTTTCCTCTTGTCCTGTCCCTTGTTACATGTGAGGAGAGGCCAACTCCACCTGGCTACACCCTCCCTTCAGGGAGTTGCAAAAACTGATAAGGGAGAGTTGTGTGCTCCAAACTCCACCTGCTCTGTTGCTCTTGGTAGACACTCCAGCTCCTCCACATCTTTCTTGTTGTGAGGGGCCCAAAACCGAACACAGGATTCAAGGTGCAGCCTCACCAAGGCCAGGTACAAGAAAGCAATCACTGCCCACAGTACTGCTGATACCATCCAGATACTAAACTCTAGGTAGATGGCATCCAAAGCCTTTCCCTCATCCAGTAGGCAGGTCACCTTGTCATAGAAGAGCATTAGGCTGGTCAATCCCCTGTATGGGGCTTGTAGCTCCCCAGATCCTCCTTCTGGCCCTGCTTGTAGATGGCCATCACACTTGCTAGCTCACAGGCTGCCACCTGGGACCTCCACGGTGAGCCAGGACTTATGGTAAATGATAGAGTGGTTTGGTGAGCACTTTTACCACCTCCATCCGTCCTCTTGGGTGGATCCCATATAGCCCCATAGACTTGTGCATGTGTAAGTGGTCTAGACCACTACCATACTGGGTCACCTCAATCACCTTGTCTGTCTGCTATTTCAGCTAACATTTATGGAAAAGAGTCAGATATCTGGTATTTGTAGAATGATCCTTCACATTTTGTGCTTTCCAAGAACCCAAGTGGTTTTGAGGCAGGGGTTTTAGAGTAAAGCTGTTTTGAGCAGATACCACTCCATCTTAGCTTCTTTCCTGTCAGTGAGAGTCCTTATTAGCAGCACAATTGCATACATTGAGATAACACTTGCCTAGACTGAGAATAAGGTAGATAACCAACCCATTTGCTAGCAACAGACTCAGAATAAAGAATATCCTCAAGTGTAAGTTGACCTTTCCCTCTCTATGGAAAAATAAAAAAGTAACTAAAGACGTCATAGAGGAGGTGGCTGTGGCATTCCTATCCTTTCAGTCATGAATAAGCCAAGACTTTCTGGAAGCCTCATCCTCAACCCTCTAAGAGTTAACAGCCTTTTAAGTACAGTTCTGCCATGAAATTTAATACAGATGCAGTCTGAAAAAAAAAAAAAAAGAAAAAAGAAGAAGAAAAGAAAAAAGGGAAGCCAGATCTATAAAGGTTGTTCAAATGCAAAATTCTAGTTCAGAGCCTTTGTCTAGATATGGCATTTGTTAGCAGAGCTTGGATGTTAGTGAAACTTAAAGCATCTTTTGTATTTCTCTCATCTCTACTCTTTAAGCAGTTTCTGCACTGCACAGTTGTCAAGTAAAAAGCATTTCAGTCGGGAGAACAGTGAAAGGAGAAAATCCATTCTGTATAAAAAATGACCAGTCCCTGCTATGACATTTATTGTGTATTCCCTTATGAGATATTGGATAGTGCACATGTGTCATAACAGAAGGATTTTCCACCACATATACTCCTCCATATATAGCTGTGCAGTATTCAAGTGTGCATTTGCATATCCACATCCACATAAAGACACATGAAAGACTTGGCTCACAATGGATATGTTAAGCCAAGTCCGTTCCCTACAATGTAGCAAGACTACACTACCCAGAAACCTTGCGGACTGATGTTATCTATTTAGCCTTGAAGATCTCCGGTGAAGGTGATCCAGCATCCTCCCTGTGACATACTCCCTAAAGTCTAGACCTTTCTTATAAAGATTTTATGTTTATCTAAAGCAAAGTTTCCTTCTTGGTGCTTTCCAGTACACCTACTATTTGTCAGTCAAAAAAGACTATGGAAGACTTATTGCTCATGGTCCTTTTTGTTACATCCCCTTGCATATTTTGTCAGTTATCATCTCCCCTCAGCATTTTTTTTTTCCTAGATGGTGTCTTGTGGGACCTGTTTTCTAAATGTTTAATCATTTTTTATTTTCATCTGAACTCCCTAATTTGCCTGTCATTTTTCAAATGTGATGCTTCAAATTGCATGTAGGACTCCTACTGATGCTTAATAAACACCAAGTAGAACAGGGTAATTAACTCATTTGGGTTTAAATTTATTACTCTTAATGCAACTTAATACCCTATAGCATTTGCTTCCCTTTCACTTGTTTTTTTGGTTGTGAAGGTGCTGTATGTTTGACTCATAAGTATTTTGTCACCCAGTACGAACTCCTGTCCTTCTCCTCTGTTTGTCTCAATAGTCTCCTATCTTTCTATATTTGAACACATTGTTAATCTTTCACCTTTACTCTTCAGTTACTTATTGCCTCTGTTGGAGAGGATTTTTTTGTTCATTTTAGTCATCAAGTAATTAAGATTTTATTAATACTAACTACAACCTATGAAGATGTCTCTTTATGTACCTTCCAAATAATTTATTTTCTTCCAACTTCAAATTAAAAATGTTCTACCACATCCCACAAGGGGCCAATCCAAATATTGTGTAGTGAAGGGTAGACTCCATACAGAAACTCCATTTGATATTCATTTCAATATGAAATCAGATAGGTTAATAATTACATTCAACATTTGACTTGATTTGACCAACTGAGGAACATTTAATTCCTTCCACATTCTGTTGACTTCAACTGAACTACTTGTAGGATATAGTTTAGTGCCACTAACTAATAAGTTCCTTCTCTGCTATTGCTAATCAGCTGAATAAATTAAACTGTTTGGGCCTTAAGCTGGCTATTCTATCAAAGCATCTCTACTATTCATGGGAGAACACCTATGTAGAATCAAAAGTTTGGGAGACTCTCTGGCTTGTCAAAGCAAGGCGTGAGATGGAATTTCTTGTTTCTTTGTGTGTGTGTGGGTGGGACAGGGAGAAAGAGTGTCTGGAAGAAATGGAAATTTGGAGGAATGTGGTGAAAAAAAAGTGCATGCTGGCAAGTTTTCAACGGTCTGTGTTAAAATATGTCAGGTGTGTTATTTGGGAATTTCCATGTGGCCCAAAGGTAAAGTTTGAATTGATTTCATTCCTTTGTGCTCACTTTCCTTTCATCAGAGTGTTTAAAAACTTTCATCCTTCTGAGGAGTGATAGGTCATTTATCCCTTAGACAGACTTTTTTATTTCTTTTGCAGAAATGTTAGGAGGACAGTGGGTTTTTCCCTTGGCCAGCCAACAAGATAAATCATACTCTGCAATTGCTAGTAAATATTTTAACTTCAAAAATAAAGTGAAGAAGAAAATATTTCTCAGGCACTTTTAGAACTTGCTTAATCTTCAGCTGCCTCTGAAGTTTCCATGCTGTGATGTCTAAAATATTAGGCATATTATAAAGGCATTACAGACAAACCTTTGGCATTCTAACCTTCAATTCTGTAACTGTATGTAAGTCTTATCAGATAAAAATCTACAAAATTAAAGGAAAATCATAGGCATGAAATGGAACTTAGGGAACTTTACCCTATTCCTCTGACATATGTTTATATTAGATTATGTTGTCTGCTGGAATCCTTGAAAACTTAAAGTCATATTTCAAACAGTACAATTTTAACTGCTTATACTTCCAGTGGCAAGAGAAGACACTTGCTAGTGACCAGTGCACATTTTTGTTTGCTTGTAAAAATATTATTTCATGTTCATGTTTCAAATGTCTATACCAAAGAAAAAAATGCCCTCAGCAACTTTTATGGAAGAATTGTGACAGAATTATTAGATAATTAATTTAATCTTCCATTTCTTCAGTACCATAATTTAATGGTTCTGGAGAAGATGCATGATGCTGTTTTTTCAAGTATGAATACATACTTGCCTCTTTCCTACTGCTAGTCTGCATTGTATTGACCTTTTGTACAATTCTTATGCAGTAAACAAACTATAAAACATTCTTATAAAATAGATGGACTATACACTGCCTTCTCTTGAAGGAAAAAAAAAACCGACAAAAAACCAAAAGGCTGTTTTTTAGATCTTATTTTCCAATTAAGTTGTTTTCAAGACACAGTACTTTAAGAGCCAGTAAGCTTATGTGTGTATTTATGCCAGGATCTTACACTGTGTTTTCACTTGTTTTGTTGTTTAAAATAGATACTATATGATGTCGAAAGGTCAGAAGAGAAATGTTAACTCATTCTCTGTCTTTGTAATATGTCTGATGTCAGACAGACCGTATTTTTCAATCTGCTTTGCATGTGGTATCTCATCTCCTGTCCTGCTGAGCTGAAGTTATTGGTATTATACCCAAAAATTCAAGGGAAAGGAAATTTCTGTTGAAATTTAGTTACCAGTTTCAAATTAGGGATTAGCCTGTAGATGAAGAGATGTCAGATAAAGGCAAGCATTTAACCATACTCAAGGATTTGATCTTTCTTCTTCTGAGTCAAAGAGATACTTCTATCCAGACTCATTCTGCTGTGTTTATTTAAACGGTAAGCTCAGACTCCGAAGCAGCACCTAAGATTGTGAGGTATCTATCAGCTTTTTTTTGTGACCTCTCAATGTGTTACTGTAATGTAAACAGCCACAGTATCTTATGCTACCATTGTCACTATTTTCTGTTTTTAAAGAAGATAATGAACTGTCATTGTTATGGTAATTGTTTTTGTATTACAAAATTTTACCCTACTGAAATTGAAATGGATGCCTCGTCCCTCCAAAATAACTTGAATTTCCAAGCTAGATGTTTGGACACTTTTAAAGAACTCTTGACAACTAACCAAAGATATCAATCTGATTGCCTCATGCTAAGAATTATGTCATGAGTTGTATAAGGTTATCTGGTTTTATGAGTGTCAATAATAAATAACAAAAAAAGTTAGCTTATCAAGAAAGGTCCAAATCAGCCTTTAGAAGAACAGAGCACTGGTGCTCACTATAAAAAATGAGAAGACATGTGTTGAGGTCAGTAGACTCTAATCAGGCAAGCACTGTTTCCTGAGCATGAAGACAGCTCAGAGGCACCAGGTTCACTAAAACAGCAAAAAACCTCAGGAGAAATTTTGCTAAAGTTTGCATACCATTTTTAGACATTTAAAAATATAATAATGGAATTTAAGCTTAAAAAAACCTTGCAAACATTACTCCTGGTTCTTAGAGTTTTGAACCTAGTCATACTAGATACATGCCAAAAGAAGAACTGAAGTGTTATATTATACAAAGGGAACCTGGAAGTCGACTGCAGAGACAATAAATGAACTTACAGATCCTTTACTCATATTCTTTAACATAAACTGGCCTCCACTTTCCTAACCATATTTTAAAATCAGTAAACACATATATATACAAAACATGTGGTCTGTGTTCTGTAGTATTATCAGAGTATTTGTGTTTCTAGTAAACAGTCAAGGGCTCTAACCACAAAACCCTTATAGGCAGATATTTGGTAGTGCTCAAACTTAATTATGTCACTTTTTACATAGCTGATAATGGTCTACAGTCTAGTTCCTAAGGCTTGTTGAAGCTTGCAGCACAGCATTGAAAGAATGAAATATCATTAAAAAAGCCAAGTATAAAAGTATATGAAAGTTTTCTCTGAATAGAAAAAAAATCCAAATACCATTTCTTGCTCTGAAGATCAACTTTTCTTTGAACAACAGTTTCAAATTATTTACTAGTTTATCTATCATTGATGTAAAATTCTGCCAGTCATTTCTTCAGTGTCATATCTATATGTCCAGGCAAACTTTGCTGTCACTAAGTAGTCTTTTTCCTGTCCTAAAAAGCCACTTCTTAAAATGTTAACAGTAAAACCAAAATAATCTTAATTATTAATATTTTTTTTACATAAATGAAAGCTTTACAAGTACTTATTTTCACAATTTTTTTAGTAAGCTGCCATGCTACTTTTGTGGATATAATAGCTATATTCAGTGCTGAACATCACTGTTGTCAAATGTACTGATAATTCCTCTGATGTCAGTGACAGAAAGATTGTGTCTTGTCAGTAAGAAAAGCAGATGCCTTGGGCATGTTGAAACTGAGAAATTAGATTCCCCTAGGAGAGCAACCATGTGAGAACTCAAAGCAGTTACCTTCCAAGGAGGAACTGGTGAACTCATTTATAAAAAAATGAGAACTGACACCTCTGCTTTAAACTGGAGTCAAGCATGCAGTGTAGCTTGCAGAAGTGTAATTGCATTTTTTTTTCCAGTTGTGTTCTTCTGTTTATGTTCTTCTGTTTTTCTCTAAACAGGCTTAGCATGGACGAGTATCAGGGAAGAGAATATCAGTATGCAGTTCCAGATAGAGATAGCTTAAATAAAGGTGTAAGTGACCTTAAGTTCACTCTTGTGTTCTCTACCAAGACATTTAACTAAACATGGAAGTGTTTACTGCTTTACTAACCCACCTATCTTTTTTTAGATATGTTTCAAACATTTTCCATTGTAGACCTAATGTTTCAGGAATTGCTTGAAGATGCTGGGTATTCTAGTTCTGACCCAGGAAAGTGCAGGAGGAAAATGTAAGCTGAGTGCGTGCCAGGGAGCTTGGCTAAAGTAGTTGCTGTGGTTCTTGGCAGAATGAGGCTGCCAGAGTTGTTCCATTTGTGCAACAGGGAAAGGGCTACTAGAGGTTGTGAGTCCTTCTTCATCTATTATTTGACCCAAAATCTGATTAAGAGAACATTTCTTCTCTGTTATCTACCCTTTGGATTTACACGTTTCCTGCTAAGTCTATCCTTTTCCAGCACTGCATAGATCTATTTGAATTTATTTAATTTAAACTTATTGACATATCTTATTTTCATTGTAGAGTAACTTAGCAGTATAAAAGACAAGGGCACATAGACTCTTCGTAATTTCAAGATGTGGTAGGCAGGACTGAGCCTTACAGATAGCAAAGAATGGTTTTCATTAAAATATAAACATTTTAATAAAAAGCAAGCTGGCTGGAGACTGTATATTTACTGTGGTGTATCAACCTTTCAAACACTTTCAGAAAAGGGAGGAGTTTTTGTTTAAAGGTAGAAACCAAGAGAGGAAATAGCAGTACATACCAGATGTAGAGAGATGTTCCAGATTTAGGTACAGATTAGGAAAAGATGTAAAGAATTAAGAAAGAAAAGAAACAAAGCCTGTAGAGAATTCAGAGATTATCCTATAAATAAAATATCTTTTATATATGAACAACAGGTAGCCTATTCAAAGAAGGAGAATGTAAGAAAGAATTTTCCCAAGAAAATAACATATTTAGGAAATAGCAATGTGCTAGGAAAAACATTGATTAGAAATAAATTTGTTCTACTGATGAATGTTGATTTACTGTTATTATTCTAAAATATTTAGAATGTTTTTTCTTCCATTCTCTTTTCAGACTTTGAAAATGAACATCATGTTAGTTTTCTGTGGCTTGATGTGTTTCAGCATACCTGCACAGTACTCAATCCAAAGAACACCTGTTTCATCAGCTGTAAATTGAGATTCTTTGTTCTTGTGAAAAATGTGGCTTCAGAGGTGTCCTCATAATGTTTCTGAATTCAACCATGGATAGTGTCTCTGTCATGGTTTAACTCCAGTAGGAATCTAAACCTCACCCAGCTGCTCACTCACAATCAGTGGGATGGGGAAGAGTCTCTGAAGGGTGAAAGTGAAAGAATTAATGGGTTTAGTTAAAGACAGTTTAATAAGTAAAGTAAAAGCTACTTGTGTAAGGAAAGCAAAACAAGGAATTAATTCACCACTTCCCATAGGCAGGCAGGTGTTCAGCTAGCTTCAGGAAACCAGGGCCCTATCATGCTTAACAATTACATGGGAAGATAAATGTCATAACTCTGAATGTCTTATCTTCCTTCTTCTTCATATGCTGAGGATGATGCCATATGGTTTGGGACAACTCTGTAGTCTATGGGGATCAGCTGTCCCAGCTATGTGCCTTCCCAACTCCTTGTGCATCCCCAGCCTCCTCACTGGTAGGACCATGAGGAGCAAAAAAGGACACAATGCTGTATATACACTTCTCAGCAGTAATTAAAACATCTGTTATCAAAACTGTTTTCATCACAAATCCATAGCATAGCCCTATGGAAGATCTTAGGTTTCAGTGGAAAAAAAAAAAAATTTGGTGAGGAACCATAATTCAACAGTAGAAGGACATTTAGTTTAAGGCATGAATAAAAATGATGATGAAAGAATCTCAAACTCTGAGCTTGAAAAAAGGAGGAATTAAAAGATTAGTGCAGTATGAATCTCTTCTATCTTAACAAGTCTGGGATTCATTCACATATTGTTGGGCACAGTCTGTGAGAGAAAGCGTAATGCAAAGCAAAATTCTGTGTGCAATGAGCTAACAAATGTGGAAAAAAATTAGCATTATACCCATATTTGCAACTCATAGAAATAGATGGGATTATTTTATTGATCTGCAAAGGATACAGGACTTAATCCTGTATCTACAAAGGGAAATGTTTTCACATGTAGCCTGGGAAGTTACAGCTGGGAACATACAAGCTGACTGGCCCTTATCTCAAAAAGTAGAAACTCCGTTTAGAAAAAGCTTTAAAAATATAAGACTTTAATCTTCATAAATCTAGTTATTTTTGAAAAAAAATCTGGAAAAATATTCTTCTTCTTCTTTTATGAAGTTTAGTTTCATATCTCCACAGCTGAGCTTCTTCATGTTCTTTCCTTTCAAAGCTTTACTTTTTCAGAGCAACTACTTTTCTTTTACATCTTGCGTACTTTTACTACTCATACAGTGTCTAAAAATGATGTTATCCAGCCAAAGACCTTATTTGAGCAAGAATATTTAACATGCTTATTCCTTCCTCTGGGTCTTTTAAATATATGAAAAACCTGAAGATTGACTTAAACAATGAAGTATCAAAAATCTGATACATGGATCTGAGAAAAAATTTCAGATATTGCAACTGAATTCTGAACATAAGTGTCCATGTTTTAATGACTCAAGATATTTCTTTTTTTAGAAGAAATTAATATCATAATAAGGTGAACCTTCAGGGTTGTTTGCATTTTGATATCAGAAAGATTCTATTCTAGGTAGATATTTGCATTTATAACTCTTTATATTTGTGAAAGTTCAGAAAATATACCACAATAAAGTACTGGGTGTGTGTGTGGGTAAGTTTGTAGCTCTCTTCCTCAGTTGTCCCTGAAATCCAGATGGTTTGTGCTGGATACTGCCAAGCCATGTTTGGTGCAGCGCTTGGTACAAGGCAGGAGTCTGGTTCATAAAGGACATGGCCAACCTTGTACAGCAGCAGCAGCGGCTCCCGCCCCTCTCCAAGGAGCTCACTCAGTCTTCGCAAGTTTCCCCTTCCCAGGGGAAGGGCAGGCATGGCTCAGCTGCTCTGTTTGTGCAGGACTACCTGCAGATCAGTGGTTTATAATCACATTTATGAAGGCAAACTTGGCACCAAATGAATATTTTCTTGCTCTGCCAGGCTGTAGACCCCTGAGGTTAAGGGCCTACAGCTTACTTCAGTGAGGACCAGACATATCTGAGGCAGGAATGGGGCAAGCAGCTGCAACATAAACCACAACCACATGTGATTCAAGAATCTTAATTTTTTTCTCATTATGAAGTGTATGCTCCTAGGTTTGATCCTGTTTTGGGTTTTAATTTATTGTATTATTTCTCTTTTTATTTTTTAAATGAATGACAAGAAAAAAACATGGGGAAAAAATGAAACAGTGTGAGTGAGAAGTGAAATCAGAAGCACAAACTACAATGCATTTTAAAGATTTTAAAGATTGGCTTCAACTTGCATCAGCATTTCAAAAAAACAAAAGTATCCATGTTCCTACCTATGATGTCTACAAAACTCCAGAGCTTTGGAGCCTCTCAAGCTCTTGTCCCACCATTAATACAGCTTAATAAATTTATTTTTGTTAGAAAAATCTTGTTGACAAGTATACTCCAAAGAGGAACATGATGTGCAGTTGGAGCAAATGAGGGCAGATCTTGTTCCATGTTTGTCTGTTCTTTGAAACAATACCTGATTAATACTAAGGTTTTGTGAGAGGAATAGGTAGAAACAGGCAATTAAACCAGCTGTTGGAAGATCTATAATAAACCATAAAAACTTCTGGTCAACACAACAGCTACTACATTGAAAATAAATATCTGTGCTTGCCCAAATTCTTGCTTTGGAGGAGGAGTGTCATTTGGACTTTGTTTCTCAATGGATGAGAAATCTGTAAAAAATGAATCTCTACCAGTTCTGACAAGATCCCATGGGATCACTCATGTCTGTGTAGCACTGAAGCATTGATTGATAAAGGCAGTAATTATTTTATGATATTTTAATCTCCCTTTTTATGTACTGAACTCCTGCATAGATCTATGGAAAGCATAAGGTGTCTTAGCTACTTTGGCGCTCTCCATCTCCTTTTTATCTAGAATTTATCTTTCCCTGAATATTTTCTGTTCAGTTTTTTCCATTCAGGGGAGCCTCTGGAAAAAAAAAACCCTGAAGTCTTCATCATGTCGAATTTTGTAAGACATAATGGAATGATGTAAAAAGTGGTATAATGTTGCCTGTAAAGAGTTGTCACACATCAGTTGGCTGAACTTCATGACAGGTACAGTACAGAAGTTTGTTCATAGGATAGAGCAGTTCTCATCTTGGTTGCTGCAGGAAGTGAATACCCCTGTTATGGTCTAACCTCTGCCAGCAACTAAGAACTACCCAGTTGCTTGCTCACTGCCCATCCCCAGCCCTTTTCAGAGTGATGGGAAAGAGAATTAGAAGGTAAAATAATAAAAGTTGGGGCTTGAGACAAGAACAATTTAATAACTAAACTAAACTAAACCAAACTGAAAATAACAATTATTCTAATAATAAAGAATCATATAGAAAAGAAAAATAACAAAATAGAAGAGAAATTTAAACCAAGAAACACAAGCAATGCAAATGAAAAACAATTGCTCATCACCAAGCAACCAATGCTCAGCCTCTTCCTGAGCAGCAGTGTCCAGCCAGCTTTCCCCCTACTTTATATGCTGATCATGATGCCATATAGTAGGGATAGCCCTTTGGCCAGCTGGGGTCAGCTGCCCTGATTGTGCCCCCTCCAGGTTCTTGTGCACCCCCAGCTCCCTGGCTGGCAAGGAACCACGAAGCAGGAGCTGAAAACTCCTTAACTTAGTGTAAGCACTACTCAGCAACAACTAAAACAGCAGCGTGTTGTCAACATTATTCTTAAATTGAATCCAAAGCACAGCACTCTACCAGCTACTAGGAAGAAAATTAACTCTATCCCAGCTGAAACCAGGGCACTCCCTAAACTAATCATGGTTCCTGTGGACGGGACCAACAGTTTTTCCTCCGGATTTATGCTAATTTGGTCTGGCTGTATGAAGGAATCAATTTTTAGCAGCTCATTGTTCTATTGAGCCATTGTTCTACCCTGCCTAAATTGTGAATGAAAATAGCCAACTTCCATTCATGAGTTCAGTTTTTAGTGAGAAGACAAAATCCATCCTCGTTACTTTCTTGCTTCAAGCCCTACTGGCTGAAAGTTACATGAGTTTTGGTTGAACCTCCTTTAGATACCTCTCTGTAGATCAACCCTTCCCTGATATATGGCCCATCCTCAAGCCTATTCCCTCCCTGCTGGGCCTTGTAACCAGGATTTCAGGATCTTTACGGGCTATGAAGCAGATACTGTTTTATTTTTCTTTGCAGTCTCAATTGCCTCCACTGAGGACAGACATGCTTCATTTCTCTGTTAGCTGCTGTAATTAGTCATCTAATGGCCAAAGCTAATATCACTGGGAAAGTCCCCCAGGCAAACAGAGCAACAGCCTGCCTCTGTTAACTCACTGCTTTTACTTTTACTTGCAGTAATTGCCTCAGCCTGTTGGTCTGTGCAAACTGCTTCAGGAACAACATTGTTATCTGGCAACCCCTTGGTTAGCCCTGGAGATGTTAGAAGCCTTCTCCAAGTGCACAGCAGCAGATATACACAGAAGCAAAGTGAAGAGCAGAAGAGAATTAAACTTCCATACTTAGTGGCTTAGAAGAGCTGGTTCTCTTCACAGCCCCTATTATAGAGCCTTAATCTTTCTCCTTTCTCCTATTTTCAAGAGACAAAAACCCCCAAAACTACAAATCAAGTTGCTAAACTGGACACAAAGATGTTTAAAATGATCCAGTTGTATTTTTCTCCAAAGCAGCACCTGAAATATTTGTTTCATAAAAATTTTAAGGAATCTGTTTTGTACTGAAGATATGAGCCATTGCTTAATAATGAATGCAATCAATAATGCATGTATTGACAGAAATACGAAGGTGGACGTACCTGTGGTTAAATTTGGAATGGATGTTTACAAGCTGGAGAGCTTTTCTTTCAAAGTTTCCTAAGATCTTCATAATAAATCAGGGAATATGGATTCTCAGTTAAAGACTGACAACAAAATGTTTTTTAATTATTATCAGTTATTATTTTTGGTTTTAAGTGCAGGCAATCACATTTGTAGGAGCCTCTTAGCCATATGGATTCTCACAGATTTCACCACTGGCCCAGATACAGCAATATTAAAATATGCCAAATCACAAAAGACCTAAGTATGACAGAATAAGGTAGAAGAATATTGATTTGCCTTAGGCATTTCATTTAAACTCCTACAGTAGGCAGTACTTAGAGCATTTGAGGATTTCAAATGTTGTCATCTAAAATACAGCGTATTTTGCCTTTATCATGAGAAAGTAAGATTTCTCTTTGTGGGTTTGTTTGTTTTGATTTGTTTTGGTTTAGTTTTGGTTTTGGTTGTTTTTGTTTTGGGTTTCTTTTTGTGGAAGGGAAGGTATAGAGATGAGAGATCTGTATGCTGTACTTCTTTTTTTTCAAAGCTGTCTTTGCAAGGAAATCTGATTATGACCACAGTGTGTGTTTAATGATGATACACTCTTTGTCTCATTGATTACCATTATTTCTCTGTTATTTAATACTGAGATCTTCTTTCCTGTCCATTTTTTTTCTTAGCTCAGCAGACTAGAACTGGGAGCAATTTTTTTTCTAATTACAAAAAACCACAAATCTTTCTCATAGTGTTTCATTTGAGGACTGCTTCTATAATCACTGCTCTCAAAAATGACTAGCCCATCAAATATTTTAAAAGGATATTTCCTAGCTTATTTTATCTCTTAGTGCTAAAAAAGCTTTTGAATTTCCTAATGTTTGTTAATTGTGTCGCTGTTTTTGAGTTAAATTTAATAAGGCATTTGAAATTTTTAAGATTTTTTTCCTAACATTCAATATATTTTTAAGCTAGTTTAGGATTTTTTAAAATAAATATTTAAAGGTTATTTGGAATTACATTGAAAGTGGAATCCTAGATAGATTATAGGGAGGAGGAAGGAAGCACTGAATTATTTCAAAATCTGAACCACATCTTGAAATTATTAGCCTCCTAGACCTACAAACTGAACTCATGTTCAGGTATTAGTTTCCCAAAGCTTACCTTGCAATTGGAAAGGGTATTATTTGTTGTATTGATGCAGTGCCTGTTTTAAAGATGAGACCATGATCATTGTCTTTTGACTATTCAAGAAAATGTAAGGGCATAGTGAAAATGTATCAGAAGCTGTCTATGAAGAAATGTGCAGTAAATTCTTCACTACATATTGTAGAAGAGGATACTAAAACAAAGCTTTAACTGGAAGAAATCACACAGTCTGTACTCAGATAGAAAACCTGAGCCAAAATTTAAGTATTTACAGTTGTTGTTTTTCAAAACACTGCCTTTTTTGTAATTACTGTTGCCTTTTTAGGCACTAATTCCAGACAGGAATTGCTATTGCCTTTTTTTTTGCTTTTGTGTGAAGTAAAATGTAGGTTAAAAAAAAAAAAGAAAAAAAAAAGAGCACTTATGTGCAAAGGTCAGAGCAAAACAGAGTACTTGAGAGAATAGGCTGAGTCCATCATGTATTGCCATGACAGCATCAAGAAATATGAAACTGTTATCCAGTAGGACCTTAATTATCAGAATTCATTACCTGTGGTAAACGTTATTATTATTATTATTATTATTATTATTATTATTATTATTATTATGGAAAGTCAAGCACACTATTACTGTGCTATAACCAAAATCTAACCCAAATTTAATAGGCAACTGATTTTTATAATTTTTAATACCTTTTATTTGCTATTTCAATTTTGTTTATTGACTATTTTGCAAAGACCTGGCAGTAAATATACTGGTCAGTGGTGCCAGTGGTTATACTGAAATGATTTTTTATTAAAAAAGAAAAAAAAGAAAAATGATTGAAGTAAAGAAAAAATCATGTGGAAGTGAAATCTAAAATTCCTAGGACTATTAGCAGGACTAAATATTTTATTTGGTAGAAAATGC